>JAGFMF010011796.1:8963272-9058814 GCA_019455555.1 Galemys pyrenaicus
CCTCCTCCTCCTCCTCCTCCTCCTCCTCCTCCTCCTCCTCCTCCTCCTCCTCCTCCTCCTCCTCCTCCTCCTCCTCCGAAGTCACTCTCGCATGCTTTGTGGCTTGAGAACTTGAGATGTGGTTTGTACAAGTGAAGACCTGAAGCTTTAAAGTTAATTTATTGTAGGTAATTTAATTCCAAAAGGCACATGTGACTAGTGGCTATCACCATGGGTTGTATAGCTCTAGAATGTAAAATGGGTCTGGATGTAGTCATTTCCAGTAATACCTGCTCAACTATCTGTCAGCTTAGCTCAGGTTACCCAAGATTCTCACCCAATCAGGTCCACGAGCCTTTGTTATGTTAATTTTGCTCAACCTCTTAATTTGTGGAGTATTTCAAGACCCTTCTCCTTCCTCACACATTTTTCAGGTCTGACTGGAGGAGAACACATCTCTTTCTTGAATCTCTTCTGACCACCATTTTGCTCCCTTTGATATTTTTTCTCTCCCTCTCATTTCTATCAAGGCTATAAAAGGATTGTGTTTCCACCAGAGTCTCATTCCACAACATGTAACCATAAAACATAGAAGCAGAGTTATTAAAGCCTCCAGGGAAAATGTATGAACAAAATATCAGCCTGATTCATTATGAACAGTTATTATAAACAGTGGGCTTGCTAGTAAATGACAGGAAAACTAATTTGCATTTGCATGAAAATTACACCACACACATCCGCCATGGCTCCTCTCCTCCCCATAGTATTGCTAGAACTCTTTAATTAAAGAAATCCTGTCAACTTGGAAAGTCTTAGTCTGTGACTTGTGTTCATGAGGACTTGACTTGAAATGTGTGCTCACAGTCTCAGTATTGCCTAGGTTTCCAAGTAGCTAGAAAGTCTCCTAGATATCTAAGAGGAAAATCTGAACCAATAATTACCAGACACTTATACCATTCCAGGCACTACCTTAAATATCCATCCCCAAATCTGAACTAATAATTATCAGACACTTACAACATTTCAGGCTCTGCCCTAAATATCCACCCCTCCCTCACACAAACTCTGGGGTAGGTATAATGGTTCTACTGCCCCACTGAAAAAGAGGAGAATGATAAAGGTTATTTTTTTAATGATTCTTTAATTTATTTATTTTTAAAGATTTATTCATTTATGCATACAAGAGCTGGGGTACAGGCCAAAGGTGTGGGAGGTGAGAGGATTCACCAGAGACAGAGTGGGGGAGCAGAACAGGCAGATCTACTGAAATACACTGCTGAGGGGAGCAGCGGGCAAGGCAGGAGAGGTCTACCATGCCATGTGGGTCACCTCCCTGGTCAGGGATCGAACTCACGCTGCTGTGCCTCGGATGCTTCACAGTGTGGTGCTCAACCCACTGGAGCCACCAGGGAGACCCTGATAAAGGTTATTACTCTCCTCAGAGTTATGACTGGTTGAGCTGAGAATGGAGTCTTGATGGTCCTACTCTAAAACCCAAGTCTTTGGAAGCAAGGATCTAAGTTTCCATTGATGAATGAAAGGAGAAAGAAAATATGGGAGATTTTAGATAAGTAGCTAAAGAGACAGACAAACAGACAGATGGTAGGTGTGGCAGGGTTTCCTTGAGTGTGTGTGTGTGTGTGTATGTGTGTTTGCAGAAAATCCTGCCACTTGGGAGAGTATGACTGAATCTTGAGGGTAAGGTAAAGTAAGATAAATCTTACAAAGAAAGACAAGCACTATATAATGTCATTTATACGTAGTATCTAAAAAAGTCAAACTTACAGAAACAGAGTAGATTGTCAGGTGCCAAAGGTTAGGGAGTGGGAGAAGTCAGAAGATGTTGGTCACAGTGAACAAACTTATAATTATAAGATATACAAGGTCTGGGGATTTACTGTACAGCATGGACGATAACAACAGTATATTATATATTTGAAATTTGCTAAGAGAGCAGATCTTGAATGATTTCATCACACACACACAAATAGTAACTTTGTGAGACAATAGTATGTAAGTTAACCTTATTGTAGAAGTCACTTCACAATGTATTTGTAGATCAAGCTAAAAACACAAAACTGCAGCAGTAACAAGAGCATACATGTCCTTCCCACTTTTCCTCTCTACACCACAAAGATTCAAGCCTTTCTTCAGAGCAGCCTACAACTAACACCGCTAGAACAGGGAAATTTCTTTACCAGGGAAGTTTAAGTGGAACATTTTCCTTCTAAAAGGTTCACCATGACTCATGTTTTTTAAGAAATTGTCAGGTTCTTTATCATAGGTAGTAATTTCTTCTACCTTTAAGCGTCTCATTCTGTAAACTCCTCTGAGGTCCCCACAGTCATCATCACTAAAGAAAATTATAAATAGCATATAGATCTGTATCAGATGGTTATAACTATGCTTCTTTTTCCATATAAAAACAAGTCAACCTTCCTGTAATCAGTTCCTTGTGCTTTTAGAGTAAACTAATATTAAAAGAAGACCAGAAATGTATAGAGGTTGATGATGAGAAGGAAAGAAAAAACATACAAAGATATCAATATGAGTTGGACTTTGAGTAGCATTCCACATTTGACCTAGGTGAGGAAACAGCAATGTATACAACTTTATGAAGATGGAGTCTTTGCAAAATATAAACACATAATCGATTAAGATTATTTGAGACTCTATTGTATGGAAAGATATCTAATTAGACATCTAAAGATGTCTAATATCCACTGATTTATTATTTATTTTCATTTGACACTCTCTCTGATAAGTGATAATTCTATGTCTTGTGTTATAGTTGGATTTCTCAAACTACTTTAATTTAGAAAATGAAAGCCAAATGAATTCTAATTCCAGATTAAAACAGTATTTCCATCACCAACACAAGTATTCTCTTTATTGGCAATCTCCTATGATGGAATGGTTCTTTGAAGATAATATGTTTTGAAATGTGCTAAAAAACAAGTCCATTAGCTTCTCTAATATTCTACTACCCAATATTTAAATATACCTTGTCCTGATTCTAGATTGCATTTTCAAGGTGATAACACCAAATTCTGGAACTTACTCTCTTATCAATATTTTCTCTTGTCTGGGAGCACTTAAAAAGTTGTAATACCAGGATGTGACTGACAATTCAGAGAAGGAAATATATGACTTAACAGGAAAAAAAATCTCAACTTCAGTTACAAATTCAACTATACTGAGATACTATTTGTTTACCTACCAGATAGGCAAAGACGAAAAAGTTTGATAATACAGCCTGTTCTATCCCCACAAAGGGGTGAGAACTATAAATACATAACTTTTAATCAAAAGAAATCTGACAAAATAAACATAAATGAAATAGCATGTATCTTTGACTCAGCAATTCCACTTTTATGAATTTACCTGACAGATATATACACGTGTTGTGAGTGTAGATATACAGATGGACAATGGTTAGACCACACCTAAAAACAGAGTGCTGACTCACAGTCTGCAGGAACCTGCAGAGGAAACCACCCTTATCCAAAATGAACAGCCCAGGAAACCAGATTTGCAAGAGGTCAGACTGCTATCCTTAGTAACAATCCAGAGAACTAAACAATAACTTTTATAACAGCTTTCATAATTAGTCAGTGTCCAGGACTTGATTAATAACGGATAGCTTCCTTAATTTTGGACACCACTTCCAATGTAGGACTCACCAGAAAAAAATCTAATACACCCCAATAATCAATTACATAGCAGCCTGTTTCCAGCCAGCCACCCTGGCCTCCAGTTTCCTTCTGCCCAAGTTTCCAGTCAAAGCAGACCTTAGCTTTCCCTTTTTTCCACTACAAACGTTCCCCTCCTCTGCCTGCCTTTGCATCTCTGTCAAAATGCAAGTGAGAAAGGCTCTTAGTAAACAGCTTTTGTTTTCCTCTCTTGATCGGTCTTTGTTTTCACAGTGTGCAAAGATGTATATCCGATAATATTTATTCTAACATTGTTTTAAGTAGCAAAGACTGAAGACACCTGGACTGTCCATCAACGAAAGCCTGACAAAGCAAATTACAGTCCATTCATAGGAGGCATACTGAGAGATGAGCAACAAGAAACAGTCACATACATGTGTGTACATGAACCAGTTAACAAGGTTGATCATTAAAAAAATGAGTAATTTTAAAAGCAAGATGAAAACAAAGTGCATAGTGTTCAATCACAAATGCTTAAATATCTCTTACTTGATTCACAAGAAACAGCTAAGAATAATTGTTCAAGGGAACTAAAATACTACTTATGAAAAGTAACTCACCAAGTAACATATTTCCCTAGAGTCAAAAAGAGTAAGTAGGGGCCTTCCTGGTGGCCTAGGAGTTAAGTGTCAGTGCTATATCACCCATGGCTAAGGCCTGAGTTACACCTGAGTTCTCTCCCCAGTCAGGGACCTAACCCACATGTCGTGCAGCAGATCTCTCCTGTCTTGCCCACTGCTCCCCTTAGCAGTATATTTCAAAAAATCCACCTGTTCTGTTCTCCACTGTCTGATGAATCCTCTCACTCCCCGCACCTCTGGCTTATACCCCAGTTCTCATATACAAAAATTTTAAAAAAGTAAAATGTCAAAATCATACCACTGTTTGTCAAACTTAATTGTTATTAAATTCTAAAATCTATTTAATAACAATGTTTAAGATGCATGCCATTGTCTACAAGGTGAAAAAAAGATGCTCTTTTCATTATATTATATTATATATTATATATGATGACTTTGTCCAAATAGCACATTTTTTTTTAAAAAAATAGTCTTTTTATTTACAAATTTATTTTAAGCATCAGCTTTTTATTGCTGATATTTAAGTGATTTCAAAGAATAAACATAGTGTAATAGAAATATAAACAGTGGTGGATTCTCTTTCCAAATCCTTGAAAGTTAACCATTTTAATCTCCACTCTGGTCTATGAACTGTCATTGTTTGAATTTTTTTCTTAAATAAAATTTTGTCTTTTAAACATAAAAATCTACTTTTTTCTACTTCAAGACTTTCCTGAAAAAATAAATATCTGGTACAATTGTGTAATACTTAAGAATTTGTCTTAACAGACCATGCTTCATAAAAGAAGCAAGACATCACTTTGTTAAAGGAATAAGGAAAGCATATTTGAATTGATCCTTAATCAGTTCAGTAGGTACAGAATCATTTAAATAAAGTCCATTAAAATAAATTGATAGGGGCAATAGCAAGTGAGCTTGTTATTAAGGAGACACATCATAAAATATATGTTAGGTATCATTAAGTAGTATGGATATGTATTTTTAAAATGCTATGTTAGGGGCCTCCCTGGTGATGCAGCGGGTTGAGCGCCACATAGTGAAGCATCCCCAGCACAGCAACATGAGTTCCATCCCCACCAGGTAGGGGACCCAAATGGTGCAGCAGACCTCTCCTGCCTAGTCAGGTGTTCCCCTCACCAGTGTATTTCAGTGGATCTGCTTGTTCTGCTCCCTGCTCTGTCTCTGGTGAATCCTCTCACCTCCTGGGACTCTGGCCTGTACCCCAGCTCTTGTATGCATAAATAAATAAATATTTTAAAAATAAAATGAAATGTTAGAATCATTTAGAGTTTGTGTTGGCCTGTACACCATACACACGATGGAATACAATTCAGCAACTGAAAAAGATAAACTAGACTCATTCATAGGAACATGGATGGAGCTGGAAGGGATGATGCTCAGTGAAATAAGTCAGAAGGCAAAAGAAAAATAGCAGATGGTTTCCCTCCTAGGAGGAATATAAGGAAACCAAATAAGGATCCAGGAAAAGAATAATAACGATAACAATAATAAAAACAGAACAAAAACAAAAAGACAAGGACAAATTGGGACACTTGGTGGGGAGGAGGGAAGGAGAGGGTTGAGGGCAGATAAGAGCACAAGGGACTGAGGTGATGGTGCACTGGTGAAATGGTGATGGGGAATCCATGGGGATTACAGTTGATGTCAAATATATATAAACAAAGAAGGAAAGAAAAAAAAAAAGATCCTTCCTATAGAAATTAAGAAAAATATATCTATATACGGCCATCTCTCAAATATCACTAGTCTGTATTTATCATATTCCCAGTTATTTATCCAAATGAAATGAAGATCTTCATGTTGTTGCAGAGAGATAAAGACAGGGGACCTGCATGAGGAAGAGGGGTGCCTCCTGCAATTAAAATAACCACTGAGTGTTGAGTGCTCACTTTGTGCCAGATGCTTTACATTTATCATATGTTAAATCTGTGAAAACCTCCTGGTGGTTACCATTGTGTTTCTTTCTCATATGGCAGAGAGAGAGTAAATGAATTTCCAAAGCCACCTGGTTGGTAAGTAAGGGGATCAGCATGGGACGTGTCTCCAAAGTACTCCTGTGTGCTCTCTGTGCTGTCCTCTGCTCATGTTTGAAATTTTTAGAAATTAAGGAACTATCCTATTAACAAAATGCAATTCACAAATGGAATGGCCACAATTCAGCCAGCTCAGATCATATTATTTGTAGAGAAGACCAGCATTTGTCACCAAGTGTCCAAAATAAATGACCCTCTTGTACAAAAGGCTAAGAGGCTCTAAGCTTGCATCCGGCTGGTGGTCAGAGGTGAGCCATAGAAGCAGGTTCCCAGAACCCGCATCTTATTATCGGTGCCGCTTGGGGAACTACGTGGGCATCACAGAGGAGACCTGTGACATGCTAACACCGTAAGTGCAACATTAAGTGCCGCCTGACAGATTCACATGAAAAGTAAACCATGATTATCAAAGAGGAGGGAATGCTTTTATCATTAATTATGCTTGAAAACTAGATAGCAGCACGTGGCTGGATTTTTCAAGAAAAGAGCAACAAATTTCAAAGCAAATGGAACACGAGGCATTAATGCAGAGAAGATAGCCACTTATACAAGCAGACTGTAAATAATAACATCGCTGCTTAAGAAGTCGTCCCCACTGACATTTTACTAGAATGTTCAGTAGTCACTGGACAGATGATCTGAGCTAGTTTTCAGCCACAATCTGTGATCTTAATAGCATGCCTAAATAAACACACAGACTCACAATAGGTACTTCATTTACTTACATGCAGATATACTCTCATGAGGTGATTTTGAGGCCCCAATGTTTATTTGTCTGTGTTAAGATTATCATCTCCCCTTCAAAACCAACAACAAGGGCTTCTTATGCTCCAGACTTTGGAATGCTAAACTTTACTGCTGCTCACAAGCATGGATTTCAGCATCAGGAAAAATGAATCTTTTTCTTCAGGATGTGTTCCTATCACCCACATCCAGAGGTGAAGCAGAGATCCTTCCATCATAGTACCTGTTCCCCTGGGGTCATAGACAGTGATTTGAGATTCAGAGAGCCCTCTTGATCCTACACTTGGCCTTGGGGTTTTGTGTGCATTATAACTAATACTTGGATTAAAAGCATGTAAAACTAATTCCTTCAAAAAAAATTAGCAACCATATAATGCTAAAGGAGCGAAATTGAAAATCGTCGCACGCCACTCTTCTCTTTACAGGTGAGTTCAAAAAGGGTAAATGACTGGATGAAAACCCCTATTTCTGTCCCACCTTGGTTTCATCTCCCATTGGTGTTTTTCACTTCCCACATGTTGTAAACTAAAGCATTTCCTGCCTTTATGTTGCATCTTGCTATTATTCTACTTTAAAACCAAGACTATCCTAGAAGTGATCTGGACCATAACCATTAGACAGCACAACTTCAACCTTGCATCTCTCCCTTCTCACCACTGTATTGCAATGATCTTCATTATGCATGAATAGTGACTATCTTTTGGAGATTTCCCAATAATTTACACTCAGGCTTTCATTCTATGATGATAAATATATAGAGAATGGATACTAATATAAACTTTAACAATAAAAGTGTAATTAGTTATAATGCAATACACATGCATCAAAATGATTAAACAAAGACTGATAATACTAAATATTGGTGATGACATGGAACAACTATAACTCTCACAGATTTCCAGTGAGAGAGTAAATTGGCATAACCCCTATTTGGTAGTATCTCTTAAAGCTGAACATATAGTTTATAACTGAGCAGTTTCATCCTTAGATGTACACACAAAAACAATGTGGACATAGTCACCAAAAGACATGAACTGGAATTTATATAGCAGCACTATTCCTAAAAGGTAAAAACTGAAAACCACATGAATGGCCTGCATTGAATCCTAGAATGGATAGTCTTCAAAACCTTTTTTTGTCTTAAGCTGGTGATAGCACTTACCAGTTATTGGATCCAACTAATTTAAATACCAAGATTCAAACTAGACTTAAAGAATAAATCAAATAGCACATAATCTGAAATCCACAGATGAACTCAATTTCCTGGTTGGTTGAATAGCAGTCAGTAAGAGTCTAAGTTCTTTCCACCTTTATCCTGCTGTTGTTAGTGTGGCTTTATTTTTACATAGGAAGCAAGAGGGTGGTCATAGTTTAAAGGAATATATCCAGAAATAGCTATTTCCAGAGGTAGGAGGTGAACCTTTTTTTGCCCCCATTTATTTCCTTTTTTTAGGATACAAGATATTTTCCTTAGGAAGACCATAGTACAATTTCTCTTCTGTATCACTGGCCAAAAGTGATCACATTCTATTCAAAACCAACCTAACAGGGCAGCAAATGGGACGACAACATTTGACTAAGGCTTGTCTTCTGGAATAGAATGGAAAGGCTTTTGGTGTATCAATCATGAAACAACTAAGAGCAACAGTTATATTAAAGGACAATGAATTAACCTCAAACACTGAATTTTCAGTTTCCACCCAGAGATGTAGACAGTGCTGCTATCAAATTTACAACAAAAATGCACAAAAGAGCAAGTTAAAAAAATTGCCTCCTACCCATCAGACTCTGAAGGTTACACGCTACCTGTATACCAGAATCTAGAGGAAATGGGAAACTGCAATGCAGTGAGAGATGAGACACAAGCAGTTAACCCTGAGTGTTTCTTCTAGCGTAGTAGTGACAGAGGAAAACGTACCTGTTCTGTAAGAACACCAATTACCTGAGTGACCAGAGATGACATCTTTAATGTAAGTCAGACTGAGAACAGGTAGTTCCCTAGATGATACCACGAGGCAGGCATCTTATTTCTGTGACTTTATTCCCCAAATTCTACAACCTTAGTCGAACCCTGGAAAAAAACCACATATAAACCAGAATTGGGGGATTTTCTACAAAGTACCTGACAGTATTCTTCCAAAGAGTTGAGGTGATAGAAGACAACAAAATAATGGCAATAAACACATATTGGAGGAGACTAAAGTGACATAACAACAAAATGCAATCTGGCCTCCTCCTGAATTAGATGCTGAAGAAGAAAAAGGACATTAGTGAAAAAAAGGGATGAGACCAGTAAAGTCTGTGTCTTCATTAACAGTGTTATACTAAATTAGTTCCTTATTTTTGAAATAGGTACTATCGTTATGTTAGATGTTGATATTAAAAGAAACTATGTAAGGTTAACAGGAACTCTACACTATTGTTGCAATTCTTCTGTAAGTCTAAAATTACTTTAAAGTAAAAAAAAAATAAAACTGCTTATTTGCTCTTCTTGTATTCTTACTTCAGGGTTTGAAATATTTAATAAATAATGTCAAGTTTTTACACATTTTTCCAGTTCTTTGAGCAGTGGTCTTTGTGCTAACAAAATGAAGTGATATCATTATAGCTCCTAGGCACTAAACACAAAAATCAATGAATAAAGAGTACTCGTGTTTAGGGAGACAAAAAGATATAAGTCAGTTAATAATAATTTGAATGTCAAGAAACCAAATAACTTTGCTCATATACTATTTCCTCCTTTCCTGAATAGCTTGGTTCAGAAGTAATTTTCTCAAGTCCTTTAGAGCTCATAAATCTTCCATAATCCTTATAATCACTGATAAAGAAGCTCTTTCTCTTGTTAACTCCATTATACGCTTTAAATAATGAGGGCTGTAGAGGGTCTTACTAAGTAGCTGCGTAGTTGTTAATCTGAACAACAAGAGAGCAAACAGATTTAATGTGCTTTTAATATAATACAAATGCTTTGGCAATCTCTCAAGAGAAATAGGAGCGAAAAGGAAAGACGACATTTGTGATTGAAGCTAAAGAATAAATCAAGGTCCTGTGAATGCCTAGGTAAGAAAAAATGCTTTCTAGCTAATTATTGGTTATCCGTTTTCCCTACAGAAAATGTTGGGTCTGGTGTTTATAACTGCTCTACATGGATTACTGAATATGTGGCAAAGAAAGGTGGAGTTGAAACTGACTTTTCTTTTTCTTAAGGTTTTACTTATTTATGCATACAAGAGCTAGGTTATAGGCCAGAGGCACAGAGGGGTAAGATGATTCACCAGAGACAGAGTGGGGAGCAGAACAGGCAGATTGACTGAAATACACTGCTGAGGAGAGCAGCAGGTGAGGTAGGAGAGATCTGCTGCGCCAAGTGGGTCCCCTCCCTGGCCGGGAATTGAACTGGCACTGTAGTGGCTGTGGAAGTTCTGCAGCATGGCACTCAACCCCCTGCACCACCAGGGAGGCCTGATAACTGACTTTTCCAACTCATGGATAAGCATATAAGGAGTCATGTCTGCAGCTGATAAGGAGGACTGGGTACCACAAAGAGATTGTAGAGTCTGACCTCTATATAGAAACTATATGAGATGGACTTTTTCTCTGTGTGGAAGAGTGGAAATGAGTACTTGGTAACCATGGTGGTAGACTCATAGAGAATGCTGTGTATTCACCAAAACCCCATTTCCACTAGCTTCTGGCAGACAGCTAGACCATGTTCTCCAGTCACCTTGAGTTAAGTGGACTCATGCAGCTCAGTTTCTATCAGGGAATGTGAAAGGAAGTGATTCATATTACAGCAAAAGCTCCATGTGCCATCTCCATGTCCTCTATCTTCTCCATTTTTTTCCCCCAAATTATGTTTATCAAGGCAATTTAAGCTTACATCTTTGTATGTACTCTGGGGTGGGTTACGGAGTAGATACAAATGTATATGTTCATATCCTGCTCCCCACCAGAGCCCAAACAATTCTCCACCATGTTCCGTTGGGCCCCATCAACCCCCCCAACTTGTTGCCTCAGTTTTGCAGTTAGATGCTAAGAGTTTGCTATTGGTTTGGTTTTGTGCTTACACTGACAGCTACTTTGTTTGACCCAAGTTCAAGAGAAGGGAGACTCTGTTTCCCTCTATTGCAAAGCCACTATCTGCCAATCACGACTTCCTTACCATCTATAGTGACCTATGACATGAGTGAGAAATAAACATGTATGGTCTTATGTCACTGAGATTTTGGATTTCTTTATTACAGCAGTTACCCTAGTCTGACTAATATAGAATTTGCTGTCCTTTGGGAAACAGTGACATAGGAGATTCATACACTCAACCTTGGTTAAGAGATGGTATCTAGATGGTCAAAGTCAACCAGATATTCCTGAATGGTTTTTCACTACCTGATCCTTCTTATTACTCCTTTTTTCTTGTATCTTGTGTGACCTAGGCTATGGTTTTGTTGTATTTGTA
The DNA here is from genome assembly GCA_019455555.1 of Galemys pyrenaicus. NCBI lineage: Eukaryota > Metazoa > Chordata > Mammalia > Eulipotyphla > Talpidae > Galemys > Galemys pyrenaicus. The sequence goes on from JAGFMF010011796.1 coordinate 8,974,800, forward strand.
TTTTTGGTAAATGGAATGACTTTGTATTGCAGCTTTCTTAGAATAGTGCTAGAGTATTCCTGTTGTTCCATATGATAACTAAACTAACCCTTTCACTCTCAAAAGTTTGGAAGGTAAATTCCATGATCACCCCATGATACGTCACCTATCTCCTTCTTGGGAGTGGATGAGATATAGGTAAAATAGTGAATAAAACAAATTTATCTTAAAGACTATTCATGAGTATTTTTAATTGCATTTTCCCATTAGATTTTAGGTAGGATAAAATATGGTACTTTTCAGTATATTCTGCAGTATCATTTCTTTTCCAATCACAATGATTAGTAAAAGATTAAATGGGAAGTCTGTGGACTATAATGCTGGAATTCTTTCAATAATAAAAAGCAAATTGCTTTTAGATGGGCATGAGTATATTACATAATGATAGTACAATTTATTGAGTAGTAAATTTGGTTATAAAATACTAATAATTATAAAAGTGTGATCATGATAGTGTTAGATATATAGAATGTACAGACACACTTGGACTTTCATTAGAAAAGAAATCTTGACACCGTGCCACATGGAGATAGCAGAGAATTTAAGTTTGCTTTAAAGTCTATACATAAAAATTAATTCTATGTTAATTTTTTTGCATTAAAAAGAATTTCAAACTGATAAAAAATATTCCTCATTGGCAAACTGGAGACAATTCTTGATTTTCTGGACCATTAACTGCAAACAGACATTTTGTCACACTCCTTAGATGTAGTCTTAAGAAACCACTTCAATTTAGACCATTCTTTCTACAACAGGTTTATAAAGGAACAAAATGGACTCTCTAATAATCATGGCTATGTTAGAGTTAATTATAAAGTAACTTTCAGGTAGCTCCTTTTTAAAACAATTACAGTGAAGAAGCTTCCCTTTCAGGAAGAGAGTGTAGAAATGAACTTTCGTGAATTTGATATTCACAAAATCATAAAAAATATCATGTGACATGGAAAGGCCTATGAGTGGGTAAGGAGAAAACTCTCCTCTGCTCTACCTTCTGCAGTAGCCCACACCCTCACCATTTGGGAGATGGAGCACATCTCTATTTTAATTCTGGCTTGCAAATCTTACCGATTTCATTCATGTCACCACCTGAACCTAGATACAGAAATCTCCCTCATCTTAGCTCTAATTAATTGTAAAAAATGTCATTAACCTTTCATGAAAATTAATCACAAAGGATGCTGAAATTTTGTGTTATATCCTGTACTTGCAAACCTATTTGAAACGTGCTCGACCACATTGAGTTTCTGTCTGAAATAGCTGATTTAAGCCTTTGATATAGTAGAGCTGGTACCCCATTCATTGTGTTATCATTTTATACAGTCTGTCCATAAAAACCCCAAGAGAAGAATGCACTGTCTGTCCATGAAAAATAACCCACTGCCTGTGGCTTATGGAAACAACGATAGAATTTTAAATACCTTGGAAAATCCAGGCATGGCCATTTACATGATTTTTGCCAGTGCTGGTTGAACGGCAACATTCAAAGATAATGAAGAGAGAAACACAATTAAATGTGCACCCTAATGAGGAACAGAGAACTGAGATTTTTGTCATTTTTCAAAAACAAAACCTTCCCAAATTTGAAATAATGAAGTCACATGGCTGCTGGAGAAAAGTAAGGGATGCATTATTAGACACAGCAGTAAATGTCAAATATAATATACGGCAGCAATATTCTTCAGTTTGACTATGGCTCTTTTATTTCTTGTCCCCATGTATCTCCTGCTGTTAACTGTTCATCTTCCATCAATTTTATTCTCATCAGTAGCTGCCCTGGTCAGACAGAATGGCTGTCTTGGTTTAATTAAATGCCCCCAGTAATGAGAGGAGCTCAGCCTGCTTGGGCTTGCCTAGTGGCTGTTCCCACCTTTGAGCGGGTATCACAGTCTCAGCGCTCATGCTGAACACCAGGTTTGGTGTTTGCTTGAGTCAAAGGCTCAGGAGAATATTCTGAAAGTTTTTTTCTGAGTCTCGAGGCCATAAAGAACGAGAGTAATCAATACCAAGATAACTATTGTTGCTTCTTGCTACTTAGAACTCTGTAACTGTAACTTCAGCTCTGTTACACACTCAGCTATTTTACTTTCGGTATAATTGTGACCCAAAGTATTGTACTGTGGTTCCTGTAAGATGTTCATCTGAGTAACATTTATTGGGACTGAGGCTTATGTACTGAAAATTCCCAAGTTGTTTAAGGTCTAGGGATAATGCAGGCACCTTTAATTCATCTTTAACAATTCAGTCTTATAAGTGCAAGAAAAACAAGGAGGAAGAAGAGAAGCAGTGGCGTGTGATCCAATAACCCAGAAGGTTACAAGATCCCTTCTCCATGTGAGAAGGAAAGGACCATGCCAGACCATCACCATTATGAGATGAGCGTGACATCGTGGGTAGCATGAAAATGAGTTTTGCTCCACACAGGTTTAGTAGAAGCAGGGTGAACCAGGAGATAGAGTTCATAACCAGCAGAAAAAGCAGAAGTTCTATTCTGCTTTGCTCATGATCCCAGGGAAGAACCAAGTATAGAGTGGCCTCATCATCTGGACTGAAGGGAGTCCAAATTAGAGCTAAACTAATCTGTAAGACATTTTAGAAATGATTTTCTTTCCCCATTAGTTATTTATTGTACTTGTCATATAACAAAAATAAAATAGTTCAAAAATAGTCCACAGTCCTGACCCCTAAACATCAGTGGCTTTTCCTAGTCCACACTCCCTGCCAGTGCTTGTCCACATGTATATGTAACAGGTCTGCGTGTCTGGTATGTCCTGGGTATGTCCATACTTGCTCATGTAATCCTTGCAATGCCTGAGAATTTCTTCTCCATTGTGTAGGGGAGACTAAGACTTCAGAAAGTTAAGCAACTTGCCCTAGGCTGTGTGGCAAGTTCAGAGCTATTGGAATTGAGTTCCCATGCATCCAAAGTCAGTCTTTAAGCCTGTACTCCTACCTACTCCCCACCACTTTTGTAATCCGCCTTATTTTTCTCATCTTGCTAAATTAACTTTTTCTAATCTTTTTTATCGGCTGCTCAAATTTAATTTCGAGAAATGTATTGTAATTGAACTGTTTCGCTTTTCTTGGATATTTGTGCAGGTCTCATTTGCCTGCTTATGTAGCTCTCACACTGAGATGAACATTTTCTTGCCTACTGCTTTTTTTCTTACTCCTTTTGAATTAGTTCCTAAGGATGAATTTCCAGGATTAGTGTTATTTTGTCAAGAGATATAAACATAAAATATTTAATTATTTTAAATGCATTTACATACATTACAGAGGGTTTAGAGAACTTTTAATAAAGACTAAGAATTATTCTGTTACATTTATTCAACATTCGTTATGAGTTTTTGCTCCATGCTGGGCACTGAGCTAAACATTACGCATACAAAACACAGAAGAGCAGATTCCTGCCTTCCTGGTACTTCCTACCCCTGATACTAAAAAATTACATATTTTATTTTCAACATATATTTTCTTCATATGTTTTATGTTGACAAAACTCAAATGACATCCATTCTATTCATGTAGAACATAGAATCTGAGAGCTTAAGTTGCCCAAAGATTTGCCATAAGAGTAGGAACCAGGATTGTACTGGACACTTTTAAACTATTATAAACAAAGAAGGCTAAACTAGTAAGGTATTTGGGATTTTTTTTTTCTCATAGAGGAAGATAGCATTTTTAAGTATTCAGTACAACCCCAGCTTCTGCTCTTATGGCATGTCCTTGGACAATAAACTTAATCCTCAGTTTCCATGTGGGTTGAATGGACATAGTGTGTTGTAGGATAATGAGATGGAAGCTCTGGGCTCTTGGAATGGCCACAGCACTTAGAGTCCAATAACTGTCAACTGATTCAATGGTGAGCTAGAGCAGACACACAGGTTGTGATTGCTACATTTTTTCTTTTTTTTGCAAGACAGTTGTTCAGCATGACCTTTATTAAATACTCCTCTTGATGGGAGTATTTGCACCATAGAAATTAGCAAATACTATTAATCAAGCATTTTTATTTAAAGAGCAGCTTTTTAATATTCACAAGTACACCATTAACCACTATTGTTCATGTATTTATTTTCCTTCCCTGAAAAAGACTGCTGCAGATTGTAACTTGTACACAAGTTAGGCGGGTAGCTAAAGAACCAAGGGGTCACAGATAGCTTTCTTTCTGTATAGCAAAATAGTAAAGTGTATTTTGGGTTGGATAAAGAACTTGTGAATACATATTCAGTGTGTAGACACATTAAATAATTTCCATACAGACAAGTCACCAGTAAACAAGGCTGAAGTTTAATTTAAGTGAGCAAGTTTGTGACTGAAATCTTTCTCTCACCCCTTAGATAGGAACATCTTGAAAGTGTATCTCTGTGTTGAAAGAAGATGCCAGGAGGGATGAAACGGAGCTAACTGCTAATACATGTGATCCCTGAAGAGTTTGGATGGTATTTGTGGAAGGTGGAAGGATTAGCTTTGGACAGGAAGAGGAAAATATTTCATCTGAGAAAGGAAAGAAGATAGTCGGCAGGATTGAAATGAGACAAATCTGCAGCTGTGAGAGTGTGCAGTAGGGAGATCAAGATTTGATATCTAGAAGTCTCTGTTTTCTCTGTGATGTTAAATAATCACTGCTATGCAGGAGCTAGGGATGTAGGCGGGAGGACTAAGGAGGACCATGAAGGGAGGGTTGCTGGATTGCTCCGAGCATGCAGCTTGGGCAGGAGACCACATCTGTGAGTTGTCCTTCTGTTGCCCAGCAAAGCTCTGGGCAAATGTGGGAGTGGAGAAGACTCCCAGCTGAACAGATCCCGGGCACTGAGTGGGTAGGGCAGGTGTAACAGAAAGATGACACCGAAAAGGAGGCTACTTCAAGAGAAAAGAAGAGATGAATGCAAGAGAGAGATTTTGAAGTCAAAGACTGATTCAAGTCTTAAGAAAATCAGAGGAGTCAAGGATGGGGAGATCAAGTAAGACTGCCCTGGAGAGACGGAACAAGAGAGACACCAAGGGTGGCTGCTGACAGAAACTGGGCGACAGAGGCAGGACTTCTGGGGTGAACTCATAGGTGTAATAACAGGGCCTGGTTCCAGTCCAGTGTTATTCAGAGTCAAGTTCTCTAAAACTGGTCATCCTGTGCCTGAAAAATAAACTTAAGGATACACAAATGAAACTATTTTTTCTTGGTGACTCAAGCTATATTTGAAGGAGTACAAAGAAGGAAACAAATCCAAAAGTTAAAAAGTAACTAGAAATACCAGAGAAATTATTAAGTACTTCTCTAAGGAAGTCCTTTTTGTTGTTTTAAAGGAAAATACAATACACTTGGGTGTGCTAGCGTATATGTGCTTGTATGAAAAGTGAATCTTACTGCTTTTTAGTCACATGTCAGCTAAAGAAAGACAAGCTATAAAACCCATGTCAGAAGGAAAAATAGTGGATAGTTTCTCTTATATGTGGGTACAGGGAAACAAAACAAAGGGTTAGACAGAATCAAACCAAGCCCTAGAAATTTAGAATTGAAGGGGATCAATCAGAAGGGGAAGTAGGGAGAGCAAAGTGGGGAGGGTACAAAATGGACTATGGGTGTCTTGGTGATGGCAACATACACCCGAGAGTGTGATCCTATAACTGTAAGTCACATATAATGTTGTAAACCAATGTTACCTCAATCGAGATTTTTTTTTCAACTTATGTACGAACTATTCTTAGAGTTTTTCTATAAGATTACATCTGTTTCATGAATTCTAGCTTCACGAATTAAAGGCAAAATTGAATATCAATAAAGTATAATGGTGAGGGGAATAGTGAAATACCCCATGATGGAATATTATCTAGTTGTTAAAATATGGTTATAAGGACCACACAATAACATGGGAAATACTTACGGTAATAAAGTTAAAATCAAATGCAGGATTCATACACATAGGTACACCATGATTCTAAGTACATAAGAAATAACCATGAGATAGAGCCCTAAAATTATAGTGGAGTTTATGATGGGTTTCTCTTCTTTTTTCTGTTTTCCAGAATGTTTTGCAATATAGCTATGTTAGACATTAAAAATTATTACTATCCAATTTCAACTCCTTCCTGCTGCTCTGGAATCTTCTTATTGGATGCCTGTGGGTTTCCTGAAACAGCTTGAGAGGAGAAGAGCTTATAAGCCTCATTTCTCCTTACAGTTCTCCATTCCACCTCCTCATCTTTGGCCAGAGAAATTATCTCTATCTAGGGAAAGCTACTTCCTTTCTGTCACCCTCACTTTCGATGGTCTGTTCTCTTCCCCAAAGCTCACTCCTTCCCTTCTCCACTCAGGGCAATTGTGTCATTTCCTCTTTTTTCATGGTGCCCTCCTTTCTTCTACTTAACTTTAATCCTGCTCACTCTTTAGAGCCAAGGTGTAGACCTCTAGCTCCTCTGCAGTGTTTTCCCCAATGCTTCTGCTCTATCAATACCTCCCCTTAGAGAAAGCAGTAATTGTTCTAAAACCAAACATCCAAAGTTCTGGCTTCTGAGTAACTAGGTACCCTTGCAATAGCTTAGTTTAAATGGTAATAATAGTAGCATTTGTCTCACAAGCAGCCAACGAATGCAAGCTTTTACTAACTGTGTAACCCCATTGTTTGTGTGTTCAACTTGTTCTTCTAGCCATGATGAAAATGTGGGGAGACGATCTTATTTTGCTTTCTTGTTGTATGATGCTCAATTGACTGTTTTCCTAGGATGTGGGGGTTTCCCAGGACATGAGAATTTCAGTGCTAAAACTGGGAATGCCCCGGCAAATCGGTACTGTTGTTCCCCACACCTTCCTGCCTAAAACACTGTTTCACATGCCTATGTAATCCTTATTGAATGAGTTTGTACATAAAATATAAGCAAAATCATGATACACAGATATAATATTTCCTATATATACATGAATCTACAAATCTGGATTTACAACGGGACAATCCTCAAACAGTGATGTTTGATGTTTCTTTGTCGATGTGACAACCGATATATTTAAATAATCCTTTTTGGGGGGGATGGATAACATATCCTGAAAATAAAAATAGTTTTTCATTTTATAATACTGATGTTAGACTTCAGTAATGGTTTAGTCATCCTTTGGGCAGTTGTAAGCTTTAAAAAAATCTTGCCCAAATTCTCAATCTGTATGAACTTCCAGATTTTCTTCTACTTATAACACTAAATTATAATTAATTCTCTGCCATTTGTTATTTCCACAAGTTGAAACCCAGTGCCTTTTTAATTACTTGGTGTTGAGGATTTCTTGTCCCAGAAAAATCCTAGCCAATAGAATGAGGGGTTGAAATAACTTGTCATCTTGACATCACAAGCTTCATTCTCCTCTCTACCCCTAGCAACCAACACACAAGCATAGCAACAGCAGCTGGTACACCGGAACAGCATTGTTTAAAATAAACACTCTTCCCAGTTGGTATTTGCAAGTGATCTTTTTCTTTCCATCATTTGAAATATGTGTGAACATATCATAAGAAAATGCAAAACAAATGAAAATGAACGCTGTTTAGAAAGGTATGCAGGAAAAGAAAAAAAACATGGGAAAATAATAACTGCTGAAAAAAGATTTCTGCTTACCCTTGACCACCACTGGGAATTCCACCCTGGGATACATTGGAAGCTTTTCCCTAAAGGCTCCTAAAATTTTGAATGCAAAGACTTCCTAGAAAAAGTCATCTCCATGTAATTCAATTTTGCAGGTATTTAGAGAGTGCCTACAACATGTGCAAGATAAGGTGATAAAAAGATGGAAGAAAAAGGTCATTTTTAAAAAGTACACAACAGCAAAAATATAAGGTACTGTAGAGTGATGGCAGAGACATGGCCTCTGAGCCAGACTAATAAGGACTGAAATGTGGGATGGCCTACTACCAGTGAGATGATTCCTAAGCCACTTAGCCTCTCTGTTTCATTTCTTATCTGTAAAATATAATAGTAGCACCTATATCCCAAGTTGAGACTCAAAAGTTAATTTGCATAAAGTGCTTGGTATAGAGCCTGACACCTAGCATAAGCTGTAATGCATATCCTATCACTAATATTAAGGCAGGCTGTAACAAGTGACATAGTCAGGTTAAGAAGAGGTGCAAGTGTGGTACTGGAATAAAAACAGACACACAGACAAACAGAATGGAATCAAAAGCCCAGAAATAAAGATACACATATATGGACAACTAATCTTTGACAAAGGAGCAAAGAACGTGCAATGAAATAAGGACAGTTTATTCAGTAAATGGTGCTAGGAAAACTGGAACACCATAAACAAAATAATGAACCTAGACCACTACCTCATGCCACACACAAAAATCAACTCAAAATGGATAAAAGATCTGAACATAAGACCTGAAAACATAAAATATATAGAAGAAAATATTAGTAAAACACAACAAGGCACACATCTCAACAACATCTTTAAAGACTCATCCCCCAAAGCAAATAAAGTGAAGGAAAAGATAAACTCTGGGATTACATCAAACTAAAAAGCTTCTGTGCAGCAAAAGAGACATTAACCAAAACAAAGAGACACCCTACTGATTGGAAGAAAATTTTTGCACTCTATACAAATGATAAGGGACTGAACACAAAGATATACAAAGAACAAAAACCAGGTAAACAATCCAGTCAAAAAGTGGGCAGAACTTAAAAGACACTTTTCCAAAGAGGAAATGCAAACCTCCAAACAGCATATAAAAAAAGTTCAATATCCCTCATAATCAGGGAAATGCGAATCAAAACCATAATGCGATACCACCTTACACCAGCAAGAATGACACATATTTAAAAAAACTAGCAACTACAAATGTTGGCGAAGATGTGGTGAAAAAGGGACTCTCCTACACTGCTGGTGGGAATGCAAACTGGTCCAACCACTGTGGAAAGCTGTATGAGACTCCTCAGGCTACTGAAAATGGAGCTACCGTATGACCCAGCAATCCCACTATACCCAAAGTACACAAAAACATCAATTCAAAAGGATATCTGCACACCTGTGTTTATTGCTGCACTATTTATAATAGATAAGACTTGGAAACACCCAAATACCCAAAAATCGATGACTGGATATGAAGATATGGTATATATACAAAGTGGGATACTATTCAGCAATCAAAAAAGATAAACTAATGCCATTCACAGCAACATGGATGGAGCTAGAAGGGATTATGCTCAGTGAAATAAGTCAGAAGGAAAAAGAAAATATCAGATAGTTTCACTTATAGGAGGAATATAGGGGAACCAAATTAAGGCATTAGGGAAAAAAACAATAACAAAAAATGTAACAAAACAAAAATAAACAGACAGCTATAAATCAGAGACATTCTGTAGGGGAGGGGAAAAGGGAGGGAGAGGGATCAAAACTAGGGATCAAAACAAGGGACTATGATGATGCGTACACAGGTGAATTGGTGGTGGAAATTCTATGGGGACTACAGCTGAGAAAAGAAGCAAATGTTCTTAAAAAGTGAACAATGAAGTAAAATATATATTTTTTAAAAAAGAAGAGCTACAATAGACATATAAAACAGAGAGCCTATTTTGGGACAACAGGGTAAGCTTTAAGGAGGCACTGAGTTGGGTTTTCAATAGTGTGACAATGACAATAAAAGAAGCATAAACAAAGAGCAGAATGGAACCAGCAGAGGGGACAGGGAGGGATGTGGGGTGTCACCCAAAGAAGTTAATCAACTCAATCAGTAAAAACCCACTGAATGAAAATCCAAAATGGTGGGATTTCCACATTCTTCTTCCCAAAGACTCTCTCAACAGAAGCTAGTGTTGAAGGAATTAGCAGTCAGTCAAATTGGGTCTGGGGCCACCTCTAACCCCTTCTCAAGTTCTACCCCCAAACCCCCATCTCACACACAGTGAGGTGTGTTTTCCTGACTCTATTTGGGAGACATTGTAAGGATGTGGAAAAATACTGTCCCTGTCTTGGCACTCAAATATAAGTGCCCATGATACAAAACAACGTATTTTTAAAATGTGTGGGCTACTAATCAGAAGACATCTATGTATTCATAAAAATGGGAAATAGTTAAGATAATTAAGAAAGCAAGTTATAGAACTACATATGGTCCTTTTAGGAAGTTTTTTTAAAATTGCATACTTTTTATGGAGACACACATATGTACATATACATGAACACATATACACATACAAATGAAGCACATCACATGATAATACCAATAGTATTAATTCCATGGAGATGGGAAGAGACAACTTATTTCCAGCTGTTGTATCTGGTAGATGCTGGTGGGTGGTGCATTTCCTGAGATGCAATGTTGACTAGAGTAGCTGAAGTAGGGATAAATACAAAAAGATCTCTAAAATCAACATTAAATAAAATATCACAAAGCTTAATTCCAGGAAAAATTAGCACTGCCAACCAGGTTCATTTTAAAAGACTGAATTTTGGGGCCTCCCTGGTGGCGCAGTGGGTTAAGCAACGCTCTATGAAGCAAAACACAGCCACTGCAGCACGAGTTCGATCCCTGCGGCCGGCTGGGGAGGGGACCCATATGGCACAGCAGACCTCTCCTGCCTTGCCCGCTGCTCCCCTCAGCAGTGTATTTCAGTCCATCTGCCTGTTATGCTCCCCACTCTGTCTGGTGAATCCTCTCACCTCCTGCGTGACTCTGGCCTGTACCCCAGCTCTTGTGTGCATAAATAAATAAATCTTTAAAAAAAAAAAAAGACTGAATTTTGGTTTTTTTTAGAGTGTATGTCCTATACTTTTAGGGTCCTTCACCATTTCTGATGCTTGTCTTTCAATGCTATGGATCCTTTACAAATGTCTCTGTTATTCTCCATGACAGTTTCTGCAACCTTGAGTGTCAAGCTGACTTCTGTGCAGAAATGGTCCACGGGAAAAGGACTGGAGACTCAGCAAGCAGTGCCAGACTATGGAATTACTTTATTACTCTACTCCATCTGATGTAAAGGGTCCTAGTAATGCTACCAGCATAAGCAGGTGGACTAGTAGAGTTATGCAATGGGAAGAAATACAGGACTAAAACTTAGTCTTAAATATCTAAATTGTGTGCTGAGTTGAGCACATTAGTGTTATCAAGATGCTGGGGAACCCATGGGTGACATAGATGATGTGCTGCAAGAAATTCTGCAATGCATAGTAATACCAGTAGGTCTCTGTGGGTGAACTGTGTTAAAAGTTGCCTATGGCAAAAAATCATGGAGAACCGTCACTAGTAATATCATTAGCAGTGTGGACTGTGAATCAACTCAATGAGCTCTAGAATCATCTCTCTCATTCAAAATATGCCTGGAGAGCCAGCTGGCCTGTGCCTGGGTCAGTGTCCTCCTGGAGGCCAGGGAACTGTGGTGAACAGACTGGAAGGGAGCACTGCCCTCCTGCCCCCTACACTCTGAGGAACAGACAACAGGACAAACAAGGATACACACCCATAATGTGTCAGACGGGGATGGAGGCTGAGGAGATACAGCTGACAGGGTTTGGTGGACAGGGATGGAGTTGCTAGTTTACCAGGTGTTTCCTGGAGGAGACATTGAACAGAGTCCTGGGGAAGTGCATGGGGTAGGAGCCAATAAGTTGGAGAAAGAATTCTGGGTCTGGGAGACATAGGGGCCTTAGGATAAGAGTAAGTTGATTGGAACAAACAACTCTGGCACTGTCTTAGAATCTATAGTGAGTCTGTGACCTCTGGAACATGGAAGCAAATTTTGAAAGCTGGTTTTCTTTGATAGAAGTGTGTCTGCACATTTTTCCCTTCCTGATTAACATTTACAGTCACTGCTGTTCAGGAAGTGAGCTGAGTGAGATGAGAGAGCCCGGCTCTCTCTGATTCTGGTTTCAGCCCTTATTGACTGCTGATTGGCAACAGACTTAACCTCCCTTAAATGAGAATAGCAGTGCCTATCTTATAGCAGTAGGAAGCCCCTCCCCCCAATAGTGGTAATTTCCTCCTTTCTCCATCCCTCAGGAAAGTCTCTATTTATTGTTGGTCAGTGAGCTTGGGGGCAATGAAACATAACTGTGTAACCTGGTACAAAAAGTGCACATTGAAAATCCCTAGTTTCTACCCTTATTGTTTCCATTTTTACTTGCAGCCCTAATTTTACTTAAAGCTTTCCCCATCACTTACATGTGAAGGCATAATATTAACTACATATTAAGAAAAAAATACTAGTGAACTGAATCCAAAAATTTTATAGGGCATCTTTATGCAAAAATATCTTGAGAGAAATCCGAAGGTCAAAACTAACCACAACTGCCATCTAGAAGGAAAATGTCACCATGTATAGTTCTAACAGGGTGGTGGCAACAGGCAATCAGTATATCCTTAGAGTAAATGCCACAGGGCCATTTCTTAGACTGAGGGGTGAGACCCAAAAATGATGCTGGAGCCGGAAGAGGGGGTTCTCCAGTGGTAAGTCAGCATGGATGGGGAGATATGCACTGGAGGCAGAAGAAAATAGGGAGAGTCGAAGGAAGAACATGGGAGGGAGTGTCAGGAGAGTAGAGGGTGTTGAGAATTTTATTTTTAAATGGGAAGATCTTCATTATTTTTAAATCAGGAACAAAATTGAACAAGAGAACAATTCTGGGCAGCTATAAACTTTCTTATCAGACTCTTCCCTTTTGTGGGGTGTCAGTTCAATGACACAGAGTAATAGAGTTTAGTTAGAGGACACCTATCACCTCCATCTCTGAGCCGAAATTTAGGTTGACCAGTAAAAGGATAGTCAAGTATGAAGAGGAGGAGAAAGCTGCCTTTTTATCTCTAGGAATTATCTGGTTTAGGTCCCTTCTTTGAAGCTTAGCAAGAATATTCCCAATTCTTGTGTACCAGAAGGACAAAGGTGTGAGATGGCCATGGAGACCGGGCAGATAAGACTGGTAAATGGAGACTTAGTGCTATGGCAGATTTGATTGTAGTTGAAGACTCTAAACTCTATTTTAGAATCCTCTAGTTAAAGACAAAAGCTCTCTCATTCTTTTCTCCTCTGAAAACTTTAGTCTTGATTTTATATGAACTTTAAAATGTTTTGAAGGCAGGAATCTCAATAGCAGAAAAGTAACTATAAATATATTTTGGCAGGACATGAATAGCTTTTCAACTTTCTGCAGCATATGCAGACAATAACCAAACACAATTATAAATTGTGGTGTGCCACTTGAGAGTTTTGTTGAAAGAAAAATGTCATCTCCAATCTCAGCCAAAAGGCGGACTATAAATAAATACCTCTATATTCTCAATTTATGATTCCTAAAGTTGGTTAGCCCTACACAGGGGGATATTTTAAAAGCATCTCATTAGCAATTCCACCTTATAAAGCTCAACGAAAACTCCAAATCAAATTGATATCAGTAGTTGCCATTTATTGTTGATGCAGAGATGGCACTAACACAAGTCCACACTTAGCTTATGCTGATAAAACGTGTGTGGTTTTGGAAGCAAGCTACTTGGCCTAAAACATAAACCCACCCGAGCAGAATACCCCAAGAACCTAATGAGCAACCAATCCAACCTCCTCAAAGTATAAATGTGGAGACTGAACTCTAATGTGGTTAGGTTGCCCACATTGTCCCACTGAGCCTTTCAAGATATGGTCACACAGCTCCAGACAAGCACCTGCAGACTTCTGCCTTTGGAGTTAGGATGCACCCAAGATCATCTGGCCCTGTAGGTTCCGGCCTTGATTTCTAAGTCTAAGTCAAATTCTTTTGGGCTCTTCATCCTTGGAAGTCCCCTGTGTTACTTTAATTTTCCTCTAAAAATAATCATCTGACAGACATTTCATTCTCAATTTCCTTCCCTCTTTTTACCCTTTGAGAGAGGGAGGGGATTATTTTCCATTCTTGAATTATTGAGTCAATTTGTCTGGATGACATCCTGAGAATAATTGGCTTTTAAGAAAGCTCATCAGCTAACATTATATCCAACACAACAAAGAGAGGAGGAGATACAGGGGGAGGGAAGGCATATGTCCTGTTTGTCTGTGATCCCTTTTGCATGAACCACCTGCTCTTCTCCTTTATAATCTTCCAGGCAGGTTGCTCCTTGGCATTGTCAACAAAGACTTATGAGGATCCTACTCTAGTTTCAGACCACAGGTTGGAACAAGTGAAGGCAAGAGCCAAGAAATGAAATTGCAATTTCCATTTCAACTTCTCACCCCATATCACCTTTTTGCCCCTGTACAAATACTGGCATCTATCTTGGTGAATGAGTAGCACAGAATTGGCTGCCCAGGCCAATTCACGAGGACCTCTGGACACTCTGGTGTAATCTGATCAGTCTCCTTAAGACCAGATGTTTTCCCTTCTGATCTGTGAACAGGCTGGGCAATGGATCTAATGTCACTGCTTCCATTAAAGAGACCACAGCAAATGGTCAAACAAGGAAGGAATTCAAAGGTAATGAATTTATTGTAGCTTATTTAAAAATGGAGGCCATTTAACAGTGGCCATATCTACAGATATCAAAACAACTAGTCATAGTAAAAATAATTGTAATTATTTATTGTTATCGAACTTATTTGGCTCCTCCAAATTACAGTTCCTACAGAAAACAAACAAACAAACAGAATATTCAATTGTCATATAGTGGTTGTGTATTTTAGGAGTAATCAGTTGTTGCTCTAGTTACTGTAGCAGTAGCCAGTAATTCCTTTTCATAACTTTAGTAAAACAGGTTCTATGTTTTTATTCTGTTCCTATAAATTATATTAGTTATCTCTTTTGTGCCTAAATTGCATTTTTTGGTTAGGGGAATGCCCCTCTCTCCTTTAACAACTCTATGGGTCCTTGGAATCTTCAGTTTTATATATTTACTCCCTCAGACCTGGAATCAGTCATCCCCTCGGTCCTTTGGTCTCTTTCATGGTAGAAAGGTAGTCGGAGACCTCTGTGTGGGTGGTGTGCATACCCATTTCTGGAGGGTTATTACTTCTACACCTCACTATACAGAATCCGGAAGCACATAATTTTTAAAGGAAAACAAATTTTAAGTTTACATTTCCATTTCCAACTTACATTTAATAATGAAGGGTCTTAATTTAGTTGGCTTTATACTGAATTTCTTTTCTCATATTTACACATTTTAATTGCTCCTAATAGCAAAATTATTGCCTACTTTCTTTTATAGAAACTATAACTTTTAAAGCAACAAAATTGTTCCAATACAGTGATACCAATGTCACTAATGAGTGAGGTTTAAGATTTCTTTGCAACTTTATAAATCCTCAGAAAATATACCTTTAAAAAAGTTAAAATACTATGTCCTAAAATCTTGAAATAACCCTTTACTCTTTGCAGTCATGGCACATATAATTAGTTTCATTTAGTTCATTAATTTTCAGTTTTTAAACATTGCCTTATTTGATTTTATTATCTGAATAAATTTACATCAACTCAAGTTCAAAGCTTTAAAGAAGGTCTATTCAAAGAGGTTTTATTTCATCACTTATCCTTCCTTCCACTCTGCTCCCTTTATCCACATAGTAATTTCTATAGCTTTATTAGCTTGTTGGGTTTGCCTTACTTGTCTTTTAGCAAATACAAACATACAGTACAGATTTAATTAGAACGATCTCTCTCTCTCTCTCTCTCTCTCTCTCTCTCTCTCTCTCGGACTCTTTCTTTTGTTCTGTCAACAAAATATCCCAAAGAAACTTCATGCCAGTAAATTAACAAGTTTACATTCCCTCTCTATCGCTGGATAGTTTTGTATTATGTGTCATTCACACATTTCGCTGTATGTAATGGGGAGATTATTCCAAATTACATAGTTCCTTACTGCCAAAGTCAAATGTCTTCTTCTTGGCCTCTAGGTATAATGCTAGTTTGACAAGCACAGCTCCAAGGTCATGTTTGGTGATAGGAAGCAATTGTTTGGTGTGGCTTCACTGGTTGGTGCTAGGATCTAATCTCACCCCTAATGCCTGGCCCTCTGGTACTTTACTCTGGAAAGTATTAAAAAGACCCTATTTCTCATGTGAGTGTTACCAAGACACTCCTGCTCTTTAACCCTTTAATGGTTGGAAATGTTTCCAAATGGAACTAGACCACCCCTACTTCCTTCCTTCTCCAGTTTCTGAAAATTGAAAAAATTCCTATTTGCAAAAAGAATAATCTTAATAGAAGAAGTACATATCGAAATTTGAAATCTATCCTGTATCTATCTACATATATTATATTTCTGGTTTGGAAGAACAAATTTGTATATATAACTCATGATTTGGTACAATTCCAATGAAGGTCACCAAGGATTTCTTTTGGAACTTAACCAGATAATTTTAAAGTTAATCTGGAATGAGTATGATCACCCAAAAACATGAAAAGAAAGGAAATGAAGAATTTATCTACCATATTTTAAAATCTATAACATTTAAGACATTCTAATTCAGGGCTAGAGTTAACAGATGAAACCAGGAAAGTAATTCAGAAATATATTCTAATAAATAGATTTTTAACATGTGATGAAGACCATGTCACAAGCCAGTGGAGAACAAATGATTAGTGGGTAAATGTTGCTAAGATTATGGATTTACTACTTGGAATAAGTCTATTGCTTCTCTTCCTATCATATGCCAAAATTTCAAAAGAAAACAAATGTTTAAAAAACTAGAAAATATATAAAGATAAAAAGATATTAGATTTTTATCAAAATGATTATTTAAAATTCTATAGATTTAAATAGAAAAATATAATCATATACTTTAAACATATGTCCCACAAATATAAAGATAAAAATTTAATACAGATGATATTTAAAGAACTTTTACAAATAATTGAAAGAAACTCAATTAAACAATAGGCAAAAACATAGCCAGAGATGTCACAAAATAAAATGGTCACAAAACATGAAAATATTACACCTCAGTAATTAAAAAGAAATTTGGTTTAAAACACATACACACACAATTTTTAACCTACTTTTAGCTCTTGACATTGAATAGTTCTTTTACTACTTTTGACCTGAATATATGAATGGCATGCTATTATTTCTAAAATATACATAAATATGTATTTTAGGCACATCTGTGATATGCATTTGAAAATGATTTTTATCCAAACAAAAGAAGACCTTTTAGAATCTTTCTGTGTAATTAGAATCTCATTGCTTGAACCTCAATCACATGAGTAAATGCTTTCCTAGATTTCAGCATGTTATTCTGTCTTTCTCTTCCCTCCAAAATCATTAAAATGAAGTCCCAAAAGTTGTACTTCCCCTTGCTACCTTCTAATTAGCCCGCTCTGATTTAGCTGGCAAACGTGACATCTGCGTAACAGTTCTCTCTTAAAGTGGACTGTGAGGTGGGTGATTGTCGAAGGCCTGCAGAAAATTCCATCACCTGCAGTAGATGCACCCTTCAACCCCTCAAAAAGAAGCTGCTCGGCCTTCTTAGTCTGAGACACCACTTGTGTGGAATGTGGCTTCATGCAGCAGTTCACACAGTGTGCTTTGCTTTTCGTTTCTGTTGGTGGAATGTCAGAGAACGGGTCTGGCACAGTGCGTCCTTTACAAATACTTAATGCGATCTCAGGGACAGGAATACCACAAGCCCAGAAAACACAGCTTTTAGCTGCTTGGTACTGGAACTTTCAGGCAACATTCCAAAAGCCCTCAAAGCTAATGTCGAATTGACAAAGTGCCAAAAACCTCTCTGGCATTAAATTTCCACTCTTTCTTCTCCCCCTTCAGGTGAACAGCTTGTGAAAATAATAACGTGATAATGCCATCCTATGTTCCAAATATCTTGAAGCACCATCTTGTCAAGCCTCTCAATGTCCCTTTGAGAGTAATGGGAATTGAGCGACTTGTTCATTTTACAGATGAGAAGCCCCCCAGGAGGTGGGTCAAATGTCTGGGCAATGACCATACACATTTATCACACAGATCTTACGTCTGAATTTAGTTCTCAAAACAACGCCAAGTGTTGTAGGAAAGCAGCTGGAAAACTCAACTAGCATGAAAAAGGCCAGAATAAGTCTCATGAAAGATGCTACATGCCAGGTGGGTCAGGACAATAAAAGAGGGAAAGTGATTTAAAATGCATCCCGGGAGGGACAATGAGACAGTCTAGGTGAGCAGCCAGTTGGAATCAGTGAGAGCTGGCAGGGGCCACGGTAGATCTGATGTGGCATCTGGAGCATCTTAGAGCATCAGGCAGAGTGGATTTCTGTCATTTTTTTATTTTGAGCTTCTTCCCAATAACTGCTGAATCAACAGCTATGGAAGTTACATCAAGGAACATGAAATAACTTCCTCCAGAATCCCAGCCATCAGGCTTTGAACACGTGCTCCAGACACATCCACAGGACAGCCCAGCTCAGGAGGCTGCTTCTGCAAGAAGTGGCTCAGAGAGGCGAAGACATTTTAGAACTCCTTCTGACCACTACTTCCAATGTCTAGTGAGGTCAACCCCTTCTGACAGTGGTCTCCTTAAGCTGTGCCTTTGCAAGAAGTTCTGGGTAACTGATTTCCCTTGGTGTCTCCTCATTGCCAGACTGATTCTCCAGTCTTGTCAGGTCAGTGAGGTAGCTGATATCTTTAATAAATTAATTTTAAATTTATGTTAACTAGGCAGTGATAGGAATTGATATTACCTAGATGGGATTCTAAAGTTTGCAACCCAGCAGAGTGAAATAGGCAGTAGCCAAGGCTGGGAGGTGGTAACATCCAGCAGAACTAGTGGCTGATGTCAAGTATATAACAGCAGGAAACAAAGATTTGGAGGAAGGTTTCTCCTGAGTGGAACAGAAGCCGAGATTTGATAGAAAGCACTAAGTGACCTGAAATCCATTTTTCTGGCTTTATTCTGTGTGCCCCGAGGGGCTGTATTTTCCCTCTCCCTTGTGTTTTAGGTGTGATCTGTGATGGCGTTCGGTAAAATGAAGGCGACTGAGTGACATGTCTCCTTCAGTCTGGCTCATCAACGTCTTCCATGTGAGCTGCTCCATTTCCTTCTCCCTTTCTGGTTTGCTGGGACGTGGGTATCCATAGGGTGGGAGTCATGTGCTGAAACGGGCTGAGACCCCGTGATTCTGGGTTCTCTGAGTGACCGTGTGCAAGAGGGTCCCACGGACCTGCGCACTGGTCCAATTGTGACACATAATCAAAAAGTAAACTTCTGCTGTGTTTGGACTGTTATCCTTTGTGGACTCTATTTGTTACAGCCTGACCTAAGTGTGCCATGTGTGCTCAAACTCAGTTAAAGCAGAGATCAAGTACAGAGCAGGGTGAGCAGCAAAGCTGACTTGATGTTGAGCCCTGTGTTGATTGTCTACAGCTTGAGAATTTCTCCCATTAGGAAGAGGAAAGACAACCAGGATACATTCTCTAAGGATAGATTTTGCTGCATACAGGTTGAAAGAATGTAGGCAAAAAAAAAATTCATTAACTATTTGACAATCCTGAATAGATTTATGGACTTTATCACAGATCAATAAATTCTAAACTTTTCTAGAGATAATGAAGAGATCTCTCATTGCTCTGGTTCTTCTCGTTCCCCTTTTATCTACTTTTCTCTTCTCAAAAAGATCCCAGTGAAGCATCTTACTCTTCCTCCCAAACAGTTTCCAATCCTCTTTATTTGAACTCATTTTTCCTCTCTTCTTAATCCTTGTCAAGGAACTCAGCCAGGTTTGGTTAATGATATCAGTTAACATTCCACAGTCCTTCAGTATGAATCCAATAAATAAATGTGTGTTGAATGAAAAAATTATTTTCTCTTTCATGAAACGACATTGTCCTGCTGTCTTATCTCCACATTCAAGATGAAAGACCATCCCACAACTTAGAGCCCCAGCTACAGCATCTCTGATGTGGGTTACGTTCTGCACCTACATAATTCTGGTGGCGAGAAACTCTCCTTTATGAGAACGTCTATACCATGGAAGCACAGCTCCGAAATGTAAAAGGTGGCACTAATTTCAAAGTAAAAAACTGCCCCATAAAACTCCATTCATTGCTCAGCACTGAGTTCCTTGATGATCATATATCCTGTGAGAAATCCCTTTCCTAGCAGTTAGGAAACCTGATTTCTAGTTCCACTTTTGGAAATTTTCTCAATTTCAAAAGAAAGGCAAGAAAAATATCTCAAAATCATTAATTTAAATAGTGGCATATGCTCATTGCAACATTATTTTCAATAGCCAAGTTATGGAAACTACCTTGATGCTCCAAAACAGATGAGCAGATCAGGACTCTGTGGTCATATACACAATGGAATACTACTCAGCTATTAAACAAAACAAACCATTTGCAACAACATGGATGGAGTTGGAAGAGATTATGTTAAGAGAAATAATCATCAGGAGAAAGACAAAGTCTGGATGGCATCACTTATATGTGAACTACAGAGAACTAAACAAAGGGCGAGGCAAAGCCAAGCTAATAACAGATTCTAGAAATTTAATGGTAGAACTGAGTCTACCAGAGGGGGGCTGGGGAAGGGTGAGAGCGAAGTGATGAGGGAGCACAATGACTATAGTAGAGGACAGGGGTGCTTTGGCGGTAGGTGTGGTGTGGTAAAACACCTGAAAGGGAAGGTCCTATACCTCTAAAACACAAACAACATTGAAAAGCAATGTTATATCCATATTTTAAAAAAGAGTGATATTAACAGGGACCTATTACATAGCATGAGAGACTGAGCTCCAGCCTAGTTCTGATCCATTACTTAACACTATTCTGGTAAGGCCATTTAACCAATCAAAAATGTACAGATTTGTAGTATTGTGCCAGCTATAGTTCTTTATGTTCTCCGCAGAGATAACAGGAAAAAAATCTTCAGTATAATATTGAAATCCAGATACACTGCTGTATTAAATTCCTAGTAACCTCCAAATTAAATATGGGCAAATTTGTATGTCTTGCTCGAGGCATTGAAGCTTGACATTCTTGTCAAAATGCCACAACTCATTAGGCAGAAACCTGTCTTTGATCAGTTCTTAAAATATACAGACATTTAATAGTCATGGGACATCAACAGAATACTCCCTATACCAGCACCATGATCTGCTCAGTACAGTCCATCAGTTCCCATGCACCCAAAACAAAATCCCAGAAGGGTGCTTCCTTGCTATCATTGTGGTGCACAAGGTCGGAGGTCAAGTACTGAAAGCACATGCTAGTGAGGCCGCTACAGGATGCTGAATGCAGCATGGGCTTCCATCAAGCTCAGGAAGCCAGGCACTGGTATCCAGTGCAGAAGGGCATAAAGATGGTGTCAGAGATTCGATTAAGAAGACAATAACTCAACACTGGGAATGGCTTGAACTCACACAAAGATTGGCAGCCAGTTCATGCTTGTGTTTTACATGCTTTCATATGCATTTACTTATGGGAGGGACTCAGATTCATTTAGAGGAACAAGGATTCAAAAGACTGGTTAAAATGAGAGATGCATGGTATGTTAACTCTTTTCTCTTTAAAGGCATATTTCTGGTTTTTCAGCTGTATGGCTATCTTCCTTGGAAGATCTGTAAGCACTTTCAGGTCTCTAAAATAGATCAGGTTATGTCTCCTAGTTGTTATTAATGTTTCTAGTTATTAGCAATGTAAATCTCAAATCAGTTAATTCACATCTACTTAGGTTCAACATCTACTATAAAATAGGACTGAACCTTGTAAGTACAATTTGGAGAGGGAAGGAAGAACTCACAGTAAAATATGATAGCTGAAGACAAGAAAATTGCTTTATGGATGGTTCTATACAGAAATGTCAACCTAGGGCAATTTTCTGGGAAACTGGAGAACTGCCCGTGGCCACTTAATACTATCTGAATCCTATCTGTGATGTTGGAAACAAGCCTGGAACTCTCTTGGACACAATCATCCCACAAAGTTCCATTTCCCTGTAAGAAGTTACCCTTTGGGAACTTCCTACAACACATCCCACTTTCAGGCTCTCTCCTACTGAATTTGTCCTGCTGGGACTGTGGCTAGAAGAGCTGTTTCTGGTAGGAAGCTATGATGGAGACTGATGCACAAAAATGAGTCTGACATAAG
The DNA here is from genome assembly GCA_019455555.1 of Galemys pyrenaicus. NCBI lineage: Eukaryota > Metazoa > Chordata > Mammalia > Eulipotyphla > Talpidae > Galemys > Galemys pyrenaicus. The sequence continues at coordinate 8,996,855 of JAGFMF010011796.1, forward strand.
TACTAACTTTAAAATGAACTCATCTTTTTTAGTGCCAAAAAAGGTTACAATCAGCTATAAGAACCACACTTGTCAATGAGTTCCCTCTAGAATCGGTCATCCCACGAGGCAGCCTAACTAGGATAAGCATTCATTAAGTAAGCATGGCTCTCAATTCTTTGCAGCCAAAGGTTACAAGGCCTTTGCAAGAGTGGGTGGACCACCAAAAAAAAAAAAAAGAGAGAGAGAGAGATCCTTGAGCATATTTTTACATTGGCAAAGAAAGCAAAAATGTCAGTCAACTAAATTTAAGAATGTTCACACACATCTGCTACCACAGAATGTTATAAAAAAAAAAGGAAGAAATATGAATAGCTCACAGTCTAAATAGCTATGGATATTTTTCTATTGTTCAGGTGACTTTTGCTGTTCCAACAATGATTGAAAGGCTATCAAAGAAGAAGCCAAAATATGTTTGTGGTTTGTCATATAGCAACAATTTTTGGTTAAGTAATTACAGAGACAGTCACATTTCAACTACAAAATGTACATGCTAGATAACTATTGTAATAAATACATCACTGAAATGTGTGCAAAAAGCAACAAACATAAAATGTTACACTTCTGACTGTATCATAAATGACTCATATCCTTGAGAGATATAGACAGAGACAAAGAAAGCTAGAGAATAAATTTTTGAATCAAGTGCTTTTCCCTCCATTTCAGAATATAAAACAGATGCATCTTATGACATGATCCTAAAATCCTGTGAATTAGAATGTTACAATCTAATCAACCAGAATGATTTTCCTTAGTCCAGCAGGGAGCGAAGGCAGTTTATCATAAAAGGACATTCAAAGTTTTAAAATACACTCAACAGTGTGTTTAAAGGCATTATGTGTTCATCTGTAAAAATCAAGCAGAATTATAAAATCTAGGGAAGTGAAACTAAAAGAACTAGAATTTTAAACAATCTACCTTTTACTCTTTTCAATAACTGAGATCTTTTAAATATTGATGCTACTTAAAGAAATCATCAGTGAATCTATCAAGCAGCACTGGCAAAATGTATAACAAGATGTCCTTCATATAAAATTATCACATCCTCCAAAATTTCATACTCTATACTCTGTCAAAACTTATGGGCCAATTATGCAAAAATCAAATGTCAAATTATTGAAGACTTATGACACCATAGCCAATTCACTCAGAAATCAACTCTAAGAGAAGGAATTCAATGTATTTTAATTAGGGAGTAGCTAAGTAGTAAGTAACACTACTGTTTTCTACATATGAGGAAATCTATTGTGAGAAACAAATTTCATACTATAATAATAAAAGATAGTTTTATTATACTTTAAAATAAGTGATATAACATAAATAAATATTCCCAAACTACATTTAACTGGCCTGAGAAAAAACAATTATTTGTTAAATTACTTTTTTATGGTACTATATTCTCTTAGATAAATTTGAATAGTTAATCAAAATATCTAATGGGGTCACTCTTGGAAATAATTCAAAGTATCATTCTTTTTGTGTCATAACATTATAGAACTACACCTTTAACTGTTCTGATGAGGGTGTTAAAAGATGCTTTTGAATAAAACAATTTTTAAATTTCTGGCTTGAACAGTTAAAGTAGACTATTTTTAAAACTGATTAAATGTTTCCAGTGGTACCTAAAAGGTGTCTCTTCAGTGACCCTTGTCTAATTATGTTATAGAAGGATTTGTTCTTTCCATTTACTTAGGCTTTTACTATACACATTTTACACTAATGTCAAATTTCATAAGCCCCCAATATTCTCCCTGTGCCCCAAATTAAGAATACTCAGTTAGGCATATGCCCTTTTTATAAATGAAAGTATGATCTGCAATTAGAAAGTTTAAAACAATTCTCCCAAACAAGTATATATCAGAAACTACTTTCCAAGAGAGCCTGGGTTTATAAAGGGCAACAAACCTTGGGAGTACTTAAATGTATTTCTAACAGTGCGATTTCCAAAGTAACAGTTCTGTCCAAATGTAGTACATACAATTAATTTGTGGTGAGTTAAAACAAAAACTTAATTCTCAAAATTCAAACCACCAAACACTCACATAACAACTGATGCAATGAGAAAGTATTTTTTTCAAATTAATATATTAACATGTTCTAATATCACTTTAAAATGGTTAATATGAATTTGAAATGAAGGTAATCATTTTTAATAGCTTAAATTTAATGTGACTTGATTAGACTTTGGAGGTTTCTCTCACGATTTATTATAATAGATATGACAATAATAAATCAGATACATCTAACACGGATGACAAGCATTTGAAAAACTTACACTGTCAGATTGCTTGCCCTGGTCCCATGTAGGTGCATGCTGCTGCCCGGGCCTCTCCATGGTGCTGAAAAGTTATTCTTGCCCATTTGAAAGGAAAGAGCTGTTTGTTTGAATCAGCCTTGAATGAAATCCATAAAGCATTGCTTTTGTTAGCCAGCAAAGTTACATGCAGAATTTTTGTAAGACATTCTACAAAGGATACGTTTTGCCCTTCAGTTACCAACCAAGATGCTCAGGCTGCTCAAAGACTTTGGAGCAAAAATCTTCAAATATTGGCAAGAAAGAGAGTTCTTTGGAAGATGAAGTTTGCTGATTTTCATCAGTGTTCTTTGAATTGAGAGGGAAAAATAACACAAACAGAATACAAGGCTGCACAGAGATTCCAGCAAAGTTCTTGATGTTAAGGCAGAAAATGTGCTCCCATTAGTCCAAAGCAGTCAGTTCACCTATCCTATCATTGTAGCTACTTTCTGATAAAGACTAGAATGAAATAAAGCACAGAATTCTACAAGACACTGCACACATCATGTGAACAGGTCTGCATCCCTTCAGCCCAGCCTCTGTGTGCTGAAGATTATCACAGCAGAATCAGGCTCTTGTGGCTTTCAGATTATCTCTTTCCGAGGCTGAAACGTATAAAGAGCCACATGACATCCAATGATGTCATCTCTAAAGCAGGTCACAGTTACTGCTGTATGTAGATAGAGTCCTTCCAGTGAAGTGTTTATTTACCATTGTGATCTTCTTGAAAATCTATTTGCATTAAACAGCATGGTCTTCTATCAATATGCTTAACCCTATCAATACAGTACCATGAGAAGAAAATCAATTTGCTGCTGAGACGTGAACAGAGTCTCCTTAAGTTAGGATCAGCTTTGGGACCGCTTTAGTAAATAACAACTATGATGAACTCATGGTAAATGCAGAGTTGGTGTGGGAATAAGAGGAACTATTGAGACATAGAATCTACTCCTAAAACATCTTTGAGAGTACACCTCTTGACCGAGAGGTTAAGTCTCGGTGCTATCACCCCTACAGCCTGAGTTCGATCCCCGGCCAGGGAGCTAACTCACATAGCTGCAGCACACCTCTCCTGTTTGGCTGATGCTCCCCTCAGCAGTATATTTCAGTCAAATAGCTTGTTCTGCTACCCACTGTCTCTGGTGAATCCTCTCAGCCCCTGCACCTCCGGCCTATACCCCAGTTCTTCTATGCATAAATAATTAAATCTTTAAAAAATAAAATAAGATGTCCCTGGTGGCTCAAGGGGTTAAGTTGCAGCACCATGAAGCTACCACCAGACAATGCAGTCCTCAGACGGGAAGGAGACCCACACGGCGCTGCAGACCTCCCCTGCCTCACCCACTGCGCCCCTCAGCAGTGCATTTCAGTCACTCTGACTATTCTATTCTCCACTCTGTCTCTGGTGAATTCTCTCACCTCCCACACCTCTGGTTGTACCCCAGTTCTTGTATTCATAAATAAACAAATCATAAAAAAAACTTTCAGAAATTTTAACAAATTAATAAAAATCCACTTAAAAATTAATCCATAAAAATTGGAAAATAAAAATTAAGGTAGCTGTATTCAATAACTAAAATTATTTAATGGAACAAAGGCATTTTATAGACAAAAAATTCACCAACATTAACTCTGAAAGGATTTGAGTATGTTTTCAAATGTTGGTAGGAAGTTCTCTTTAGCCCCTTATTCTTATAAATTTTTTCAGTTCTGAATAAAATAACAATGAAAAATTTTGCTACAATATAACTGATATGTACATGTAACTGGTTATAGTACACACTAATATTGAAGAATGTGCAATAATTAGAAATGCCCCATTCCCATTTGTGTAAATGTATCTTTTCTCTTCCTTATGTATGTAGTCACACAGCATAATTTAGGCTTTGCAGTCACAGTTGGCATTCCTGTCAGCTAACTGCTAAAACAGCCAATCCCCTTTCATGTCAAGTAGATGATCCTCATCATCACAATGAAGACTAACTTGAAGCTAATCTAATCATGGTTCATTGACTGTATCTCCTTTTAATAAACCACAAAGATAAAATAATAGAAGACTTCTCTGAAAGAACAGTATTCTGTTATTTTTGATATGGGATGAGAAAACAGAATTTTCTATACAGCCAGTGCCACAGGGAAAGTGCTACTCAAACAATAGTGATCACTTAGTTATCAGATTAATAAAAATCTGTTTCAGCACCTGCTAAATGTATATTTACACAAATGCTAAAACATCAAAATAAAAATTAGAAATGTATTATTACCCATGCTTTCTGGTACTATGTTTATTAATTTTTTTGCAACTTTCATAACTGTGTTTTGTGTCCCTTATGATGAAGATTACCTGAGAATTTTAAAATATCATAGAATCCCATGCCTTTTCTCATAAGATCTTCTGTGGTTCTCAAGGTCCCAAAGTAATTCTTACTTGAACAACACTATACTAATTATTATAATGTATTCAAAATAAGTAAAATACATTTATGATAGTTATCGTGATAAACAACCAAATGGTTACATCATTGCTACATGAAGTGTCCATGTTGGTGGCTTTCTTCTTCCCATCTTCCCCAGGGAAGCATCTTCCTAATTAAACTCAGTCTCTGATCTCCATCTTTTATACTCTCCATGTAGGTGGACGGCAGAGAACAGGGCGACCCAGGCTCCTTCTCCCTTTATGCTTCTGTCCAACCCACTCCCTTCATAATATCACCATGTCTTTTGCTATAAGTTAGAGTGGCAACTTTCGCCACTTTCTGTAGTTGGTAAATTTCCCTAAATCAAAATTTAGCACTAGGAAGCCCAACAGAATCACAATTCAGAGTTATGCCCTCAGATCCAGCTTGGTAGGAAGTAAAGCTGAGATTTTGCTATTTTTCTGCCTAAATTTCTTGTCTCTCAAATTAAGCTCCTAAATCAAGAAGGTAAAGGAGTTACTTTTTGATTTCCTAAAACTCTATCTTCCATTGATTATACTTGATCTTTTCATTTGAACCCTATTTGCCAGTAAATGTAACACATTTTATATGAAAATTCACTTAACAGGCTCTACAAGAGGCCTATAAAGGGATCTCATGTGTAAGTTTCATTAGATGTTTTCAAAATGTATTGTTCAACTCAAATTTAGTATTGGTCATTTATAGAAAAATTCCAGCTCTTAAAATTTTTATTCTACAACTATGAGCTCGGGAGTAGTATTTCCCAATGTGTCCCATGAACCAACAGTTGTATAAAATGTGACTTACTGGGTTTCATGGTCAAAGAAACCGAGAAAATAGAAAAACACCAACCCTTCCTACAGATTTAAAATATGGATTCGCTCAGAAGGCTCCAAGAAGTTCTGAATTAAATAAATTGGTGTATCTTATACTTTCCCTGGTTAATATCCATTAATACCTGGTGAGACTAATCTTCCAGGTACCACATATTAGGAAATTTTACTCTAGAAGATGCTTTAAGAGTAAGATTTTTGTTAATATTAATAGCTAAACATTCTACACACATTCTCAATGGTTGTTACTGATATTACCTGTAAGTCATTATGCATCTGTTAATAACTTCCAGCTGTGACTGGGTTATTATGCCACAAGGGCAGAGGTGAGTTATGTATATTGTTGATCAGTATACCTCCAGCAGACATTAGGCACTAAGATATTTGTAAACTGAGCGGACAATGATGACAATGATATAGATCTAATGCAGGGATATAAATAACTCCCCTCTCCCAAAAACATCTCCCAAAATGTAAAAATCCAGAAGAGTTTTAGTCCAATGAGCTTTCCAGGAAAAAAGATGAGGTACAATAGTAGACCTCACTCCAGTTACATCACATTCAATACTCCTCACCTCCTAAAGCATCTTTCATCCTTATCCAACCAGTGAAAAGCTAGTTTGTAACAATGAAACTGGATTTTGTAACAGAATGTGTATTCAGGATCTAAATTGGGATCACTATCAATTTTGTCTCATTTTAGCTATAAAATAAAGGCAAGATCTAGGTAAAGACATGCTAAGACTGAACTTGAGGTTAGCTGTAAAAGAATACAAACTCTTGGGCCTCCCTGGTGGCGCAGTGGGTTAGTCAACACACTATGAAGCAAACCACAGCCATTGCAGCATAAGTTCAATTCCTGCCTCCAGCCAGGGAGGGGATCTACATGGCGCAGCAAACCTCTCCTGCCTCGCCCACTGTTCCCCTCAGCAGTGTATTTCAGTCAATCTGCCTGTTCTGCTCTCTGTCTCTGGTGAATCCTCTCACTGCCCTGGCTGGTCTGTATCCCAGCTCTTGTATGTATAAATAAATAAATCTTAAAAAAAAAAGAATACAAGCTCTTTCTCAACTATATTTTATCAAAAGTGTGGTGCTTAGGCTTAAGTTTTTACATCTACAATCATAGGTCAACAGCTTTGAAACTGCTGAGGAATTAGTATATTACTAAAGATGAATGAATCAGTGACCCAACAATTACAAATTTTGCATATCATTCTGAACTCAGAAAGTGTTTAATGTTAGAAGTTCTTACACAATCGGCAGCCGTCCTTCTGCCCACCTGTGACTATGCAGGTGCTTCTTTCACCAATTCTCTCCTCTGCAGGGCAGCAGCCTCCTGCCTGCCTGTGACCTGTACCATGCTGGGGCTTCTCTCTTCACTGAACTCCCTCAGTGGAGGCAGCTCTCCTCAAGGCCACCCGCCTGCAACCATGCAGGCCTCTCTCAGCGAACCTGTCCCTTTCGGGGCAGCTCTTCCTGCCCGCTTGTGTCTATGCAAGTGTCTTTTACCTTTCTGTCTCTTTTCCTAATAAACCTTCTCTTTTAAATATATATATAAGAAATTCTTAAAATATGTTTAATCTCCAAATAGAAATAGCATATGCATTTTTAAACCTATCTAGAAAAATATTCTCAGGTCATTCATTTGAAAGGATACTTTGAATAAGGGAATCTGTATTATCAACCACTATTCATAAACATAAAAGGGAGAGTGTGTTTGTGGTGTAAAGATAGTATTTTTATATAAAAACATGTTTAAATTGTCATATATGGTTATATGTCATATCATTTCAAAACTTTGGAAAAGAAAACATTTATTTTAGTACTAAGGCTCCGGCTTGATAAAAGAGAAATACATCAGTTTCCACATAAATAGCAAAAAGTCTTCCCATTATTCTCTGAATCAAAATTTGGGACAAATAGACTCACAGAATTGGTGCTATGTTAGGGCCTGAGCGGCTAGAGTTTGGGTGCTGAAACATAAAACCGATGGTACTTATAATAGCAGCTGGTAAATGCTGTAACTTTACCCTGACCTGAAAATCTAGGTTATTAAATTATTAAGTAGCACAGAGCTAACATTCTCTATTATTTCATAGCTTTCAAGATTCTAGTGGAAGGCCCCGGTAAATCCTCTTTCAGAGCTTGCGCTCCTGCCCCCATCCCACAAAAAACAAGTGTGACTTTGTAACAAGACTTTCTTACTTTAGTCACCAGATTCTCCCTGACATTTAAAGTCTGGAGATTGTAACCCTTGAAAAAGGCAATCAAGTTTGATGCTAATGAAGCAGTTTGAGTCAGTGCAAGTGCCGTGCTTAACAGGTAGGAGCATCACTGGCATTTGTTCTTCTGGGAAGGTGGAGTGGGTTACCTGGACACTAACTGTTGACTATTCAGCTGCTCTTCCTAAAGGCCAGGACCATGCAAGCAGCCACAAAGACCTGGAGGGTCTCCCTTCAGGGCAACAGAGGTAACAGGGCCTTCATCTGGTGCAGACCACCTCTTGAACCTGCTCAGACCTGTACTTGACCTTCATCAACTGCAGTGCAGCACGACCTCTGGACTGGGTGTGCTGACGCAGGCCCATGCTCTCTGCTCCGACCCCTCTGAGAAGGGAGGTCCCTAGTCACTTCGTCCCCAGTGTGCTCTCCAAGTCTCCTATTTCTTTTCCTCAGGTCTGGAAGGGAGGAGAATGAGAATAAGCCAGGCTTGCTTTTATCTTTCCAAACAGGTCTACACATTTAGAGGCCAAATGACTTACACCTGGTTCCATCCTTCAGCTTCGTCTTCAATCAGAGCAATACTAAAATAAAGGTTTCCTTTTTCACTCTCGTAATATACAGCGCTAATTTCAGAATATACACCTATATGGGTGTAAGTCCACATAGCTAGATAGATAGATAGATGATACATACACACATGCACATATATGTACATTGATAGCTTGGCCACCTATGACATAATTGATTCTAATGGGTTCATTCTGCAGACCAAAAGCAGGCCCTGGGCTCCTAAGGAATCAAGATAAAGTTCCACCTCTCCTCCTCACAACTTCCTACAAGGATTTTGAGTACACAAGTATTTTTCATATTAATTTCTGAACTGAATGACATTTATTCCAAGTCTTTTGGGTCCAGCTTCTGGGTGGTATTTTACATGCCAACTCATTGAATCTTCACAGCAATTCAAGTCTTTCTCTGAGGAGGGTGCTTTTTCCAGTCTACAGATAAAATAGTATGTCCTAGACTCACTAGAACTGCCCATGTAAGTAGGTCCTCTGACCAAATCTGTCCTCATCCCATGAACCACATTGCCACTAAAGGCCAGGCCACAGCGACAAGGAACCCTGGGGAAAACAGACTTGGCCAAGGAAACAGTGCGAATCAGAGGGAGTAACCATGGCTCCCAACATCGCTAATGATCTGAGAAGCATACCAATCTAGGCCTGTAGAAGATACCATCTACAGTTTCTTTGTATGATATATTACATAAATTATAGATTTCTCAGAACTGGAAACAAGAGTACATATTGGAACATATGAAATTGATTAAAAATATACAAAATACGTTTACTGTGGTCCTTCATACATTAACTTTTTTTTGAATGGTAAAAAGTTAAGCTTTTTTCTCACATTGATATCTACAAGCCCCACTTCCATAACAATTTCTATTCAGATCACTAATTCTAAACAAAAATTTTCTGTTACTACAAAGTACATTGTGGTATAAAGGCACTTGATACACAAATTGCTAATAACAATATTACCCTGCATCCTGTAGCTCTTTAATTTGGCATCAAGCAGCTGAAGTTGAGGTCTTAATCAAAGAGCACTGAATGAGGCAATTTATACAATCAAATGAGGAATTTTTTTCAATTATTTCATTCAATGTTTATACCTTCTAAATTGTAAAATAGCCCAGAAATACATTAACTGATTGTCTCATCTGCTGCTTGACTATGTCTAATGCAGATTCTTCTTCAAGTGTACAGTGCCCTACAGTAGTGAAGTATGTAGGCTCCAGCCCAATGTGCAACCAGGAAAACACAATTATCTCTTTTTTCATCATATGTGAATTGGAAATAATAGTACCTCCTCCGTGGAAATGATGAGCAGATGCATGGAAAGCATGTTCAGTGTGCCTGGTATAATAAAGCTCAACTTTTTTTAAATGGTGGATTTGAGAGCTCATGTTGAAATTATTACACTAGCCAAAACAATCAGATTAGAAGCATGCAACAAAAAGACACAAAAACACTGATCCAAAAGAGCACCTGTACTCCTGTTTATTGCAGCACTATTTGTAATTGGTAAGACCTGGAAACAACCCAAATGCCCAAAAGTAGAGGACTGGATCAAGAAGATGGGGTACATCTACACAATGGAATATTATTCAGTAATCAAAAATGACAAACTAGTTCCATTTATAGAAACATGGATGGAGCTAGAAGGAATTATACTCAGTGAAACAAGTCAGAAGGCAAGAGAAAAATATCGAATGGTTTCACTGCTAGGAGGAATGTGAAAGAGCAACAACAACAACAAAAAAGAAGAAAAAGAATGAGCTCAAGGAAAAGGGCAATTACAACCCAAAGCAATCAAAAAAAACTCAACAAGACCAAAAGGTCAAAGATAAACCAAAGGGACATGGCGGGGGGAGGGGAAGGAAATGAGGGCAAAAAATGGGATGAGAGCAGAAAGAGCACAAGAGACTGAGGTGATGGTGCATGAGTGGAATGGTGGTGGGAACTCCCTGGGGAATACAAATGATGTCAAATATACTTAAATAAATAAATTTAATTTTAAAAAAAGAGAAGCATGCAACAGCTTCGTTCTCAGCTCAGCAAAGTGCCACACCCAAATTAGGGGACTGGTTTCCCAGGAGGCATGCCCCGGGCAAAGAGCTAGGAGCAACAGTCACTGTGGTTATTGGAGGAAGGGGCACATGGAGCAGCTCAAGGCCCAGACATTACCCAAGGGCAGAGATCCCTCTTGTTGAGACTGTTAAAAGGTAGTAGAAAGAAGGCAGGTGTTGGGAACAAGACAGGAAACTGAATAGATTCAAGAAGACGCATCATTTTCTGGCAGCGATAGTGATAAATGAAGCCCAGAGAAAGAGGGCTGAGGTTCAACACAAAGGAGGGACCTAGCATCCTCCATGGCCATCACTCTTGGACAGCATTTGACTTGGAGCAAAGGCCATAGACCATGAAATTCCAGGTGGACTGTTTGTGGGTGTTGATTAGGGTAGGCTTAGCTGAGGCAGGTTGAGGTTACCCTTATTCCCACGATAAACTAAAGGTTTACTTGTCAGCTAGTGGTAAGACCACATCTCCTATCTGGGACTCCCTGAGTGTGAATCCCACGGGTTTGGAAGAGTGGTCAGGATGGGAAAGAGTCACTTTTCTTTCACGGATTTGTGATCACCTACAGATTAAGAGTCTTTCTGAAGGAGGCCCCCAGCAGAGCGATGCTTGTGCTGGAGAGTGCAACCTTGACTCATGATGCCAGCTTCAAACACTACGTAAAGCTTTTAAAATGACGACTTGAATATTTTCTCTGCCTGAAAACAAGAGACTGGGAAGGTCTCAAATTCTTGCATTTTCATATTTTATTTTATACCATTAGTATCACAGCAATGCCATCACCAATACCAAAGCCATTATTATAATCAATAACCTTTATTGTAATTCTCAGCAGGGTCTACTTGCTTTCTGAAGTTTATTCCAATAACGATTTTTGAAAACTGGCTTTGATTGTCACTGTTTATAGACAATCAGGGGTACCAGACTTCTCCACAAACAGACAGCCTTGTCCTGGGAGGACAGAAAGAACTTCTGATAATGCAAAGTTTTGCTGGGTATATCACATAATATACCATTTGGGGGTGCTGATGGCACATAGTGTCTTTGAGAGCTGTTGCCAGAATGTGTCTCTGGGGGCTTATTGAAACAATGCCTCATGGGGTGTGACAAGATGTCATTCTCAATTCCTTCTGACACAACATAATGAAACCAAAGTGCTGGGGACATTTGTGGGAGGAAATCTCTTCTGCTAAGGAACATGGGGAACCTGGAGGTTAGGCTAAATTAAGTAAGGCAGAACTGTTAACTACACAGTATAGATGTAAGTAAACATGAAGGTGGATGCCCAAGAATAAGTGTTTAGGTACAAAACACTTGAGATATTATGATCAAGGTGTTATAATGAACAAATATAAAGCAAAGATAGATTCTTCCAAAATTTTCAGTAAAATCAAAAGGTTGACTATCCTAAAACAACAATAAACCTGAGAGATTCAATAACAAATGGTATTGTCCAGAACTGGACAGTAAATCCAAATCTTTGATGCGTGGACAGAATGTTATCTGAAATTCAGTTTTCGTCACACAAATCCAGTCATTAGCATCATTCAATCTGCACCTTGTGTTGGCATTCACAAACTCAACTTTCATTCTTTAGGATGCACCTTCTGTTGGCATCCTATACTCAATTTTCACATTAGTTTCCACTGGCAAGTCCTGAGTCAAATGCAAATTCATTAAATTCAGACATGGTTCATGATCGCCCTCTAGCGAGAATAAGACTCGTAAAAGACCAGTCTTCACCACTTACTTGTACCAGGCAAAATTGTCTTTAAAACACAGATTCACTAAGTATCCTTTTCCTGCAGTCAGCTAAAAACAAATCTTATGCCACTGTTATTTGTTCAGCTATAAATCCTGTTCCATCTTTAAGATCCATAAGTAGGTACAATTGTTTATGAAGGAGTAACACAATTAGCTGGAAACACTTCAAAGTAACCCACACATCATCCAAAGGCCGACACATTATTTTGGTGACTGAAGGTCCTTTTACAAGGGAAGAAACAGTATTATATATAAAGTAGTCAAGGAAGATATTTTTTTAAAATGATACACATAGTGGCTTCATCCTCTCACTCACTTAGTATCCCATGGTAAATGACCATAATGGTTAATTGACAGCCACAAAGCCCTGAGTTTCAATTGCCTGATTGTTTATTTCCCACCACAGCTGGTGTGTCTGTTTTCTAATAAAGACTTTCAACAGATTCAGTCCATCACTTTGAACCTGTGTTCTTAGACTAGAAGCCCCAAGAATAATGGGGTCCACAAGCATGCATTACTTGCATTTTAAATTGTCTTATTGGTTACCAGTAAGAAGTGAATTTTCGGTATCTCCTGAAGAAAGAAAACCACATTTGGAAATGTCTAACCTGGGTCTCACATGACAATTTGCAGGAGCCCAGTGGGCTGCCCTGCGTGTGAGGCAGCCTTCTTTGGCCATTCCGGGCAATGGGCCCCACAAAAAACGGGGTCACTCACCCAGTCCCTGGCTGAAGCATTTGAGCTGCTTCCCTTCAAGTCTTCCTGAAAAACTCTCTTTATTTACAGTCCTATGACCAAGCTAATCTTCTATCAGATTAGCATCAAAAAATACCACCAGAGGCACTGCCTAAAAGGAACAGGAGAATATAAAGGAGAAATTTCTCCACAATGAGAACACAAGGTAGTTTAGATTGTTTCCAAGCCATCTATTCCCTCACACCAGATAAAGTTCACGTGGTGTTTATGAATTGTGCTTTGTTTGCAGATGACAGGACCCTCTCACCATGCGCTCACGGAGATCAAACAAGCAGTACAGATTTTCTTTTACAAGCCACCTGCTCACATCCAAGACTTACCTTGAGCCGCCAAAGCCCTGGTGACCTGTGATTGGCAGGCAGACCAGAGGGAGGGGCACTCACCGGCGTGCTGCTGTCTGAGAAGGTGTTCATGCTGACGGAGCTGCTCAGCTTGTCTGAGGACACCGAGGGTGGAGACGGGCTCCGCTTCTCCAGGGGCTCTTGCCGCTGCAGGTACTCGCGCCATGCTCGCTGAATGCTGCAAAGAGCCGGCAGACACACCGTTACTCCCCGTGCCGGGGCACAGACTCAGAAAGTAGGCGAGGAGTCTGAAGGAACTGGCTCTGGAGTCAGGGAGACTAGCACAGACTGAGGGGTGGGGAGACACGAGGCTTGGAGGTCTATGTCCTGGTTCGACTTTCACAGACTTGGGGTCAACTCAGTCAGAGAAAGTCGTCAAAGCGAAACTGGTTTTCACATGCCAATGTACTTTGATTTTTGGGACACACAATCCTTCAGTTGCTCATCCTATATTTCCAGTGAGAGTGATAAATAGGCTGACATTGCCGATTCATTCGCTTAGTACATGGTTGTTGCAAGGTCACTTTGGGCAGAGGCTAAAATCAGCTCTAGGGGGCGCCATTCACAAGGACTTCAAGGTGAAGTTCTCCCCATGATGTGTGGGGTAGTTCACGGGGTAAGAAGCAGTAACCCTGCTCTGGGACAAGGCTGGCACATACCCAGGAGCCATGGATTTCACACATTCTGCAAGGAAACAAATAATGTAAAGAAAGCAAGAAATGGGCAGAGAAGACAAACTGTCTGAAGGGGTTGTATATGTTCAGGAAATGAAAGCTACATGTGTTGTGATTAGGTGATTAATCTAGATATATATTACACAGCACATGTACAATATATAATAAAAATAGAAAGGACTTTATTCTTGCTATTAGCATCAGAAAAAGTCATTTTCTGCCTTAGATGACAGAAACTTTGTCAAAGCTAAGTAATTTTTTCCCTATTTAGACTGACTTCTAATCTTTGTGATTAACATCTAAGTTTTCACAGGGGACTGGTATACACAATTTGTCCTTTCCTGGAGGTTTCTAGAAATGAAGATCAATTGTCAGGATTCATTCTTTTCAAACAGTTTAAAACACAAGGATTCCATCACTCTCGCTCTAGTTCCATGGAAGCATTTGCTCTTCTGTAACACTTCCACACACAACTGAAATCTTTAGTTGTTGCTGTATAAACAAACTGATTTAGTTTCATTTAACTAAAATGGCTCAAAAATCATTAATTCTCAACAGTCAGAAAATATAAAGAACACAAAATTGTTGCCACAATACTAAGTAAATACACGCTTTCTAATTGAATAAGCCTCTGTGAATTATAACTGTCAAGGAAAAGTTCAGAAGCTTCAGTGAACCAGTAGTTTTAGATCAGAGGTCAATTTCCCTGAAGCTCTGAGATTAAGCTCCAGGAGCCCCTCCTTAGACAGAGACCAAGAGCTTCTTTGAAGACCCTGCAAGGGATTCTTCATGGTTTGTATAAAATTGCAAAAGGAGATAAAAAGCTTCCTCCAGGGGCCTCCCTGGTGGCACAGTGGGTTGGGCAGCGCACTATGAAGCAAACCGCAGCCACCGCAGCAGCACTAGCTGGATCCCTGCTGCCGGCTTGGGAGGGGACCCACATGGCGTAGCGGACCTCTCCTGCCTCGCCCGCTGCTCCCCTCAGCGGTGTGTTTCGGTCAGTCTGCCTGTTCTGTTCCCCGCTCTGTCTCTGGTGGATCCTCTCACCTCCCTCAACTCTTACCTGTACCCCAGCTCTTGTATGCATAAATAAATAAATCTTTAAAAAAAAAAAAAGCTTCCTCCAAATTATATAAACACTTCAGGTCCCATTAAAGCAGGATATGACTCTGTTTGAGGTTATATGTCATTGTTTTGTTTTGTAGTACTTATTCCAAATACATCCTTATTGACTTTTCGTTGATGTAAAGATCTCAAACTGCAATCTCAAAGAAGTTACAGCAAGTTGACGTGCCTGAGTGTGGGAGGGAAGCCCACTGCTTCTGCCAGGACCATTTTATGAAGGGAAAACTTGAGCCTAAGTGCTTCCCAGAGCTCTGCTAACAAGTCCTGCCACCTGAGGGCACCCAAAGTCTGTAATCCTGCCCTCAAGAACTTACTACAGGACATTTTATCACATAGTCTTCTGATTTTAACTCTGTAAGGAAATGTACAAAATAATACTAGTATTTTGTTTAAGTAAGGGTCATCATTTTATCTGTTTTATTTTTCAGGCTTTCTGTGATGCTAATTTTACTGTACTTATAATAAAAGACATTCCATTTAGTTTCTTTAAACAGGCTTTGATTAAAAGTTTAAAGAAGTGTGTCCTTAATAAGAATACATACTATAAAGAAACATGAAAAACCAACAAGCAATTTAAAAATCAGGAAATACCAACAATTCATAGACGAGTCACACATTATAAGACATCTAGGCATTCTATGTGCTTTCTTTCTAAATTCTCTTGATTATCCAGAAAAAATATAGAAAGAAAACCTGGTGGCTATTTGAAATACAGGTTTCCCCTGCTTCAGAAAATAGAAATGTTGCCGTGAAATCCAAATGGTATTAGGCAAAGATGCAGTTACCTTTAATTTAGCGGAAAACACTTAGAACATTTCTATCCCCTCCCCACAAAAAAATAACCATACCAAACCATATCAAAAATACATTAATACTAAAATAACACTAGAATATAGTGAAAGATTTAACACTATGATAAATCCAAAGCCTGCTCAGTAGTTCCAGGGCCACTATTGCTCCCTAGGTGCTGCTGCAAAACAATGCTAGGGGTTTTTTTGCCTTTTGTTATAAAGTGGAAATCCTTTTCCAATTTCTTTCCATTCGCAAAACCAAATACTAACATAGGACTTTGGTCAAAGCAAAGCGGTTCAAGGGGAAACTTAGGAAAAAACCCTCTAGGGTATGAGGGGCTGTATCTGTATTGCATTTAGTTCACTGGACACCAGGGGGCGATGTGACACTTTTAAAGCAGCAAGCAAACCTAGGCGTACACCAAGAGGGGCAGAGACAGACAGGTTTGCACTAGGGCATCTACATTGTCAGGTCCCAGAGTTGACATTTCCTTCTTGTAATTCAAGTGTCTGAACCAAGTTTGATGTCGAGGCATCCATATCAAAGGGTACCCACTTCAAAGAGGCTAACTCAAAAGCCAGGCATCCTCACAGGTTCCTTTTGTTTTACACATACCAGTGAACATTTAGTACTCTTGTCACTTGGGACTGACATGCGACCTTATTTCACAGAGGAAAGCACTGAGGCCCATGTCCACACAATGGGTAAGGAGCAGAGGTGGGGTTTGAACCTAAGCTGCTCTGATTCCAAAGTCTGTGCTCTCAAACACTCTTTTCTTTCAACTTCTTCAAACTTTTGACTGGTGTTGACAGGCTTTACATTCCAATGCAACTTAACAAGGTTTTATTGCAAAACATCTTTGAAATTCTTTGGGGGAGGGGGGTTGTCTTCATCCTCTAGTTTCTCTCTCTGTCTTTTATAGAATCTAAACGTTGCATCATTAGAAAATTAAATATATTAATACAAAATTAGGAGAGGAAGTGAATATATTTAATGAGCAGACCTTTAAAAGATGGGTTATGTTCTATAGATCTGTTTTTCCCTAACAAAATAAACATTTTGTTGTTGCTTTAATATGGAATGCTTCGCAAGGTTGCACGTCGTCTGGCACAGGAGCGTGCTCATCTTCTCTGTATCAGTCCAATTTCCGTACGTGCGTGCTGCCAATCTGAGCACTAAGATAAACACAGTTAAAGCGCAGGAAGGGGATCACCACAGTGCAGGGACCACTTTTATGTGGTGGCTGGTGTTCAGAGAAGTGTTTCCGTTCTTGGTATGACATACCTGGTGCCACGCCACATGGCAGTGGCTGGATGGCTTTGGGGAACATGTGTCCTTCCTTGCATAAAGCCTGTGTTCCTGCAGCGTCAACCTCCGTCCTGAGCCTCCTTCTAGTCCCGTTCTCTTTGGGTTGGGCTGGACACCTTCTTTGTGGGGCTTCCAGGATCCCCTTCACCGTCACGTAGTTTTCTGACCAGGGGGGCCTTACCTCCACTTGAGCTTCAGGAAGCCTGCCTCCCACCTTCTCCAAATGACTTTTTATTAATAGCCGTGCAACTCTGATTGCTTTTGCCCTTTTGACACAGTCCTTTGCTCCCCCAAGTTGAAACCTCAGAGCTAACTCCTGGAATGGCATTCACGAGCCAGGAAACACACCTTCCTGGCCTTCCTCTGAAGTCTGTGCTCCCTTCCCCCCCACCCCCCCACATTCACACACGTGTCCTTCCCCTCCAGGCCTCTGCTTCTACGCATGGACATGTCACACTGTCGCACATGGGTTTCAGCCTTCTTATCAAATCCATGATGTTCTGAGTGTGAGGGAACACCCCCCCGAGCCCCTGCCACACTTGGAGTCCCACAATGTAGCTACATCTTGCAGAGCCCACACCTGAGAACAGGCCACACCTAGCTTGCCTTTTATAGCAGAGACTGCCTGGCCAAGGTTGTCTGGGTTTGTCCTCCTAAGGGCTACTCGTGCTGGACTGCCCAGTAAACCTGCATCAGACCTTCCCGATCCCTCATGCGGGGTGTAGGGGTATTGCCAGGAAGCAGGTTTTATGATGTAGGAACCCCCACTTCTCTCCCTATGGAGGACTGTGAGGTACTGCTGGTCCCACCAGCAAAGGTCAGGACTCAGAAAAAGACCATCAAGTTTGAGGGTGACCCTGGAACCTGAGACAAGATCCCATTGCTCTTATTAATGCTTGTAGAGCCTAAAGGGCACCGCTTGAGAAGTGGGGATGTCCCAGGACACCCCAAGATCCTCCCTGTGAGGATACCGAGGTGAGCCTGGGGAGACAGTGAGGGGTGTAGCCTATGCCACTGACTGTGGCTCAGGGGACACCCAGTGATGCTTCCCGTGGACCCCAACTCTTAGAGATCTTTTTGAGGAAACAGCTCTGGGAGCACAGGTGTTCACTTCAGTTGGATCCCAGGCCAGCCTTGGTGTCTGGCACCTGGCAGTGGGAGGAAGAGAAGGGAGGAGAGGGGACAAGCTCACAACGGTGGGAAAGGTCTGGTGTGTGGAAGATGCTCACGGAAACATGAGAGTCAAGAACTTACCAACCAGATTAAGCAAAAGGCACTGAACTGACTAAACTCTCTGACAGAACTCAAAGTCCATTATTGAGCAAGATTAAGTTTTCTCTCTCTCATTGCCCTCCCCCACCACAAGAGTGGAAATGGGGTTCAGTTATTAGAAAAGATAAAACCATTCTGTTTACACCTCACTGAGCTGTGACTTGCCTATCAAACCAACTGCACAGAAAACGCCAGACTCTGTAGGCTGGAACCTCCACAGAGACGTTTGCTTTGCCTGCTACCACTGCTGGCTCTCTCCTTCTACCCCTGTTAGTGGAGATGATGAGTTTTCCTAACTTCATTCAGCATTCCAAGTAAGCTCTCTAATTTTTCACACAACCAACTCTTCTTTCCAGCACTTTTTCACTTAAGAGGACACTATATTAATGAGAAACTGCCTAAGGATAAATCAACCTATGCTTAGAAACTAACATCTTGTGTAGTGAAGCTGAACACTGCTTACATGAAATGATTCAGTAGCCTGGTTCATTATTCACTTAGTAAGTGTGATACAGAGTTTCCCAGCAGGGTCAGAAGCCAAGTTTGAACTTGACCTTCAGAGATAGTTCTGTGTGTTCCCGCAGAGGCAAGCTTCCCACTGACAGCCAAGATTAGCATTGATCTGCAGCGTGTGTGCTAACATTTGCTTTTATTCATCAGGATATTACTACACACTTGTCTCAGTTCTGCTCCAAATCCTAAATCCAGCAAGACTCGTTTTTTCAATTCTGCAGTCCTCAAGTTTCCCTTCTTCGGGGTATTTGCTTTTCTAAGAGATTCTTCTTTGATTTTTTTTTACAAATGATCAATGATCATGGTCAAGCTCAGACATGAGCGTGACACAAGCACATGCATGTGCTTCTCAGAGCATTCGGCTGTGTGTGTGTGCATGTGTGTGAAATGATACACACCCTCAACAGCTGTTCTTATGTGCAAACCTGGAGGAAAGCTGGGATGAGAAAAGATCAGAGAGAAGTCATGGGCAGTTTAAAAGTGCTTGTAAGGTGATTATGATAGACCTCTTCTCTCCTTAAAAATGGTTTCAGAAGGTTGCTAATTTGTTTTAGAATGTGGTCTGTATCACTTTGGATCTTATCAGTTTCATTTTTGTTTTTACTAAGGTGAAGTTAGCACTATTTTATGCTGATAGTTGATTGTGGAGGGAGAGGAAGCATACTTGATGTTTTTGAGACAATAAGAAAAGGCCTAAAATGAGAAAGGAAGACTTTTTTCCAGAAATAATTGGACCCGTGCTGGAAAGAAAATAGGAAGAAAAAGGGTTGAAAAGGTGTTTTTATGTAAAATAAACATGTATGTGTGCATGCAAAATTAAGAAATATCCTGGAATAAGGTAAAGTAACTAAGAAACTACAACAGTGAGAAATGCTAGTGGAACTTGAAAGCCTTTCTCAGATTGAAAATGAAAAGCTAATCAAGGTTGAAGTGATGGTACTCCAGCAATTCCGTTTGTGTCCAGCAGAGAGTGCTATATGACTAATGTAGCTGTGTTGCCACTTCAGGTGGCGGGAGTGGGGTGAGGGGTGGAGGAAGGGAGGATGTTATGTGGTATATAAAAGTAAAGTAAATAGATGTGTCATTTTCTATTCCAAATTCCAGAGTAGTTCAGAAGTTAATAAGTCAAGAACTTTAAAACGAATGCTTTAATTTACATTAAAGTACTTACATTTTCACCTTTGACTCCAAGGGCTGTAGATTGAGGTGATATTTTTCAATATTATTCTCCATATCCATGGCCAGCTGGTGGCTACAAAAAGTGGAAACAATGTCTCAATATAACTGAGTCCATAAAGTTAACATTTACAGCAATAATACTGCTAATTGATACTTATTTTAAAAAAGCAGGTTATAGATGTGTGTATATAGTCATAAAAATTCCTATTAATGGATGATAAAAAACTTTACCATGCCAAAAAATTGTTTTTCATTTAACATTTTCTTCTCTTTTGCTTTCTACTACTCAGCTCCAGAGTCATATCTAAGGCGTGAAAATTATTTCTTTTAAGCAAAGAAGAAAGAATATTAGACCATCTCAGGGGAGAAGCAGCATAAGGTGAGTGCTATAAATCCGACATTTCACAAATAGCAAGTTCTAGAGAGAACTAATTCACCCCCGGTGGGGTCACTGACTTTGAACCCTTCTTTCCATTCTATAAATTCTCACAATGAACATGGCATGAATCTCTGCCCCAAGAAAAGCACAAGACTACAGATATATGCTCTCTGCTCCTAAGGAGCTTATAAAATCATGACTGTCATTGCAATGCCACAGAGAAGATAGATGTTGGGCAGGTTTGAAAAATGGACAAGAACTAGGTTGAGATGTAAAAGGTAATATAAATAAAGAAGATAAAACAAAAGAGTAGAGGTGAAAAAGTCATTTCTAGACAATAAAGAGCAATTTGGTGGAAATAGAAAAGTTGGAGCAAGAAAAGAAATAAATGTGGATAAATAGAAAAAAGTTATTGGTCACATAACAATGTCAACAATATACAAAACATATATAACCCTCGTGTAGCCTGTATCAATTACTTTACCTGTTGTACAGTTGAGAAAACTGAAGCGCAGAAATATGATGTTCAACCCACTGTACAGCAGAGACCACATTAAACTCAGGTCTCACCACCACTGTTCACCACTGTCCAGAGGATTTTATTTTTTTAAAGATTTATTTATTTATGCATACAAGAGCTGGGATACAGGCCAGAGACATGGAAGGTGAGAAGATTCACCAGAGACAGAGCAGGGAGCAGAACAGGCAGACTGACTAAAATACACTGCTGAGGGGAGTAGCGAGTAAGGCAGGAGAGGTCTGCTGTGCCACGTAGGTTCCCTCCCTGGCTAGGGATTGAACTCGCACTGCAGTGGCTTTGGAAACCCCACAGTGTGGTGCTCAACCCCTTGCGCCACCAGGGAGGCCCTGTTCAGAGGATTTTAATACCAGTCTTAGGATACTTAATCCTACTGATGGCAGTTCTCATAGGTAACATATTTAACATCCCAGTCCAATACATACACCACATGTGTGTGTTTTGTATGTTTTATATTGAAACCAGTGTCTCAAGAAACATTTTCCTGGGCCTCCCTGCTGGTGCAGGGGTTAAGTCTCAGCGCCATCAAGCTATCACCAGCCACTGTAGCATGAGTGACAGGAGTTCAATCCCTGGCCGGGGAGGGCACCCTCATTGCACAGCAGACCTCTCCTGTCTCGCCTGCTGATCCCCTCGACAGTGTATTTCAGTCTATCTTCCTGTTCGGCTCCCCACTGTTCTCGTACCCTCCCCCCATCTCTGAATTAAACCCTAGTTCTTGTATGTATAAATAATCTTTAAAAAAACTTTTCCCAACTATGTATGGTGTACTCTGACATTTTTATTATACTTAGATTGTTTTAAGGGCAAGTGGTGACTCATCAGAGATCTGCACTGTGAGAAATGTCACTATGGGAAACATAAGACAGTTGGAGCAAGGAACTGTGATGTGTGACAGCTGCAGGTGGCTTGTGGTAGGAGGAAAATTTTTAGGACAGGTTCGAATTGGCCAGATAATGATAGTAAAGGAAAAAAAAATGATGGAGGCATAATTTAGATAATGTACGTATGTTATACTCTTTAGAAAGGAATAACCAGGTTGTGGGGAATCATCAAGTGATGGAGGAAACCTGGCAGATGAGATCATTACTACCCCACATCCAGGTGGTGCCCCAGAAAGCCTTGTGTTTGCCCAGCAGGCATGTTGAGGTAAGTGGGAAACATTGTGTCATTGCTATTGCATCTTGAAGGACTTATTCCCTCATTTGCAAGCACACTGTGTGTGCCAGAAATGATGCAAAGTGCAGGGATCCAGTGGTGAAAATAATAGACATGGTCCCTGTAGGGTAAAGAATGATCAGGTATTTCCACCCTCCCACCACTGATGATGAACACCTGAGATGCTGTGAGCATTCCAGGGTGGACATGCGCAAGTGGGCGCACCTGTGTTGGACACGGGCATAAATGGGCGGCGTCATGAGGACACCAGAACTGTGAGGACCAACAGACAGAACTGCAAGGACCAACTGACAGAACTGATGAGAGCAGCAGCAGAGAGAGAGAAGAAAGCAGCCTAGAGGGTGAGATGTGCTGGGGGCTGGGAGCCTGCTAGCCTCCCAGCCCCCCGGCACCCCTGCCTGCCATGTACCTGGCCACCTCTACTAAATAAAGTATGAAAAGCCACTGAGGGTTCCAAGGCTCTCCTTCCCTGCCCCGTCTGCCCAGAACCATCCCGAACCCTGCTCCATTGCCACCTCCTTCCTGCCGCTACAGTCCCTGTTCATATGGTCTTACAATTTAGAGAGGTATAAATTCAACAATTACAAGTGTGATGGGCATTATTGAAAAGAAAACAGAGGGACCTACTCCAGGATTGGTGGGCGTGGTGCCAGGAAGGCACAGGGCAGGTTCTCTACGATCCGACGGGTCAAGGAGTCCTGGAGCCGTCGGTGGCTTTTCAGGCTTTTATTGCTCTTTGCATGAGAGGTGACCAGGTCCACGGCAGGCGGGGGCTCATCTTCACTCTCTGAGCTGCTGTTTACTCTTTCTGCTGTCTGCTCTCTGCGGCGTCCTCATGACGCTGCCCTTACACACCGCGAGTCTCAGCCCAGCTGCGCCCCCTTGCGCATGCCCACACCCTACTTGGGGGGGGTGCCCGCCATGAGGCGTGCGTGCAGGACCGCAGGTGTCTATCATCACACCAATGGTGGGAGGGCGGAAAAGCCTAATGACTTTTCACTGACCCTACAGTGGGCATGCAAAGTCTCTTTTTAATGACTCTAAAATCTTATAGGAACAATCTTATAGTTAACAAACCCCCTTAGTAACAAAACTAGCAAATTGGGCAATAGAGATATACAGCAACCAAAGACAAAGCTCAAATTTTCATAGAGGAAAAAATTGTTTATTAACAAAGTTGCTAAGTTGGGGGGGTATTACTTATATACTGCATTGTGCAAATAATGAATACCTGTAGGTTTAAATGAGAGTTTTAGTTCATTCTAGCAATAACTGGCTGTGGTCAGGTGAGTGTGTGGTTTGCAATCACATGCTTCTTATAAGAGACTCTGCCTAATTCAGTATTACACAAAACAGTCAGCCTAAGGTCTTGCCTGAGTGTTTTGCAACCATCCCAAGTGTAGGGTAAATGGAAAATGATCAGGCTTTTCTGCCCACCCACCATGAACATTAATGACAGACACCTGCGGTCCAGCACGTGTGCCTGATGGTGGGCACCTGAAGTGAGGTGTGGCCAGCTTTCTGGCCTCTGCCCCGATTCCCCGGTCCCCACACTGGTCGTGTACCTGGTTGCCTCTGATGTAGAAAGATTAATGAAAGTCTGAAAAAGCCACCAAGGGCTCCAGGACTCCTCCTTTACCTGGCTGCCCAGATGTAAGGTTAGAGAAATCAGGTCTTTCCACCCTCTCACCACTGATGGACACCTGCAGTGCTGCGAGCATTCCAGGTGGGCATTCCAGGGTGGGCGCACCTGAGTTGGACACGAACTTAGATGGGCAGCGTCATGAGGACGCCAAAATCGACAGAACCAACAGGACTGACAGTACTGACGAGCAGCAGCAAATGAAAGCAGTTGAGAGGGTGAGATGCGCCGGGGGCTGGGAGGCCTGCCAGCCTCCCGGCCCCACGGCACCCATGCTTGCCATGTACCTGGCCACCTCTGATGTAGAGATCAATAAAAGCATGAAAAGCTACCGAGGGCTCCAAGACTCCCTTCCCTGACCCGTCTGCCCAGAACCATCCTGAACCTTCCCAGTGCCGCCTTCCTGCCACTACACCAGATCATAGAGAGCCTGCCCTGCCCCTACAGCAGGCCAGCCAGGTTTACTGTGGGTTCAGGCAGCTTGCAAGAGGGCTGGGGCAGAGTGCCAGGCAGCGTACAAGGCTGCCTTAGACCACCGCTTGATTCTCATCTCCTGGGAGTGCAAGTGATCCCACCCACCCCAAGTTCCGCAGACATAACATCAACCTGCCATAGTTCTCTGTTGTCTGGTTGTCTTGCAACCATCCCAGATTGGGTAGGAGGTTCATCGTCGTTCAAGCAGTTTCTTCACTGCTGTCACGGTATCGCTCACACTCCACCGCTCCACACCACCACACCACACTGGCGTCTCCGGGACGCTAGCTTTATACACCTGGTGCATCAGCCCAGGTGCATCTACTTGCGCATGCCCACTCAGGCATGTGCACAGGTTTCCATCATCAGTGGTAGGAGGGCGGAAAGTCCTGATTAACCTTTTACCCTACACTGGTGGAACCAAGTTCATCAGTTTTTAACTTTGTCACCACCGGGCAAGCTCCAAATGATGGGTGGGGTCCACCATCTTCCCGGATGAGTCTGTTACCTCAGGGATAGAGGGCTGGTTCCTGCCGGCTGCTGTCTCCTCCTCCCGACAGGGTCTTGTCCCGCAGCTCCCAGACCTTGCCCACATCCTGTGCTCCTGCAGCGTCTTTAGCTCTTCCCACAACTCCTAGACTAGCCACCACCTGTGTTGCTATGGCGCCTTGTAGGGTTAGAGAAATCAGGTCTTTCCACCCTCCCAGCACTGATGATGGACACCTGCGGTGCTGCGAGTATTCCAGGGTGGGCATGTGCAAGTGGATGCGCCTGAGTTGGACAGGGCTCAAATGGGAGGAGTCATGAGGACGCCAGGCCCAACAGAACCTTCCCGAGCCTTGTTCCTGTGCCACCTTTCCTGCTGCTACACGCCTCCAGCGTTATCCTTGACTCCATTTGCATAGCTGTGAGGGAACACTCATCCCCAGCCCTGCCTCTGGGCAGACAGCATGTATGTCCAACGCCTTCCCCACTGTGTACAGTGTCCTCTCCACCTGCACCTCCGCCTGGGAGGCACCCAGAGGGGAGGCCGGTCATGGAGCACTACATGCTCACGGTCTACCACCCCTCAGTCCCTTTAGAGGTCTTCAGAGGGCTCCATACCCATCTACATTGAACCGTCCTGCCATCTATGCCATGGGCAGTGGACCAGCTGGGCTCAGGGAGGGCAATGGGGCTGGAAGCCTTGCCGGCCTCCTGCAAATCTTTCCTCTTTCTCTTTGGGCGCTATGGCGTTCCCTTCTGGTCGCTTCCTCTCACAGCCATTGCTTGTCCTCTCGCAGCCATTCCTCCATAGCTGTCTGCTGTGTGGCACTGCCCTTACACCCTGAGCCTCCAGGCTCAGGTGTGCATACTGGACATGCGCCTACTGTACTCCAGGTGTCCACCATCAGGCATGCGTGCCGTGCGCCCGCACTCCCAAGTGCCCTCCGCATTCATGGCCACAGGTGATAGCCACAGAAGCTAGATGCATAGGAGCCTGACCATCTTCACTTACCCTACACTCAATGGTTTTTCAAAAATAACAGGTGTATGCAGCCTCTTAATCACTGATCTTCTTAACTGCTCTTCTGTTCATGAGCACATGCCAAGCGTCATTGTGTGTGTGTTCATGTTATATGTAGGTGTGTGCATGTATATTTGGTGTGTAGTGTGTATGGGTATGTATGTGTGTATTTTCACAAATGCACTGAATTGGCCCTGCACGCCACAATCTCATGTAGACCGGACTTGCAGCTTCCCTCTCTTCACATGGACCATCTACCACAAAACCCTGTTGAGCATTCAGAATAAATGTAATGTTCCAAGGGGGAATAACCGATCAACTGCTGTGACACCACTATCACTTAACTTATGGTCATTTCAAGTAGCTGAGATGATTTACATCAGCACCGAAGTCAGCTACAGCTATAATGAAATGCCTAATCAGCTCACTCAAAGTACACCAATTTTTCAATCAAATTTGACAGCTTTCAAGGACAAGCCCTGCCCTGAAGCAGACAAGGAAAATTTCCAGAATTCCAGGCAGATGGGTAGAATTCTTCAGGCTGGCAGCCTCTTTGCCTTCTCTCTGAACTGGACTGGCATGAAAATGAATCTCACCTGTGTCCTTGAGGATAGATTTTAATCCCCATCCTTGGAATTCCTCAATCATGATTGAGAAAAATAAGAACACAAAGCAGACTGGCCATTACCAGCAGCTTTTAGCTGCCCCAGTTTCTGGATAATGAGAAGGAGAGAAAGGAGAGGGAAGGAGGAGGAAGCCACGTGCACGCCATTAATCTTCACGTATCTTCCTGAGAGCCCTTCACTCGGAAGATACATGTTGGTGTTAGTGAGAGTTTAATATAGAGCTGTGGTCAATTAGTAGGAAAAAAAATCTTACGGAGTTCACTTCTTACATTAAAATCAATAATGAATACCCAGCATACCAGATTTAATAAATAAATGGGCTGAACATCACAAAGAAAGTGTGCCCTCAGAGAATTAAGCCACATGAGATTATTGAATAACCAAAAAGAATCTAAAATGCATCTAGACCAACGGTTCTTGAACCCCTCCATTCATTAGAATCACATGAAGGTAGCTTTTAAGAAATGCTGATTCCAGGACCTCACTCCCAGTTTTAGATTCAATTTGTCTGACACAGGGATTATATCAGGGCTTTTTTCGGTTAAGCTTCCTTGTTACTCAAGAGCAGCCAGGGTAAAGAACCACTGATCCACCATCATTACACTACCTCCATACAAGGAAAATCTGCCTTCTAGTTTCAATCAAAACTTCTTTTATTACTATTGCTTATATACAGATAGTGATGGTATTGGTAAGGGTAACAGGAAGAAAATTGAACAATTTTATTCTTATTTATTCATATGAATGAGAACAGACATAGCAAGGCTAAGTTAAATCCATAGATAACACAAAAGGTTTATTTGATCAAGAAGAGGTAGCAGTTCTTTAAGAGACTGTTGGGGGAACAGTATGTCCAGAATGAACTCTACCCACTATATTTTATGGACTCAACCCGCACCTCCATACCTAAGAGATCACAGGCACTGAGGGTTAAATTCCCATCACACCATGGATGTGCTCTTCTTGAAGGGGGATTGCTGGGAACTAAGGGTGGAGTTAAGCAGCCACACTTGACATAAAACCAAACACATGTGGGCCTGTGTGGGGGCTTGCTTTTGCCTGCCTTCAGCATGTACCCAGGGTCCCAGCTCAGACAGCATTACTACTGGGACATACTGACCAATAAAACTCTGTTTCTGTCTCTGTCTCTCTGTCTCTATCTGTCTGTCTGTCTGTCTGTCTCTCTCTCTCTCCCTCCCTCCTCCTCTTTTCATTTCCCTTGTAAATAAACCTTTTACAGGCCTCTATGATGGCACATGGGTTGAGCTCTACACTGTGGGGCATCCGCAGCCACTGTAGTGTGCGTTCAATTCCTGGCCAGGGAGGGGACCCACATGGAGCAGCAGACCTCCCTTGCCTCACCTGCTGCTCCCCTCACCAGTGTATTTCAGTTCATCTGCCTGTTCTGTTTCCCACTCTCTGTCTCTGGTGAATCCTCTTACCCCCTACGCCTCTGTCCTCTACCTCAGCTCTTGTATGAATCTTTTAAAAATAAATAAGCCTTTTAGTAACCTATATGTGTGAGTGTTTGTGTGTGTACATATATGTTTATATATGCCTAGCCTTGGTCTTGTTCAAGTTTTGTTTGTTTTCTTTTTCAAGTGCACAGGCGAGGACTTGTGCCCAGACTACCCACTGGGGTTGCCCTGTAACAGGATGTCATGGAAAAGTTGGGACTCGTGGAGCTCCACGGAACCTGAGAGGCTGTCTAGTCCCAACAGCTGCCCAGATGGAAAGGGAAGAGGTTGACATTAAAGGCCTGGTGCGTCATGGTGCCTACCGCAGTTGAAACTTCTCAGTAACTGTCGAGCCAGGACTATTATCTCCTTTTTTTCAAAAAGGGGAACCTGGGTCCCAGGGTAGTTAGATAATTTTCCCAAATTCACAAAGCTAGGAAAAAGCAGAAAGCAGGATCATCCCTAGGTTTTCTGATTTTTAGGACTGTTTCCTTGTTAGCTTAGATAAATGGCCATTGACTCTCCTTGGGAACTTCCATTTCTACCAGCTCACTCCTTAACAAAGAAGCCTCTCTGCTGCGCAGGCTGGGCTTCTATAACAGTTATCCTTTCTTTAGTTACAACATTTTTTCTCTATAAATCCTGTTCATTGATCCCTGTTCTGCTTCCTAGAGCAAGAAGAGAATTAGGCCCTCTTTGAAAGGAAAATCCCTTCAAATGTTAAGGTTAGCTGTTCTGCCCTCCTGAGACTTCTCTTCTCCAGGCTGCACATCCTCAGCTCTTTGTGGTTATTTCACATGGTTCCAGAGCCTGTACAATGCCAGTGATCTCTGGAGCCCCTGGGGGTGTTAACATGATTTATTTGTATTACCTAATGGGTTAGAAAATATCTAGAACTTTATTTTTTAATTTTAATTTTATATATTTTTTACATTATTTTTCATTTTTGTATCGTGTATATTTCTCATCCCCGTGAAATTCCCATCACCAACTCACCCGTGCACCATCACCATAGTCCCTTGTGTTCTTCCCACCGTTTTGTTCCCTCTCCCTCCTCCTCCCCTCGGGAATGTCTCAGATTTATCGTTGTCTGTTGATTTTGATTTTTAATTTATTGTAATTAATTTTTTCCTTTAATCTCTTATTTGTTTCTTCTACATCCCTCCTATGATTTTAAAGGTGGTCCCCAGAGCTAAGCCCGAGGACTTGACTAGGGAGTTCGTGAGTTGGATGTTCTGATGGCATCCAACAATGGGCCTGACGGCTACCCTCTCCACACTTAGCTGGATATACTCAGGCCAGTGTGAAACTTCTGTGAGGCTCTTTCCTCACCTGTAAGATTAAAAGAATAATGCTAAATAACTAATCAGAATCGATGAGGAGACAGCTGTCCTACTCACTAACACAGAGTACAATGGAAATACTCAGTGACTTCATTTTCTCTTTATCTTGACAATGCATGTCTATTAATCAGTCTAATATTATGCTAATATTTTTAGAAGTTATAAAAAATATGATCTCCTGTTAACATCAAATGTAACCTCTTAGTATGTATCCAAAGCTAAAATCAGGATATATCTCTCACGTGCTCAATTGCTCATTTTTTAAAAACCTAAATGGTGGAGTTTACTTTTATCTCTGTTTAATTTCATCTCTTTTTTGCCTCTTTTAAAATATGGCGCTTAGTGAAATTGTAACAGGGTGGTCCCCAGGAAAGGGGGAAGTTCCAGAATCCCGGTTCTGCCCTAAGTGGGTAGAGCCGAGCAGGGATAAGAAAATTCTTCAGAGAGGAAATAGGAACACAGAAAGAAGGAAGGGAGGAAGAAGGAAGCAGGATGGAGGAGCAAGGAGATGTGGAAGAGGCACGTGGAGCAGAGGAACATGTGAAGAAACTGCGCCTGCTTTTTGGTCTTGGACTGGTTGGAACAGATGTGGGTGAAAGACCCATGGGGAAGTTAACAATGGCAGCTTTCATCTTGATTTTGATTTTGCTCTTTTCCTCCCAGATTTGTCTGACTCTTTCTAACCCTTTTCTATGGGTCGCCAATGAAAGGTCCTTTAGACGTGTGGCAGGCTTTTGGGCCTTGCTTTGGGCCAATCCTATTTGGCTGGACTTTTAGCCTCAAGGACATGGGTAACTTTGGATGCTTAACTTAGTAACTATATTCTTTGTCTTTTCTGTATTGTTCCCTAATTGTATTAAAGTTCCTTTCCATTAAAGGCCTTATATGTTGGTCTTAATGCCGCGGATGGCAGAGCCCATTCAGAGAGGGCAGGTTTGGGGGTTCTGGGGTGCCCCTCTCCCTGTCCTGTAACAAAATAAGCCAGAAAGAAAAGGAAAAATATTGAATGGTTTCATTTAAAGGATGAATGTAGAAGAAACAAATAAGGGACTAAGGAAAAATATTAATTGCAACAAATTAAAAATCAAAATCAACAGACAACGATAAATCTGAGACATGCCCGAGGGGTGGGGGGGAGGAACAAAATGGATGGTAAGAGCACAAGGGACTATGGTGACGGTGCACGGATGAGTTGGTGATGGGAATTTCATGGGGATGAGAAATATATATGTACAAAAATGAAAATAATGTAAAAAATATA
The DNA here is from genome assembly GCA_019455555.1 of Galemys pyrenaicus. Classification (NCBI taxonomy): domain Eukaryota; kingdom Metazoa; phylum Chordata; class Mammalia; order Eulipotyphla; family Talpidae; genus Galemys; species Galemys pyrenaicus. The sequence continues at coordinate 9,027,455 of JAGFMF010011796.1, forward strand.
TAAAATTTTTAAAAAAGAAATTATCTAAAAAGAAAAATTCGGTTCTTCCATTCTCCAAGGTTCTTTTTAAACAATTTTTTCTATTAGTCAATGTTATCCTTGTGGTTTTTTTTGCAGATTTTATTATCACCTTCTTTACATGCCGCTGATTGTGGTTGATTTCAAGCCTTCAGATTCCCCAGCAAGATGGCAGCAGAGTGAAGAATAGGACTCCCACCCGCCAAATACAACTAACTGCTATAAGGCAAAGTCAGAAAATCCCCAAGGGAAAAGCAGACCACTACAGCACACCTTAGGAGCATCAATCGTTCTGATGGAAAGGGACAGGAAACATGTGAACTGAACTTTGCTTAGAGTAATGATGGGGCAGTACAGCCCTCAGAGGGGAGCAGCTGAGGCTGCAGTTCAGAGCGCCCTACATTACTGATCAGCCCATGTGATGGAGGTTGAGGTAGAAAATTTAGGATGGAAGTGTCACATGACCAGAAACGGGAGGTGGGGGTAAAAATGATGAAGAGCTGCTAAACCAGCTCTAGAAATGAAAAGTCCTTAAGTACAACCACTGTAGCAAGCATCAGACTGTTACATAGAAAGCATCCAGAGGCACAGCCGAGAGGTGGGGATATGGAGCTTGAGAGCCATTGTAGAGACTCACCTATTCCTCAAAAATCTACCTAGTCACGCTCTAGATGTAGTTAATGTAACAATGGATAACAATTTCAAAAAGGAATGAGCCCCTCCTGAAAAGAAAAACACTGTCTTAGTGCAATTTCTGCACTGGCAAGGACTTCTCATGCCCACCTGTGACTATACAGCTGCCTCTCTTTTTCTTTCTTCTTTTCCTAATAAACCAGTCCTTTAAAATGTATCCCATGTCTGTCTGTATCTGTGCAAATGTCTTAGTCTTCTGACTATACTTGCCATGTGCTACTGAAAGAGGAACTCAGTTGAAACTTTTCTCAGAGGTAACCCAAGGACCCCACTTATTGAACCCCATAGCTCTTCAAAATGACATCACGCACCAGCATCGGGGCTCCTGTCACCCAGCACTGCGCTATATAATGGGGTGCATGAGCAGGCACCCAGGATGAAGGGTGCATTGCAGAGAACTGCAGAGGTGGGGGCACAGAGCGCAGGTCACTGGCTTGAGCCTGAGGGTCATAGCACCAGGGTCTCCCTATGGAAGAGGTTACTACAGAAGCCGAGGCTGAGCGATTCAAACCGCCTGCCACCCCCTCCCCCAGGGCTAAAACCAAAGCAAAGAAACTCCTGAATAAACTAGAGCTCAAGCTCTACAGCAGTAAATACTCTAAGATAAGGCTGTGCTGAAGAGAAAAACTCCTGGTTTGGGACCTCAGCTGTGCCTAGAGCTGCCTAGTGCCTAAAAATAGCCCAGAGTGGAAGTGGACACACTTCCTCAGACTCAGCACCAGGGCGTAGGTACTGCACTACTCAGTTAATCAGGCAGCTTGTATCATAGCTCAGCTGACCTTGAAGCTGTCCAAACATATCTCAGACAAGCCACATTCTGGGTCCTGACCACAATGATATCATAAGGAACTGTCAGATATACTTACTCATTTTTTGCCTTGCCAGATAGGCTTTTTTTTTTTCACGCAAGTTTTTTAACCTCACACACAATTTCATTTCCTTTTTTAATTTTTTACTTACTTTTCAAGTAAATATTTTCCATCGTTAACTTGTTCTAAAGGATCCCGCAATCTTTTCAGCTCTTCCTGTGAAAAAGAAGAGAAATAGCTTACAGACTGATGCCATGGACTTATGGGTAATCATATTTGAGAACAATTGTTTGTGAAATTGAAATTGAAGGTGTTCAGACTCTGCAATGGATGAGTGCTTCAACGCACAATACGGTTTGATCCTTGATCAAATTAGGACACAGTGCTGCCATTCAGATCATGTGACATTTCATCACTAATGATAACGCTTCCTGTTATTTTTCCAGCTTGGTGATGTGCTAATATGGATCCACCCACACTCCTCCCAGATTTACTCTGTCAACTGTCTTGTGATTGCCGCTTGCTGGGTTTGGCCTTCCAGCAACTTTCTGCTTCTCTTAGTAACTCTCTAACATCTTCCCTGAGCCCAGTGCTCAGACACATACACCACACGACACACACATGGCACATGTGAGCACAGCACATATGCACGCTACACAACGCCTGCCTTGGATCTCAGGCATCCTCCGTCTCTGGAATCCCATTCCCCAAGCTTATCAGGATCCACCCCACAGTTCAGGGCTGTGATGGAACCAGCCCACATTCCTGGGGATACTGTCTGCCCCAATGTTGTTATCGGTCACAGTGGAACTTAGGGGCAGCCACGAAGACTTGGCCCTGGACAAACCACCTGCCATGAGGTCACACTACGTGCCTTGTAACCAACGCTGAGGAAGTGCTGAGATAGTCTTAGTTAGCACTAATTACTCCTATGGCCCTAAAGGACCATCAAGACTGTCCCAATGGTTCTAGGTAGTTTTGTTCTAAGTTCTTTTCTGCAAACATATTGCTATCTACCAAAGTGTATAGCTAAAATTAACAGGGTAATTTTGATGTAAAAGATTAAAATGCCTACATGACAGTTTGGTTTCAAGTTTTGGTTTCAATGACACTTTACTCCCCTTTTTCACATGATGTAAATCCTAGCCCTCTAATCGTCTGTCCAGTGACGAGCAGACAGGGAGGATAGTGGGTAACAACCGTGTTTATTGACCTGACGGGAAATAGGACAGTAAAACTTACTGGTGTGAGGCATAAGAGTGTGAAGACAGATTATTAAAATTCCCTAACAGTCTGAAAAATGTTGGTGACCAGTCAGTCCTCCATCCTGTCTAAACCAGTTCACCAACTGTCAAATATAAAAGTCTTCAAGAGCATCAACAATCAAGTCCTTAGCTAGTGTCGCCACACAGCTTGTCCTCTTATGCCATCAATACCAAACTTATCACAATATCAGAAGTTGAAGACAAAAGAATCAAGTCCCTCCTGTCCCTCCAAGAGAAATAGTCACAAGTTTCATGACGAGCCTCAGTTTCTCGAAAATGATGAAAACGTTTTGCTATTTGATAACGGGGAATTAATGTTCCCCAATTAACTAATGATAATGGGAACTTTTTATGTTTCCTATGTCTTTTAATGTCTTTTCCTTCTTGTGATTTTTGTCTTACATTCAGCTAATTATGGGCAAAATGTTTGGGAGGAGAGTGTAGTGAAAGTGGTCGTGGCAAATATTACAGTGAATTCACCAGACATGGGTCTCAAGCTGCTTCTAACCCACCTGACATATGTCTTCTAGGCCACCTCTCATTACCCAGCACCACACTGTGCTGTCCATCCTAGAATTTGACCCAATCACCCACCTCTTCCCAATCTCTTCAACCTACATCTGCAAGCCCTGTATCTCCTCAACTTCTTTAAATATTAATTATCTTGTTCTAATCAAACCCTGCCTCAGTGTTCTAAGTTCTATTAGCGCAAGAAGATTAAAGAATTGTTTAAGAAAGAGTTTTAGGATATAGAAGATTTTGCTGGGGACACAGTTGCCTGGGAACCTGAGCACCTGCTCCCCTGCAACCCACATAAGAGGGGGACTTCCTCTCTTCCCTGCATACTCTACCACATGGGCTGGAGGAGGGAAGGGGATGCCCACGCTCACATCACTTCTTGCAGACCATCCTCCTTCTGTGAAAACTCAGCTCCTCTGGAGAGGTGCTTGCAGCTGTCCCAGGTTTCTGTGCTCCCCCTATCTGTACTCACTCCTGGGGGGTGGGGGGTTATGCCTTTATATTCACATGTGCCCCTGATCGCTAAACCTCATTCTCCTATATCTCCCTGCCTAGTTAAGAGCTCCATGTGTGCCCGACAGGCATTTCAGTTCAGAACCAAAGTCTCGATTTCCCTGCCTGTACCTTTCCACACTGACCTCCTGCCCCACTTCATCCTGATTTGAGAAAGTGCCATCATTATTTACTAGGTACACCCAGGTGAACCATGGAATCAGCTCTACTGCTTGTTTCATCCAGCAGTCTGTAGTTAATCAGTTCACCTTGTCCAACTTCAGGAGACATGCAGAACTTGACTACTACCTGTCAGTCTGGTCCAATCAACATGGGAGTGTCCTGTCTCCCTGCCACCCGGGTCTGCCCATGCCAGTCACTCCTTATAGCAACCAGCAAGGTATTCTATACCTGGGGTTTCATTTTAAATCTGTGAAGTGCATATATCATATGTGTTCAGCACGGTAACTTCTGGAACAACTGCATATCTTGGCAGAACCACCACTCAAAACAAAATATAGAACTTCTCTCTTACTCCAAAAAGTCCCACTGTGCTCCTATATAATTATTTCTCTCTCTCCACAGTGCCTTGATTTCTATCATCATAAATCAACCTCGCCTACTCTAGAATTTCATATAGTTGTGGTGACTGTTTTGTGTATGACTTAATTCACTCAATAAATCCAGCACTTTAACAATGGTTTCCAGCACACAGTAGATGCTCAACCAATGTTAAGTGTTTAAGCTTCACTTCAGAATTTGGAGAAGGTTCTTATTTTCTTCCTCTGGGATTTTAAAGGCTGAGAAGGACTGGGATAGAAGTCCAGACAGAGGTACTACCTAGAGGAAAAGACAGTCCAAACAGAGGGGAAGGAGGGCCAGGAAGACAACTGAGTGGCAGAGCCCTGGGGACATTTGAACTTCTGGGACAATTAGAGTTTAGAACTATAAGTTACATGTGTCAATAGATTCTCTCATGTGCTGAAGGCACTTTCAGTTGAGTGACAGTTCTGGTTTTTACAACTGAAAGAATCCTAATTCTGAAGTGACCGTGTGAGCCATAACCTAGGACTCTTGAATATAAACTCAGCTGGATGAGCCATAGACTGGACAGTGTGGTCGCAGTTTAGTTTTGGCCCTGGGTTGTTTTTTATATAATATCTAATTCAAAAGTCTAATGGATGAAGCAGTTCATGGTCCACATACTTTTTTTAATGAAAGGCTGCTGCTTTTATGTCAACATAGAATGTATAACAAACCTCACGTGAAGAACATTTCTGCACGTTTTACGTTTTCTCTTGCTCTTTTATGAATGAATGAAAACTTAGGATTAGATTAGAAAATATTCCCTTTTTGATATAAAAGCACACTTCTTTTCATCAACAATAGCAGCTCATTGGCTTTATAGAGGTTATTTATTTTGCCTTGAGTGCCAGAAGCTTAATCTAAATTACTCAATTGCCATAACTGTTCTTACCAGATGGTTGGTACAATCATTCCCCCCTCACGATATGATGTATGAACATCTTTATTTTTATCTGGCTCTCATATGTATGCTTTTCACAATAAGTGGAAGCAAATACCATCTAGACATGATAATGGGTAGAAAGAGACGACAGACAGATAGAAAGGTATAAAGATAATAGATGAGAGAGAGCACGCACATCCTATTCAATCTTAAGGCAACATAGCATTTTATTTTCAAGGTAAAACTACTCTTAAGTCTTCTAGATCTTGGTTCCTTATTTAAAAGCAAGTCTTCACATCGCTTCTCTATTGCCTCCCCAACCCCCAGTCTTCCATCTAATCCTCGATCATATTCCATTCTATCTCCAGTGACATAAATTCTAAATCCAGGTCATGTAAAAGGTCAGGCTTGAAGCCACTTTTACAGGTAAAGGAAAAGTGTTGGATAAGAATCTGTAGTTATACCTGAAAAGCTGGAGGTGAATTTTTAGGTGGTAAACTTTTCCTCCTTACCCTGCATTGTGACTAGAAAGGAGACTGAGTTGGCGGTGGCCCCTGCACACTGAGAAGAGCTGTGCTTTCTCCCTGGGACGCAGGAGGGAAGCACGGGCTTTGCATTGCCAGCCACTGTCTTTTCTAGGTTCTTGCATTGTAGGGAGCTTGCAGGGCAGGGAGGGCTTTGATGTGGTACTTTATTCAATCTGACTATCCGCGTTCTAGGAAATCATATTAAACATAAGGTCAATGACTAACAAGAGCTTTCTGAACAGCTGCTCTGCTGACAATTTGGAGGATTGATTTCATCATTTGGTTATTTAAGCTAACTAGACAAAAACACTTCAATTCAATTGGCCTAGAAGTTCCAAACCGATCCTCATTTTTTTGGAGATGAATAAGGAAGTCAGCTTGCTCAACAGATCTTGGCTCTAAGTTTCCCTCTTTGAGAAAGTTTAGTTGTAACTTCCAATTGAAAACATAGACAAAGCGGCCTTTCCCACCACTGGTTTCTCCCACTAGTCCTCTTTGTCTCTGATTTCATTTCTGGCGATGTCACTGCCCTGCCAGAAACAAGCAGCCTCCTGGCGCTTTCAGGATGGATTCCAGATTCAGTAGCGAAGGTGTGTGGCAAGGGCCCCACTTGCTCCACTGCTCCTCTTCAAGTGTACAACCCCCCACTCTGTCCAATTCTAGCCATAGAAAACCTTGCAATCCCCAAACTCACACTCTCTTATTGGATATTGCAGAGAACACTGTACCCCAAGTATTCTCCCACTTCTACTGGACCACTGCATTCTCTCTTCAAGACCCCCAACTCTTACCTCCTCCACAGAGGCTTGTGAACTCTGCCCATAGGGGCAGAAAACCCCAGCCTGCTTCCTTACATACTGTGGGGATTCCCCACTTCTGCATCACCTTTTATCTGCCCCCCAACTCCCACTCCTTGAGGTCAAGCATGGTGACACTTACCATGAGGCGCCTATTCCCTAACTGAGGTTTTTTAGGAGGTGCTCAGTAGATATATGTTGAGTAGATGAACACATTGTTCTAACTGAGATGAAAAGAAACTTTAGTAACTTTAATGGCCCCAAATCCTAAGAAATGATATGTCCCCTATAATCTTCTTACCCCTCCAGATATACTTGGGAAAGAATCATTCCGTAGTTTTAACAGTATAGTTTCCAGCTTTACGGGGTTATAATTGACAATTTCTTTTTTTCATAGCAGAATTAAACTGTAGGCCAGAGGTGCAAGGGGTGAGAAGATTCACAAGAGACAGAGTGGAAAGCAGAACAGGTGGATCTACAGAAATACACTGCTGAGGGGAGCAGCGGGCGTGATAGGAGAGGTCTGCTGCGCCATGTGGGTCACCTCTCTGGCTGGGGATTGAACTCAGGCTGTAGCAATGATAGCACTAAAACTTAACCCATAGGCCACCAGGAAGGCACCTAATTACAATGTTAAATTATATTTATTTAAGGTATACAATGTGAGAATTTGATATGTATACACGATATAATAATCCTCACAATCAAGCTAGTTGACATATCTACCACCTCACAAAGTTATCATTATCCTTTTTGTGTGAGAACACCTGAACTCTATCCTTTTTTGTAAATCTCAGCTAAACACTTCAGTGTCATTAAGTCTAGCATATTTCTCTGTATCAGATTCCCCGAATTTATGCATCTGGCATCACTGAGATTCTACTCCTAGACTCCCCTCTGGTACTCTATCTCCTCTCCTTTGTGTTGTAGGAGGCGCCCAGCTGTAGGTTCTATCAAATGGGCCTCTTGTTTCTGTGGTGGCGCATGGGGTTTGATAGGGGTAGGCATGGTATGAGCTCAGAGAGGAACAGAAGAGAGAATATTCTGTTCTCTTTGCTCCCCTCTCACTGGAGCACATGTGGGCTGGTGTCCTGAGGTCGCTACTTGCAAAGTGGTCTCCCCCACTCACGCGTCTTGCCATATTCACTTAACTCCTCCCTTTTCTTGCCCCTCCATCACTTTTCCATCCCCTTCTTCCCTTCCCTTCCTATCTCTCCACCTCTTATTCTACCCTCCTCTTCCTTTCCTTTCTCCTATTTCACCCCTTCCAATTACCGAGAGCTCCTATGCATCACTATCCTTTGTGGTTTTCTGGGTGCCCTGCTCACTCACTGCTATGTAGTCATGTCATTAGTCTTTCAACAACCACCATTTTTAAGCAATTCTCCCTGAACCCTGGATGACGTGGCTCAGAGATCCTAAATTTGCTTTCATTCCTTTATCCTTGCATTTCCTTTTCTTAATCCAACAAATGCAATGAATGACATTAATTAATGATATCCATTCACAGAAGAGCATGTCTGCTTGATGGCTGATCCCTTTAGGAGATGTGTTGTCCGAAGTCAAGGGCTTCACCCTAATTTTGTGGCTCACTTTGACTCACCAGATAAGGAGACAATTTCTACCATGCTCTTTTTAATTTTAGTCTTTTTTGAAATTTGGGCTAAGCCTCTCTGCACAGTACAAGTTGAGTCATTCAAGTACAGTTCAGACATAAAACATTCCCTGCTCCTTAATCTCATGTCTCCCAGTAAAATTATGAGTGGCAAGGGTGTAGACTAGACTCTTAGGGGTATAATCGGCTGTCTACTTACAAAACCCACACTTCCCCATCACACAGTTGTTCTGAAGTGACTCAGGACACTGTTTCAGATGGTAGTATTGTGTCTTCTGTGTCTGGCTTCACCCTCCCACTCAAATCCTGCGGGTCTTTCTCTGGTCACAGATGGCAGAATACACTGGAAGGTTAGCAGGCGCAGCTCTGTGGCCATTTAGCCGCGTAAGCAACCTGCCCAATAATACAACACTGCTCTTGTTTTTTCTGTCCCTGCCATTTCCACTGTCTAAACAAGAAGGGCATGTTCTTTGGACAAGTTTAAAGTAGAAATCCACTCAAAATTGCTTTTCCTCTAAAGTGCACTTGTGTCTAAACGCCAACCTTTTAACTTCTTTGACGTACACCATGGCCATGTTATTCCCAGTCTATCAGAGCATTTAGGTAACTCAAATGTGGAACCAATCTGCAATTTGCTTCACCATGTAGCTGTGGGTGACAAAAGCCATGCGCTGACATACATCATTTTTTATGTTGGAATAATTTCATATTAACCTAAGGGTAGCCATTTAACAAAAGTTAAAAGCCAAAATTACTTCTGACACTTTTGACTATTCAATCATTCAATTAAATATCACCAGGCTTCCTCAGTGCCCCTCCATAATTGCCCCCCCTCTTTTTTGATGGAAGTGTAATAAGGACACTAAAAAAGGGGTTACTAATGTTTGCATAATTTGGAAAAGTAGAAGACATAAAATCTATACTAATTTTAGCTTTGCATCATTAAACATGAAATATTGATTATTGCTCTTTGCAACAGAATTTATGAAGCTAGCTAGGCTGCAGTGTCCACATAAAGTGATTCTGATGCTTTGCCCTCGGACCTCAGTGGCTGTAAATGATGCTCCTAGTGACAGCTGGAAGGCTGCATTCTGATCCCCAGCCTGAAGAGATACATTTCCCAGATTAGACCAGGAATGACCAGCTGCACAGTCAACTTCAGAAAATTAAATTGGAGGGTGTCCAAACCTCTGTTGAAATAACTGTGTGAATTACAATGCTTCCATGGGCCTTGTTATAATGTAAATGTGCTTTACAATTTACTGCCATTTCCCTTCTCTCCTGCTGTGAATATGAGCATTAATAGTCATCTCATATATTTAAAGGCAAAAAGGCATCAAAAATAAAAATGCAGGATTCATGTTTTCTCCCTTTGGAAAGCAAAGACTAACTCCTTTCTTTTTTCTTCTGCTATCTTTTGCAAAAGAGCATACGTTTTGTTTATGTATTATGCATTAATGTTTTTTATGGTTGACAGACCTGTAAATTTCACACAGGGAAGTTATCTTGCAGCTGAACATGAATTTCTATGGAGGAAAAAAAATAGCTAATAGGACATCAACAGCTCATTTAAAGGATTCATGCAGGTAGTTAAGGGCATACAAGGCATATATGAGGTCACAAACTTGAGATTTTCTATGCCTTTTAATGACATTTGGAGTGTCTCCTAGGCACAGACAGCAAGGTGGCCCTGGCATGGCTGTGTGAGTTCACAATGGCATGTATTTTTTGTCTCAGTCTTAGTGAATCTTTCCACTTAAAAATATAAGATATATGATGGGAGTTGTGAGTGCTCGTTCTTTCTGCTTGTTTGGTCCACCACGTGAGTGTTCCAATAAAAGCCTTGGGGTCAACTCTGAGAATGCCAAAACCTCAGTTTGTTTGAAGATGCCAAATAAAAACACAGTAAGTGAAATAAAAATATGTTGCATGAAAGCCACTCAATTTTCAGTGAATTTCTGATTGTAAACTTGTCCCTTGACAGTCACAACTATTTAAATCATTGCCCTTGGGGACCTTGGAGTGAGGTGATTTCTGTTGTTTCTGTTCTCAGTTTCTATCCCAGAGTAGGTGGGCCCATCAGCAGGGTCCAGCTAACCCAGATCACCCCAGCTAACCCCTTAGCTCACCGAAAAAGGATATACAATCTTCATCTAACTGCACAGACACCCAGGATCCAGGACTGTGAGACAGGATGAGCAGCCCAAAAGATGTTGAAAAACACCCTTTACACTTAAATGCCTCCCTTTTCTTTTCCCTAAGATTGTGCATGATCTTAAGACATTTTGTTAGTTTTAGATCACAGGCATTCTAAGGTTTAAATTGTAGAATGAAAATCCATCTCAAAACAAAAATCCTAAGCACTGCAATTAAGGCAGAATATGAGAAATGAAAACACTCTTGGAATAATTTTAAAGCAGTCACTTTACTCAAAGTTATTCAGCTTAACAGCACGACAAACTGAAAACCCAAATGAAATTAAAATACGAGGTATAATTACTACAGTGTAGGTGCTTTCAAATCTTAGAGATTTCTTCATTCTAAAAATAAAAATCCCAGATACCAGGTTTCAAATACAAAAGAGCACAGAATCCAGCAATTAAACACTAGAAAATGCAGACAGAACAGCAAAGATGGATGACTGAGTCCACACACCAACTCCAGGCTTCCTGTGCCCAAGGACAAAAACAAAATGCAGGCAATCAGAACAGGTAACTCCCAAATTGTTTCCACCCACTCTAGAATGCATTTCTCTGTAGCATACCAATGCTGTCCAGATTTGATTTTGTTGCTTAGTCTGTTGGAAATGAGTTTGCATTTCTTATCTTCTTACAAGGTAATGCTGTGGGGAAGCCACCCAAATGCATGCTGGGAAGGAACTTAGACTGCAGTCCCTTAGACCCTCGGTCTTTTCCTTTAAATTCCCTCCACGGTTGAGGGCAGACTGAGGTGATGGTGCACTAGTGATATGGTGATGGGGAATACATGGGGATTACAATTGATGTCAAATATATATAAATAAAAAATAAAATAAAATAAAATACTAGTATTTGTAAAATTTAAAAAAAAATTCCCTCCATGCCACTGAGTTCAGGACCTGTTGATTCTCACCAGGACTCTTCCTTTTACTTTCCTAATTGCTTTTCTTTAAGTACATTTCTAATTTAACTCACTTACTCAAAAATCTACTGCCAGCCTAAACAAAAATATTCTTCAGGATTAAAAATATTCACAATTTCAGTATTGCTCCTTTCATGCCTTTGGAAATCCTTTAAAGTTCATCTCAGATGTGCGTCTATAGAGCTCAATATTTCCTTTTACAGCTAATTGTGTGACATTTCTCTGAATGGCTGATACCGCCACTATTGGATTTTCCTAGGTGTCAGGCAGCTTGCATAAATTAGCTCTGTAAAAATAGCCAAAGATCCAATAATTATTCCCATTATCTTTGTTAGTAGACAGAGTGAGGAGCACCCCAGAACCCCCAAACCTGCCTGCTCTAAAAAGGGTCTGCCATATTCCACATCAAGACAAAAAAGTATCAGTCCTTCAATAGAAAATAACTTTAGTAAGTGTGAAATAAAGAGAAAGAATAACGTTAAAAAAATTCTAATTAAACAGCCAAACTTTTCCATCCCCTCATGGGTAGATGCCCAGCCAAACAGAGTTGGCCCAAAGCAGGGCCACTGAGGAAAGCTTGTCACAAGTCTTCAGGTACCTTCTGGTGGGAAACCACAGGGAAGAGGCAGAAGGAATCAAACCAGTTTGAGATGAAAGGGGCAAAGTCGAAATACAAGTCAAGGTAAAGGCTGCCTTTGTCAACCTTTGTCACCGGGTCTCTCACTCACATCTCTGTCTCCTTCAAGTGTTTTCTTCTGTGTCCCCCAAGTCCTTGGTACAAGTTCAAGACTGAGAAGCAAGCACAGATCTTCACTTGCTTCCTTCTCCATGAGCCTCATCCAAATAGCCTCTTGTTCTCTTTCCTTCCTTCTCCCTGTCTTCTCTAGCTTATTCTCCCTGCCCAGTTCCACCCTTCTTTGGGGCGGGGGACCTGGAACCTCTCTTTTCCCTGGGGATTACCCTGTTGTACCTTGGTAAGAAAACGGACTCAAAGAGCTTAAGTAACTGGATGAAGGTGTTGTAGGAGAAACAGAAGGATGTCAACATGTTATGATTTTAATGGTTGTCCAAATGTCTTCATAACAACTAGAAGTATTTTTATTCTAAATAAGAAATATTTTATTGTAAACCTATATCTGAAGGTACAAAAAGAATACCAAAGTCCTAAGGAGGAAATTAGATTTTGATTAAGTTCTGTTATTAAAACTGTTGCACCTTTTAGACATGTGACCTCTATGCACTCAAGATAAAGTGATACCATATTAGCTAAAAGAAAGTGGATATATATAAGGGAAATGTGTCGTTCTCAAAAGGTGGAGGATGAGAAGGAAGAATGGAGAGAGAAATAGACATTATTGGAACAAGACATGGGATGGCATCTTTACTATTCAGGATTGCCTCAATTCCTCAGTGGTCCACCCCCCACTATGCACCCCTGTTCTCCATCCCACCACCCTCCCATGCCAGCTCCCTAAAGCCCCCATGCTGCCCAGGCTGGTGACTGGATGACTCTCCTCTTCTCCCTGATGTTAAACTGCTTGCTATCATTTGCCCCTTTCTGTTAATATGTGATTGTCACTCTCAATACTTATAAAATCTTCAAATTGAGGATACTGAATTCTCCAGTGGCTGTGTTCTTTTTTTTTTAAAGATTTATTTATTTATGCATACAAGAGCTGGGGGTACAGGCCAGAGTCGCGAGAGGTGAGAGGACTCACCAGACAAGAGTGGGGAGCAGAACAGGCAGACCGACCGAAACACACTGCTGAGGGCAGCAGTGGGAGAGGCAGGAGAGGTCTGCAACACCATGTGGGTCCCCTCCCTGGCCAGCGGCAGGGATCGAACTCGTGCTGCAGTGGCTGCAATCTGCCTCACAGTGCGTTGCTCAACCCACTGCGTCACCAGGGAGGCCCAAGTGGCTGTGTTCTTAAACCTCTCACCTGCTCTGTGACCATCTTGTTCTCCCTGTTCTCACCTATTGGAAAGCACTTCAGAAAATGCATTCTTTCTTTGATAAACACTGACACCACACCCTAGGTAAATGTTTCTCCTTTGCCATGTGGTACAGAATCCCCTCTGAGGAATGCTTTCAGACAGAACTTTCCAGAGAAACTTAATGTATACAATGACTCCATCCAGCTAGTGTTTCTTTATCATTCATTCTGGACCTAGCCATTTTTTGCCATCAGCAAATTTCAAGTGTTAACGTAGAAAAGCGGCCATTAAATCCATAATGCCACCTTCAAAGGCCATCATAATATATTCCAGCATCCACCCATATGCAAGTTAAGTGAGGCCAAATGCATTCTAGGACATTCCCTGAAGGGAAAGAATCCTGATATTTCAACCCTACCCCCACCATCCCACACACAAAATAATAAAGATGCTCATTCTGTGTAAGAGGGTCTCAACAATATCAATATAAGTGGCTATAAGCTTTAATAGACCTTGGAATCCAATTAGGTCCAATTTTGTGGTGGCTTAATAATTTATGATAATTGCAAATTCATTAGATTATAATTCACCACAGCCAAACCTATGGATTTCCTGATATCTTTAAAAACATGTATCCTCAAGGTGAAGCATGGCATTGTCTGTGTTCATTGCTACCAAAATAGTCTAATTTTAGCAATTCAGAATGCACCCCATTACTTAAACCTGGATCATCTGGACGTTTTCCCTGTTAATGCAAAGACATAAACCTAAGAGCTCGCACCATCTCATTAAGCCTCCTGATTTCAGCAGCTGTCTGGTATAAGCTGCAAGCAATGTAATGTGCACGCTGAATGGCCTCTTTCCTCTCCACAAACAAAGCAAATCCGGAGAATGTACACACACGTACCTGCACACCACACACACAACACACAATATGTTCACTAATAAAATCCACTTTGGTGAATTATTAAACTCCTGTAAGTATCACCCAAGTCAAGAAAGAGAACTTTGTCAAACATTTTGGAGGCCCTTTCCAGCTCCCTATCCAAGTTGCATAGTAACCCTTTCCTCAGATTTCCCTCTTGCTTTCTCACTCCATTTTCCATCCCTAACTACTATTGTTTGATATTGCCCTTTTTAAAGCATTCGTATTTTAACATAGTGATTCATAGAAAGTTGCAAGATTGTAGAGGGTAGTTCCATGTACCCATCATCATTTCTCCTCCAATATCAGCATCTCACATAATATACTATGAATCCATGCAATTTTAATTGTGCAATCCAAAGAGCAGATTTAAATTTCACCAACTGTATTTTCATTCATTTGTGTGTGTGTTTAGGGTGTTAGCAATTTTATCACATATGAAACTCTGTATAACCATCATCACAATCAAGACACACAACTATTTCATCATAAGCCTCCCTCATGCTACTGCTTTACAACCACGACCACTTTCTCCCTCTCCCAAATCCTAATTCATGACAACAATTAACGTGTTTTCCATTTCTGTGTTTTCTTTCAAGAATATTCCAGAACAGATCCAGACATCATGTAAATTTCGGAGAGTATTTTTCAGGTAACAGTTTTCTTGAAGTCCTTTTACACTGTGTCTGGGAAGAGTATGTATGGCTCTACAGTGGGAAGGCATCAGTTTGGTTAACCATTCATCTGCTGAAGGATTTAAGTTATTTCCTCTTCCTACTTATTATGAATAAAGCTGCTGTGAACCATCTGAACATTGCTGTACAAACAGTTGTGTCAACGTAACTTTTTATTTCTCTAGGACAGAAAAAATTGCATCAAAGATTGAAATTTCTGGGTTATATGATGAGTGCATTTTTAACTAAAAGAAATTGTTCAACTATTTTTTTAAAAGGTTATTTATTTATTTATACGAGCTGGGGTATAGGCCAGAGGTGCAGGGGGGTGGGGCGGGGTGAGAGGATTCACCAGAGACAGAGTGGGGAGCAGAACAGGCAGATTGACAGAAATACATAGAGACAGAGAGGGGAGCAGTGGGCAAGGCAGGAGAAGTCTGCTGTGCCATGGGGTTCCCCTCCCTGGCCGGGATGGAACTAGCACTGCAGTGGCTGAAGAAGCTCCATTGTGCATTGCTCAATCCCTTGCGCCACCAGGGAGGCCCTTAAAGTACTTTCTCCCATCCAAGTACTAACCAGGCCCGACCCTGCTTAGCTTCCGAGATCAGACGAGATCGGGTGCGTTCAGGGTAGTATGGCCGTAGACTTAAAGTACTTTCTAAAACAACTATACAGTTGTGCATCCCCATTAGCTATGCGTGTGTTATCCTGTTTCTCTGTATCCTTGTCAGCACTTTGTGCTTCCCATCCAAAAATAATTGATATGTACTTAAATTTCATTTCTCATGTAGATTTCCCCCTCCATCTCTTTTTTTCTTCAAATATGCTTATTAAAAACCCCAGGAAAGTGGAAGTGTGGAGTCCCCATTCTGGGTTTTACTAATGATGTTCACAGAGAAGTTGGTGCTGACAGTGGCATCCAGAGGTGTGATCAGATTTTTGTTTGATCTCCTTGGCAAAGCTTGAGGCTGCAGAGTGTTCTTGAATAAGTACATTCACCACAGTCTAGTGGTTTATCTCTTAGGAAAGCAGATGTTGAGGCTCAGCATCTATAGCCACCAATTTGTGGGGAGGAGGGGAGTTAATATATATTACATGTAATAGCATATAATAATATATCATTATTTATTGTACTTATTACACAGAATAATTTATAAGGAAATATTTCTTTATCTACATTGGCTTAACCAGAAGATAAGAATTTGTAAAATATAATTAGGATAAACCTGGATATTTTCTTTTACCAGATTTTAAGATGAACTAGTTCTCTCTCATCCTGCAAAGGTGCTAATTATTTTTTTAAAGTATCACTAGGAGCTCCTGAATGTGAAGACATTTTATAGAATTTTTTCATATGTTAAATACAAGGAATTTCTAATGATTTTTTTTTATCTTTAAAACTCATATTGTTCCATTTAGGACAGTGGAAATCTATTTAAGTTGATGTCTAAGTCATTTCCAAACAGTTCTGATAGTTTCCTGGCTTTTTGTCCTCACAGAAGAGTCAGGCTTGTCCCTTTTCTGCTATAACCAGGAATGCACCAATTCTTAAAGAAGTCCTGATTTTACTTTTAGTGGGAAATGGCACTTTAGAAATATTCATTATCACTACATTGGTCATTATTTCTAGGACTTTTCCGTAGAATAAGGATATGAAATAATATACTTCCTGGTCTCACATTGCTATATCCAACTCAGTTTTACAACTCTAGAGTTTTGACTTAAGTTATTTTATAATATAACTGTATATCTTCTACACCAAAGTCCTGGTTCTTGGGATAGGAGGTAATAGAATTAGAATATGAGCTACTAACCCCACAGTTACATTATACACATCAGAACCTACACATATCACAATGCTGACATCACAGCCATCCATGGTGATGAGATCAGTTAAATAGTTCACATATCAGCCTCCTTTTTACCCCTCACTCCTCAAATAGGAGCCATTACATACTACACTCTCTCCTCGACCCTTATTTCATCTCAGGTTTTCTGTAAGTATATAATTATGGCACAGTATCAGTCCATCAATTCATGTCTTTCTAGTCATTTTTGTCTGAATTTTTCTCTAAGCAAGAATCTTTGGAAAAAAAGTTCCCTGTTTTATATTTATTAGAGTTTGTGCTGAAGGAGTTCAGGGCACACCATCCCAAAACATGCTGCTTGTTTTGATTATTTTGAACTAAAGGCACTTGAAAAACAGCACATGCAGGGAGAGGCTTCTCTGAGCTTCCTTCAAATGCTACAGCAGATGCTCCTAATGCAGCTTCATGGTGCTGATTCCCATTGGAAGATTAGCCAGAGACTGTGGACTCCTAACACAGGAGACCAGAAGTCCATTCCACACCCAGACGAACTTTGCGACGAATAACCACAGCTTCTATGTTCCCATGTGCTCTTCTAAGGGTTGTTCATTTTTCCTAAAAATTACTCCTTCCGCCCCTACAAGCTACCTGTACCCCTCTTCCCTTTTCCCTATTAAGATAGTCTGTGAGCTCTTAAGTCTCCTGCTTATTTCTGTATTCACCTTTTGCCCTGTGATGCTCCCATGCATGAAATATTAACAATTAATATATTTGTATTTATTATATTCATCTTCTCCTGATAATCTGCTTACTGTCAGTATTTATAGACCCAGTTACAGAACCTCAGAGGGTAAGAGAAAGTCTTTCCACCCCTAGAGTGATCTTTATATGAGGAAGCTTTGCTTTTAAGAATCTAAAATCTTCAGCATATGTTTTCCTTCCTCAAGTATCCTAAACATGTCACTCCATTTTCTTCAGATCCAATTAAAAATATAATGATAATCTAACTTTTTTCTATTATAAGTTGTGTTTTTCTTTCTAAGTCTCCAATATTTCTTTTTTCTTATTTGAAAAAATTTACTAGCGTATGGCTTGGCACATGTCATTCTGAATATTCTAAAATACACAGGATCCTTTTTGAATTTTTACATTCAAATAATTGTTTCAGGAAAGAATTCTTGAATTGTAACCTTATTATTTGGCTCCTGTGCTTTGATTTTCTTCTCTAGAGAATGAGTATGTTGATCTTCCTTGCATGCGCTCTGTATCATATTTGTCATATTCTTTCAAGTCTCTTGTTTCTCTACATTTTTATTTTTTTATTTAAGTATATTTGACATCATTTGTAGTCCCCAGGGAGTTCCCACCACCATTCCACTCATGTACCATCACCTCAGTCCCTTGTGCTCTTTCTGCCCTCATGCCATTCTTTGCCCTCCCTACCTTCCCCTCCCCTCCCCCCATGGTCCCTTTGGTTTATCTTTGACCTTTTGGTCTTGTTGAGCTTGGTTTTTTTTTTTTTTTTTTGATTGCTTTTGGTTGTAATTTCCCTTTTCCTTGAGCTCATTCTTTTTCTTTTTTTCTTCATTTATTTTTTTTAATTTTAAGTATTTTCCCCTTTTTCTCTGTTAAGGCACTATCTGTGCTTTTTCACTTTCATGTGGCTTCCAGTTTAGGAATTCAACTCCTAAATTGCTCCTTTCTTTTCATTTTTATTTTTTCTTGGATCCTGGCCTCTCCATGATGGACATACTAGCTCTAGAATAAGCTCACCAGATTGATACAGTAGATGGAATTGAAACTTCTTTTAAGCTCAGTCTGGCTTAAGGAACTGAGACAACAGGGGATTTTGGCATTAGGAGAATTTAGACCAAGGGAAAAGAAGTAGAAATCTGACAGGTGTTCCTGTTCAAATCTCCATGCAGTCACTGAGCTGTTGAACAGGACATCGGTGGGCCTTTGAAGGTCTAGTGTTTACCTCTACCTAAAGAAATTTTTCTAAGTTATAATGACTTCATTCTCAGCAGGAAAACACCAGGAACAATCACCTTCTTGTCCTTTCCTTAGACATCTTAGCACTGCAGGGCCTCCCTGGTGGCCTAGGGGTTAAGTCTCAGCACTATCACCGCCATGGCCTGGGTTGGACCCCTGGCCAGGGAGCTGACCCACATATGGCACAGCAGACTCCTCCTGTCTCACCCACTGTTCACCTTAACAGTGTATATTTCAGTAAATCTGCCTGTTCTGCTCCCCACTCTGTCTCTGGTGAGTCCTCTCAACCTCTGCACCTCTGACCTATACCCGAGTTCTTCTAAGCAAAAATAAATACAAACAAAAAAAACAAAAAAAGAATCCTGGGAGTGCAGCTGAGACCATTTTAAGAGTATCTTTTCAGAAAAGCATTATTTACCCCTAAATGCTCCTGTTAAGTATCTAGATATTAGGGAAAGGGGCCTGGAATTATGGAACATTAACTCCATGTATATTTATTATAACTAAAATGTTCAACAGACCTATGAAACTGTTTTGATCTTTGCCATCTCAAAGAGGAAGAATTTAAAGCCCTGGGAGGTTAAGCCCTTTTCTAGGGTCACACAAAAGATTGGGCACTTGGAAGCCTGTTCTGGCTCTGTGACCATAAATAATAATGCCTTCTGTTAGAAATCTGAAAAAACAAAAATCAGGTTGTTGGTTCCTCATGTACCTGTTCTGTGCTATTTCATTCTAAGTGACCTGTCAAAAGCTGGCCAATCTGACTGTTATTCCCTGCAGCCCTGATCGTCCTTTTGTGTCATGAGGCTTCTTCTCAGAACTCAAATTTGGAAATATCTTGAATGGCTGCAGAATACGCACCTTCAGATATGCCACTCTGCACACTGATTACACTCACACATTGCTTAATGTTGGGGTTGGCTTCTGAGAAATGGGTCACTGAGCAATCCTGTAATTTTACAAACATTGTGAGGTCATGGCCTTACACAAGGCTTGAAGGTCCAGTCTACCACACACCCAAGCTGTGTGGGCCCACCCATGGTGCCGTTCAGAGGTCTCTGGCTGACTGAAACCAACAGGACTGTGTTTTAAGCTAAAGAAAGTTGAGAAGAAGCAAATATAAGAATAATTCTCTGTCTTCCACTATTTTCCTAAATAGGATATAAGATTGTAAAAGTTTTCTATCTCCTCAATCTACCAGGAAAGAGCAAGAATTAATCCTCAGAGAAATTCTAGACACAGCAGATGAATATCCATAACACTGAAATTAGTTTTATCTACCTTTACCTTACTTGTATATTCACTTTCCTACCATTGCTGCCCTAGAAACTCAAAATCATTTTCTTTGGTTTTTGTCACATCTCTAAAAATTTAATTTTTTGCTAAGGTACAGCAAAAGTGTGAGTTATAACCCTCTGAGTTACTCATCCCTCAGAGCTCCAGTGTTAGCACTATGGTTAATTTGCAAGGTACATGTCACTCAACATTTGTATGTTTTTCTCTTGTTCATCTGTCTCTTATTGGTCTAATTTTCAGGGTTCTAGCTGGAGAATGAAAGATGTACAAACCTACAAACCAGACATGTAAATGGAAGCTGTATGGAAGCTCTTTGATACAAACTTCAGTACAGGGGACCAGAGACCTTAGGTAAGTCACCTGAACTCTCAGTTTTGATTGCTAATTTTTAAGGTGAAATATTCTGATTTCTAATTTTTAAGGTGAAAATAATAACAACCATATTCAGCTGCCAAGATATGCAGCCCCCAGAGTTTGTGTTGTAAAACCACAAAGCTTATGTTTGCTTAAGTCCGAATGAAATTCATCATAGACCTGTCAAACTTCTCTATTTGTTGTGTTGACATTGGGACCCAGGGCATGTGGGGATTGCATTTGTTTGCTAGGTCTGCCATAACCAAATGCCACAGATTGGATGACTGCAGGCTTCATGTTCCTGAGGCCTCTCTCCTTGGCTTGCAAACAGCTGCCTTCTTGCTGTGTCTTCATGTGATTCTCCCTCTGTGCACACACATCCCTGGTATCGCTTCCTCTTTTAATAGGACATCAGTCCTGTTGAATTAGGGGCCAATTTTATGACCTTAATCATCTCTTCAAAAGCTCTATTTCCATACACAGTCATATTGGAGGTCAGGGTTTCAACATATGAATGTAGTGTGAGGCACAATTCAGTCTATAACAAAGACCATGAAGAACTATGTTTTGGCATCTACTCCATAACTCAACTCCCATTTTTAATCTGTTGCAGAGGCTTCCTTTGAAAGTCTAACAAGGTAATAACAAAAAAGAAATTATGAGGGAGCACATGCCATGGAAATCTGAGATATAGGAAGAAAGAGAGTATGTAGTTATAGACTCAACCCTTGTCCATCAGGTTTTGTTCATGCTTCACCAGAGAAAAATTTCAAAAGCTTAAAGGGCAAAGAGAAACCTGTCGAATTTTTCCAGAGACACTATTTAGTGCAAAGGAAAGCAACCCACTTGAGTATACTTCCTCCTTTCCTCACCCAGGGCCTTTCCCACAGGGTTGACACCAGGAGAATCTTGCAGACTTGACTGGGAAGTGGGAGTTATGAGGAGTCTTCTTAGCCTGGACCAGAAGTCATTTCTCAAATGTAGAAACATGAGCCAGTTTTCATGCCTCCTATGGAGACCAGCCTTACAATTAAAAGGAAAACATTAAAATCTCCAGCAAATGAAAGAGCTTTAATGTTTTATTAGAAATAAAACATCTAATACAGTGGACCATCACAAAAATGTTAATTCAAAAGGAAACCTGCACTCCTCTGTTCATTACAGCACTATTTACAATAGCTAAGATACGGCAATAACCTAAATGCCCCAACAGATGACTGGATCAAGGAGATGTGGTATGTATACACAATGGAATACTACTCAGCAATTAACTGAGTGTCATTCACAGCAACATGGATGGAACTGGAAGTGATTATGCTCAATGAAAGAAGTCACAAGGAAAAAGAAAAATAGCCAATTGTTTCACTTATGGGAGGTATATAGGAAAACTGAACAAAGGGTCAGAGACAAAACAAAACTAGCAGGCAAATTACAGATCTGAGGCATATAGCAATGCGGGGGGTAAGAAGGGGTCAAAACAGGGGAGGGAAGAGCACAAGGAACTATGGTGACAATTCACAGGTGACGTGGTGATGGGAGATGTATGGGAACTACACCTGAGGGTAGAAATCAAACATTGTATAAGAATGAACAACAAGTAAGAAAAGCAAAAAAGAAAAACAACAACAACAAAAAACACAACATAGTGGTCCTTTTGAAAGATCTGGAGTTAATTTTCTTATCAAATAATCTTTTTGAACTTTGAAAATTTACTACAAAATTTGCTTTCACCTCTTCAGCTGAGTATCAGAAGATCTTGTCTGACAGTCTAGAAATCCCTCTGACCTAACTCATTGCTGGGAGGGTCCTTTACTCAGAGATTCTATGCTCAGAGGGGATTCTATGCACTTCTCATGCACAGCAAATGTCAGTGATTTTGATACCCATGGAATGAGGATGTGGTAACCCCATGTTTCTGACTGAGGAAGTCTCCCTCCATTCTTCTTATAAAAAGTAATATCCTTTTAAATTCTAAAGTTGAAAAAAATCTGAGTCTGTGGTTTACTTTCTACAGTACCTTTACAGGGTAAGGGGCTGTCCTCTGATGAAACATATTTTCTTAGAAACCAGTGATGGTTGTAGTAGACAGAAGAATGCCCCCACCCCCAAAATTGTCTCTGGAACCTGTGAAGATGCTAGTCTACATAATCAAAGGACTTTGCTGA
Organism: Galemys pyrenaicus; assembly: GCA_019455555.1. Lineage (NCBI taxonomy): Eukaryota > Metazoa > Chordata > Mammalia > Eulipotyphla > Talpidae > Galemys > Galemys pyrenaicus. Next base: position 9,049,927 of record JAGFMF010011796.1, read on the forward strand.
AGTAATTGAGTTAAAGAGCTTGAGATGGGGCCATTATTTTAGAATGTCCAGGTCAGACTAATATTATCATAAGGTTTCGTGTAAGAGGGAAGCAGGACAATCATAATAAGGGAAAGACTGGAAGATACTACACTATTGGATTTGAAGAGAGCAGAAGAGGCCATGAGCCAAGAAAAAAACCACAACCCTAGAAGGTGGAAAAGGCAAGGGAAAAGATTATCCTTTCTCTAATTCCCGAAAGAAACAGTGTCCCACACATGTGAATCTAACCCAGTAAAACCCACTAAGCTGATGGAAATTAAAATAAAAACGGGATGGGAGCTGTAAAGCAACAAAAAATATAACAAAAATATGATAGAGTTAAATTCAGAAATAATGGGTTAAGAAACACTACATCTGATTTTTAAAATACAGTTGAGGATTTCCATAGTAGACAAACAGTGTTTCTGCATGGGAATTGCTGCAAGGGTGGGTGGGTGTTCCTGCATGAGTGATGGAGGGAAGGAGAGAATATTGCATGGAGGAGAAACCCTCTACTGTTTCTCTTTTTAGAACCTGCACACTGAATCCATTTTTTTAGTGCAATATGCAAATTCAAGATCATTGCTTTTAAGTGACAACAGTTGAGTGGGAACCCATGCTCAGACTCTTGCTTGACAGAAAAGATACATATCACAAACTCTTAGGCCACCATGATTAAGTCCAGCCAAGCATGTCATAAATGTTCAGCACACACAAAAGATATCATTCTAGTTTTCTAAAGAAAAGAATCTCTTGAAGGACTACCTTGAAATCTGGATGACAATCCAGTCATCCAATAATAAGAAAAACACAATTTAATGTTATTTGTGATAGTTCTACAGAACAGAATTTCTAAAGGTTTTCAGCCATGGTTGGATGTTAGGATTACCTCGGGAGCTTTTGAAAATTACCTATTCCCAGGCCTCATCTCAAACCAATTAAAACAGACTAGGTAGGGATGGGGCCAGTTTATAGGGATGTTCTTACACACCTTCCTATGTGATAATAATGTGCAGCCAGGGATGAAAGTCACTGACTTAGTAATATTTGTAAGATTTTAAAGCATTCTGAAATATTCCAAACCTTGTTAAGTGATCTATTCCAATTTAGACAACTGTTTGAACAAATTTATTGGGCAAAAAAGGAAGAGATAATCAAGCTCTTAAATTGGTGAAATGGGAGCTATTACTTCAATGATTACATTGATTTTGTGGTTTGGATTGCTTTTCTACCTTCATGTATACTCACAGTCAAGTTATTGTCTTCTATCACTTCAAGCTACTTTATTTTGTTTTTAAAGATAACTTTAGAAGTGGTTGTGATAATACCGCCCTGTTATTTTATTGTATTGCCAACTGAACACAGCATTAGTTGGAAATAGTGTGCTTTTACACACTCATTTATTTTGAAGAGAAAAAAAAACACATGGATGCCAGTCAAGAAACAAGTCATAAGCTGCAGAAAAATGTCCTGCTGAACAGAAAATCAGACAGTGGCCAGGAAACAAAGGCACCATAATGGAAATCTTTCAAGCCTGAAGTAGGTTACAGACTAATGAGGATACTGCAGGGAACTGTGATAAGGGGGCTGGATGTTTATTAAAGAACTATTCATGCACATTACCTGATGGATGGGGTTGCTGGCAAGGCCCCTAGGATCCCTCTGATAAGGCTGGACCTTGGGCCCAGCAGCCATTAAGCAATTTAGACGCAGAAGCTTCTGCAAAGAAAGTAATTAAGAATTTTCTTTGCATGTATTCCAGGAGGAGAATGAGCATTATTTATCAAAAGAAAGATACTTCAGCAAATATGCCTTAAGAAATTAGACCTGGTTGACAATTTAAAAGGAAGGATCTTTGCTTGGTGTTCATCTGTAGCAGAGAGACACCTGATGTGTGATGGTGCTAAGCAGTGGATAAGAAGGAGGGACAGAGCTTGACTTGTCTCAGATCACACAGTCAGAAAGTGATAGTGCTGGGATTAGTACCCAGCCCCTCTGTACCTAGAGTAAGCATGTCAGATCAGCCTTCTACACTGCCCCTTAAAAGGCAGTGTAGAGCCCCTTCCGAGGATGAGAGGGGAACAGTCATTTCTAATCTAAGAAAGGACACGCACAAAGAAGAGACAGGGAAGAATAATTTCCAATCACACTGGGAGAAATTCTCTTGGCTGTGTTGATCCTGCTGTGTTTTGTCTGCCATCTAGTTCAGATTTTGCATTTTTGTTTTAAACTCAGTTGGTAGATTTTCTTTCTTAAGAGTCAGGTCTACTGAACTCCAGCTGTCTTCACCACACCCTCCACCGCACGAATGTTTTTGCCTCCTCCAGCACCTTCTATCGTCCTTCCCTCATTCCTCCTGGTTCCACTCCGGCTCTGACAATTTTCAGATTCCTCCAAACCTCTTTTCTCTTCTCTCTAGAGTGTGTGTCACTAGCACTTGTTTTCCAAAACTGTTAAGCAAAGAAATAGAAACTTGCTGATCCACACAAGTGCTTTCACCTGCCAGTCCAACCAATGAAGAGTTGCAATTTATTGTCAATAGACTGATGATCTCCCTTCATTATTCACTGGTTATGCCATATTTGTAACTCACAAATGACAGTGAGGTTGTCAACTGACATTCTTATTAATTGGTAATCTTTAATTGCCATTATTCAGAATTATAAGCAATATTTCATACTCTAAACTTTGTTCTGTATAGATACAACTCACCCCTCATCTGAACTATGACCAATGGGGATTCTGGAAAGAGCAGAAGGAACTCTATTACCTATGACGTTGGACAACAGCTAAAACTAGAGCTGTTCTGTATAAACCAGAAAGCACGGTAACCCTAATTAGCTACATAACTCCACAGCCTGTAAACACTTCTTTAAAATAATGTTCAAGTTGTCCAGGATAATTTTCAGCAACAGACTTAAATTTGGAAGGATGAACGAACTGAATCCTCAATTCGACTTCGATCCTTTCTCGTCACATATATTTGACAACTGGGGTGTCTTTTTTATCTCTTAGCAGCTGACCCAATACAATAAAATTTATCTTTATAAAGGAACATTTTATAGACAATAATTTCTTAAAATGCTGAATTTTTAAACAATAATTAACAAGTAATTTATTTCCATTTTAAAGTTTTTCAACTTAGTGGAATATTTCATGTAGGAAATAAAATTTGCCCTTATCAAACAAAAATTTTACTCCGCATAAATGGCAAACTGTTTCACTGTTTTAAAATTTAATCACAAATCAAAACTCAAAGTTGTTGCATAGTGATGGAATTGAGTGAACTCAATTTGTTTCTTTGTACTTAGACTCCTTCTGGTATCATTGCTTCTTATAAATCCACTATTTGCACACAGGATATGTGGTAGCAGGTGTTGGAGACATGAATTCTCCCAAAGTGACCTAAAATAATCTCTCAGCATAGGTCCTGTCTCCAAAACCAGAAATTATTATTGATTCTGCAAAATCAGGAGTCAATTTATAGCTTGAATTAACTTCTACATACACTACAATGTAGATTAAAGTTAAAAGAATGTGTTCATTTGGAACACCCACTAAGTATTCAGACTCAGCAGTATTGCGACAATTGTTTTAAAATTATACCAATGAAAGATGTGTATCATGACAAGGTTTCTAATTGTCGCTGCTTAGTGATAATAAAAAGCAGGCTGCCTTAATTGGTTTACTACTTTTTAAATTCCCTATGAACTTTGCACACCCCTTGTCTGCACATGGAAACAATCCCACTCTAGTTGGGGCACATATTCACTAGGTCATGGCAGTCCCCCAACCTGCAGCCTACCCAGTGGCTCCCTCCTCAATGCATAGCCTCCCCTCTCCTTAGCATATCAGTTTACTTGGTGGTGTGCCTCTGCCTTTAACAGTTAAAAGAATTCATAATATCACTGACAACTAGAATATACAGTAATATAAAATATAAATTGCCGAAGGGGGAGTCAGATTCACTCTGCTCACCCTCAGGGTGGAATTCACTAGTTAACACTTGTTTGATCTCTTTTATGGTCATGGCCAAGCCCCACTCATAGCTCTTACAGAACAAATCCAAGTTAGTATGAGCTATGTCTTCCAAGCCCATCCCTGGCTAAGGCAAAGACAGTGTATTAGTTTCCCAGGGTTGCCACGATGAAGCATCACAAGCTTAGTAACTTAGAACAACAGAAATTTATTTTCTCACAGTTCTGGAGGTCAGAAGCCCAAAGGGCTACACTCCCTCCAGATGCTCTTCCTTGCCGCTCTAGTTTCTGACAACTCCAGATGTTCCTTGGCTTCTTTATGCATAACTCTTTTTCTGTATAAAAGTGATCTTCTGTTTCTACTCCTCATGCCTGTGTCTTCTTTTATAAGAACCCATGTCACTAGATTTAGGGCCCTCCCTAATCCAGAATGGTCTCATCTACAAAGCTCTCCAGATACATAATTACATCTGAAATTTCATCTTCTTCCAAGCAAGGTAACATTCACTGTATCCCAGCGTTAGGACATAGACACAGGCAAATCTTGTGGATAAGGACAGTATTGAGTTCATCTAAGAACTTCCCACAAGTATGTCTTTGAAGAAAAGAGAAATCCCTTTTGTAAAATGAAGATTGTTAGGAGTTAAAGTAGATTCCAGATCATTGGCCAACAACTCTGCCCTAGGTACAAGTGCCTTGGAAGAAAGCTGAAGAATATCAGGAACCAGAGAAGCCAAGAAGGAAGAGGCTGAGATTTGAGCCTCTCCAACGCAGGTCAGCATTTGGGCCACACGTATACCAGAGATGCTGTCATAAGCGAGTGTGGATATTGTCCCTGTAGGGTGAGAGATGGGAGAGGTGATGCTGGCCTGGTCTGGTTCATCAGAGGGAAGAGGGTAAAGCAACTTGGAAGCCAAAGACGTTCAGTGGGTGGGCCTAGGCCAGGAACAAAGGCTGAGGAAGGCGAGTTGTACTCGGGATGGCTTTCCTTGAGGAACAGTCTTCGCCCTTTTCTATCATCTGTCAGCAGCGCCCCAGATGCTCTTGACAAAGCATCACACTGAAAGGTCTCTGGGTTTGATGGTCCATGAAGACTCAATGAGTTCATTTTTCCTCCTTCCTAAGTTGCTCCACTCCCACATTAGCAAATGCACATGCATTATCTTGTCACAACTGTGCTAAAGGGTAAATTTTAAAATAATGGTGCTCTGCACCACGGCTCTAATTGCCTCCAAACTTCAGCACGTTTGCTTTCCTAGCATGTGTACAAATGAATTCGGGAGACCTGGCTGCATTTGTTTTTCAGCTTGTTCAGCTGGGGATGCACACTGGAAAAATCAGTGTAATTTCCAAGTGCCCAAAGGGTTGGGATGTAGTTATGACCCCTCCCCAAACCAACCAGATGGAGTTAGATTTCTAACTACCACAAAATTTCCCAAGAAGAGAGATTTTTTAAAAAAACAACTTTTTAGCTTTGTTTTCATCCCCAAATGCTGAACTTCTCTTCTTATCAGCTTTTGATGAATGATCAAAAATCTTATTTACAACTTCTATGAGTGAGAATATGACTCCTTTAGGCCAGCTTGTCCCCCTGACACCAAGTAGCTATAGTTCTAAAACCCATCAATGCAACAGTCAAGTGATTTTTCAAAGTCATCTCTTTATTTATTTATTTTTTCAAAATAGTACAGTGGGCATTTATTTTTCTCTTTCATCATTTTATGGTATCTTGAATTTCCCCATAGCTCTTCATTTTGAAATGTCATCACTTTTAACTTTCATATTTTATTAATAAGAAAAAAAGTTGATGGAAAATAAAACAATAAAGCATTTGTCTATGTTTTTTCACAATGGCACACAATGGAGAGCTCTAGGGTTCTGAAGCCAGGTTCTAAAACAAGAAGAAAATCATAGAATATTAACTATGAAGTTAATTGTTTAGGTCAATGGCATGAAAGCAAAAGTGAGTTGCAAGATAGGGCATGTAAGTAGACTCTGGGTAAATATGCTTTATTGCATGTGGAGTGCGGGCTGCAGGGCTTTGAGAGGTAATTGTAGGGGTTAGTAGAAGTCTATTATGCTTCTGCCCATTGAGTAATGGTACCTTGGGATCTCAAAGGAAAGCAAAATATAGAAATCAAACTATTAGGGTTTAAGAATTGTGAGGGGAGTAGATAGTAGGCAGCAAATACAGATGTGTCAAGAAATTTGAAAGGGATAAAGTCATATAGTTCATAAACTTTCTGAATTTACATATTAAAACTACCTAACCTAGAAAATTTGTTTGGTAAATATTAATTTCCCTACCTCCCTGCACTTCATAAAATTAATGGGGTTCAAATCAATGGGGTCATCCAGGTTCTTTGGCTGCTCGCTGCAGAAAATGAAGCTAACTTGGGGAAAAAGAAAAAAAATCCTCAAAAGGATTCAGGTATCAATTCCTCAAAGGGAAGAACTGAAGAAATAGGTCTTGGGAAAGGACATGAGCCAAGCCAAGGTTAGGGTATGTGCAAGGCAGAATCAAACAGGTGTCCAGTTCCACTGGTCACAAGGATGAGGGGCGATGCATACAAAGTAACCACTTGCAACCTGCATTACTCAGCTAGGATGTCTGCTTCAGGGAGAGTATCCCTGCCTGCATACCAAGGCCACCCAGTAACTCCTGACAAGACAGGTAGATTGGCTGTCCCAGTAGACCATTAGGCCAAATGGGAAAGACATTGTTCAACAAAAATGTCAGGCTGTCACCAAAGAAAGGGAAACAGACACTGGGTACACAGGAACAAAGCATCCTGCCAGAGCATGCAGCGACACAGAAGTGACAGGTGCCACCACTCAGTGGAGAGAATCAGAACAAAAGTAGGAAATGGCTTCATTGAAAATGAAGATACCAAAATACAGAAAATGGTGACACTGGACATAGGGATAACAGGATCATCGGTCCCGAGTGAGTAGGCGTAAACCTTAAGGTTGGAGGGGCTGGTCCAGGAAATGCTCCCACCTCTAGATCATGAAGGAGGTAAGAGAAAAGATGAAGCGAAGTCTTTTGCCAAGAGAAGTTGAAGGCCTGCCCATGGCACTCATTTCCTTAACATTTTTAATAAATGGGAAGTGGATCCCAGAGGACTGCAGCAGGGGAGGGGGTGCTGTTTGGGGGTGGAGAGCTGCAGATAATGGTAGAAATAAAGAAGATAATCTGAAACATCTTCCAATTTGGAAGCAGAAATACTAAATTCACCAGGATTTCCATACTACAAAGAAACATGTCATCCTAACCCTTGGTTGTCACTCAGAGTCCTCTGTGATGTGTTTTCACAGTATCCTGTGGACGGAGAACATACAACCACACTGCTGGACGTCTTCTCTACATGAGATTATATAGTAAAGACTTTAATCCCACCAGAAAAGAGCTCTGCCTTTGCCTTCAGCTGTGAGGTTTTCTTTGGTTACAATTCTTGAGCTGGTCAAATTACGGATAACATGATTAAGGGTAGATGCTAAGCACTCCAGAAAGACCATCATGGTGTAACTTAGGGAGGAACTAGAGGCTTAGATATATCTTATGGGAAATTTACTCAATCATGGCAATATACCAGTATTTCAATAAAAACTCTGAACCCAAAGTTTGGATGAGCTTCCTGATGGGCAGAAATCTGTGTGTTGTTGCACATCTGTGCACATCTCTCCATGGGACAGTGAAAGCTCATGTTTGGCACATGCCTTCCTCTGTCCCATATGCTCCTTTCACTGATTTTAATCTGTTCCCTTTGTCTGTAATAAACCATAACTGTGAGAATAATAGCAGTCAGTGTCCTGGGTTCTTGTAGCCAATTATCAAACTAAGTTTGGGAACTCCCCCAAACTTGCAGTTGGTGTCAGAAGGGAAATCTTGAGAACTGTCCTCTCTAACTGTTGGCCAAACCTCTCAGACACTATGCATGTTGCAAGTGCTGAAGGCTTGTCAACATGGAGCAAGTGTGAGGGCAAGGAGGCAGCCAGAAGGAGACTGAAGGAAGCACTGCAGCTGTGATTCTCAGTCTATGCTCCATGGCAGGGCTGCCTCACCTGCTCCCTTCAGAGCATCAATTGTTACCCAAGCACATCAGAGGTGACAACGTGATCTGTAATGTACACATAGAACATAGCACAGGAGACTCCTTGCTTCATCAGATTGTCCTATGTTAGCACACTGGTTACCTGGTTATCTATCTCTGTAGACCTCTCCACAGAACTCCCCTCCTTACCATATACACAGAGCCTACCTTTTCATGACCTGAGGATCTGATCTTGCTAAAGACAGAAGCCTATCCACCATCAAAGCAGATTAAAGATGACCACACATTCCTCCCAAGAAACTAAGCTAGTTCTTTGACTGCTTCAACCAGTAGTAGAACATGGCTGAAGTGTTGCTGTGTCATCTTTTGGGTTCAGGCTTGAGGAACAGGGTGTCAACATGTATCTCTCTAAAGTTTTATCTCAGGGGGAAGCTACCTCATTAGACACTCAAAGTAGCCACTCAGAGGAATGACTGCCCTCAGCTACTCAGCCCAAGGACCAAGCCTTAGAAATATAGTCTCAAGAAGCAAGGGACAACCAAATTGAGAGGGAAGACCCTGCTCCATCAAGTCATTGTTGTCTCTTCCTGCATCCAGGCCATCACAGCATAGTCCACCATCTTGGGGAAGCAGGGATGGGTCACACCTGATGCAAACTACACAGATATCTGACCCACAAAACAGAGATATAGTAGAATGTTCACTGTTTAATCACAATGTATTTTTTTAAAGGAAATATTTATTTATTTTTTTTAAGATTTATTTATTTATGCATACAAGCACTGGGGTACAGGCCAGAGGTGTGGGGGGGTGAGAGGATTCACCACAGAGAGCG
>JAGFMF010011796.1:9058864-9087216 GCA_019455555.1 Galemys pyrenaicus
CCCCTGGCCGGCAGCAGGGATCGAACTCGTGCTGCAGTGGCTGCGATTTGCTTCGTAGTGCATTGCTTAACCCACTGCGCCACCAGGGGAGGCCCAATCACAATGTATTTTAAGAAGTTTGTTGTGCAGGAGAAGACGACTGTGACACTCCCTATGACGGGCCTGTCTTTCACATGAGACTTGTCCTTGAATGTCCATGGTCCCTACCATCATATGCCTTGATAGCCACAGAGAACCAAGCACAATAATTCAATCTTTTCCACCTGTGGCATAGAGACAATCTTAATACACAGGGCAATAATCTGCTTATTCCGAAAGAGAACTAGAACTGTCTTCAACATACAAACAACTGAATCCTCTCCCACTAGGGACTAGGTTCTCATATGCCTCCTATGCTTACCTGGAGAGACTACTCAAGTTGATAAACTTCCCTCCCAGGTTGTATATCTCTCTCTTTTACACACACACATACACACACACACACACACGGATCCAGCAAGTCTTCTTTCTCCTCACCAACAATTTGGTTGTAGAGACCCTGATGCTAACTTTGGAGTTGGATCTATACATTACTTCTAAAGATAGATACTCCAGACTTCCTAGAAGGGGAAAGGGGATGGGGTAGACTCCAGAGAAAATGCTAGGGTGTCAGAATGATGGTGTCTGGGGCTATGTTGTAACAAAGGACATACAACAAGCTAGGAAACTGAATACCTAGAAGGTCCATACCTCTTCCTACACTGTGAGCTTGAAAAAGGCCTTTACCTCAGAACTGCAGTTTCTAGGCATACACAATTGCCCCCACAGACTACACCCTCCAAATTGATGCTAACACACTCACACTAGGGCCAGAGTCCCTTTAGTAAACAACCTTATACCAGATGACAGTGAAAGAGAGTGGAAGCCATCCCAAATTCATTCAGTAATGCTAGGGCCTGCTCTTGAACAAAGGAAGAAAAGTCTTCCCAAGCTGTCAGAAGTTATCTAATTTCTGGGTAAGAGTAAACAGCCAGCAGAAAGGGATTTAGTTAACGACACATCTCCTCGAATGTGGATCCACTAAAAGCTATGAGGTACGGGTCAAAAAGCAGTTAGAAATGGAAGAGTCAATTAAAAACCCATTGTACCTTATCAAAAAGAATCTGTGTTACTTGTCTGTGGGCTCAGCTGTGATCATCGAGCTAAAAAGAAAGCTGACGGAAGCAGCTCCCTCCTTTTCCAAATGGCACATGCAGCAATCTGCACAATTATGTGCTACTGCTGCTTAGACAGCCCCAAACAAGCGTGGTGATTGGGCTTTTACAACCTGCTTAGCTTGCCACCACAGCGCCTCCTCTGGAGTGCATACTGGGAACAGACAACAGGATTAAGAGCAGCCGTGAAGGAATATCCACCATCTTACCTTATCAGCTCCCTGTGGCACCCTGTCAGAAAGACGGAGGGATCTCCAGGAAGCAACTGGGAAACAGTCAAGTGGATGGAACCTGTCTGAGGAACAGAAACTGAGGCACCCACCATCAAGTCATGTCTTCATATTTTGATCTGTCTCTATTTTGATATACCGTCTTAGCCATCAACTGATTTCACCATCCTGTCTAGCTCTCAGAATGGAAGCTTTTCTTATTTTGGAACATTCCGAATGGAAAACTAGAATTTGGAGATGAGAACAGTTTTAACCACTAGAATCTTAGTAAATTCCACTAGAATTCCAATGGATCTTGTGATGCTGATGAATATATTATGGACATTCTCCTCCAGAAAATAGGAACTTACACACAAATTTCACATGTATGAGTCAAAGGGGTCTTTAAGCTGAAGCAACTTGCCCAACTCACACTAAACAGAGGAAACTAGGATAGAATCCCCATCTCCTAGCTTCCAGTAAAGTCTATTCCATGCATCCACAGTCTATGTGTTGGAAAAACAGAATCCCCAAGAGAGTCAGTCACACCAAAGCCACACAAGAGCGAGGATCCTGGTGATTCTGCTTTCTAGCTACATCATAATTGACTCATTCGCTCACTGATGGACAGAAGAGTGGGGAAACATCAGATTAAAAACCACTGTCAACAGTTTCACTTTTAATAGTGACATTCTAGACTCCCAGTTCTTTGCTGACTTGGAATTCTATTCATCTTGTTCCTAAACAAATGATGTGGGTGGGAGGAGGGAGGGGGAGGGGAGGGAGGGAAAGACCCAGTGATTCTCACATAAATGCACTGGTATTAAATGCATCATAGAATCATATTTTGTAAGGCAGGGACCCTGAAGATGCTATAAGGCAGGGCAGGAGCCAGGCTGATAGCTTGGCTGATAGCAGGAGCTGATAGCAGCTGATAGCAGGAGCCAAGAGATAGCTTCAGACCAGGATTCATAGAATGACTTCAGGAGACCTCTTCTGAGTAGGCTCTTCACACACAGATTTGTTGGGACTTCCAGACCACTGTATGTTCGAGACCTCCAAAGACCTTAAGAGACTTTCAGACCTTCATGGATTCCAGGCCACCATAGGCTTCCAGACTTCCTTTGCAGAGTTGGCCATTTCACCTGCTTCTGGCTCTGCCTGACACCACTTGAAAAGAGTACTGTCAGCCTGGCCCTACTGTCTTAGTAATGAGCTGTTTGTGAGGCCTCCCTGGCGGTGCAAGAGAGTAAGTGCTGCACCATGAAGCATCTGCAGCCACTGCAGTGTGAGTTTGATCCCCAGGGAGGTGACCCACATGGCACAGCAGACCTCTTCTGCCTCATCTGCTGCTCCCCTCAGCAGTGTATTTCAATCTGCCTGCTCAGCTCCCTGCTCTCTCTCTGGTGAATCTTCTCACCCCCGAACCTCTGCCTATATCCCAGTTCTTGTATGCATAAACAAATCTTTAAAAAAATAATAAAGAGTTGTTTGCTGTTGGCTTATGTTAATAGCCCTCACACACACACAAAACACCCTGTATCAATGGCATGTCTGGATATCTGGCACTGCCTCATTGGAACTGGTGCTGCTGAGCATTGCTGACCAGTGGACAATGCTGCTGACCATTGCTGGGTCACCTCTGAGGGCTGTCCGCTGCTTCTGACCAGGCGGCAGTGCCTCCAGCACTGTCTTGCATGCAGCTCTGTCCTGTCCAATGCAGACCAGCCTGGCCTTCACTCTGGCACTGTGGGCTGCTGCTGCAGGGTCACTTCAGCATCCCAGCCTGTGATCACCTCCAGCTGCCACTGCAACCTGGTTGCAGTGAGCTGGAACCTGGTCCACTGCTTACTGGAGCTCCATCGGTTCCTTGCTCTTGTTAAAGAGACAGCACCATCTTGCACGAGCAGCCCTTGTTTCGGTCACTGTGAACGATATTTGGGGTGAAATAGCTGGCCACTTGTGGCCTTAGAAACTCTTTCTCCCCAATCTCCTTTTTGTTAATAAACCCCCTTGCTGTTGCATTTGGAGCCTGCTTGATGTCTTGCAATTGTGAGTGCATGGGTGAGAGCCCAGTCACCCATCCCCCACCTTGGCACTGTTTTACTTCCTCTCAGTTGGATCCCACTGAGAACGTGTAGTCTCTGGAGGAGATACACACTCCAGTTGTATCTGGACACGGGCCCAGGACAGTGCCACAGGCTTTCTGAGACTTTGACCTTCTCTGAAAGACTCCAGTTCCTCCCATCAGCTCCCAGTGATGTGCCTGTGTGATATGCACAGGGCCCATTCAGTCAAGACATAAAATAGCCATCTTCAGCACACCTACGATCTCCACCGTCCCATCTGTACTTGTTCCTATTTATAACAATGCACACCTAGAGATTTAAAGCAACACAAATTATTATCTTACTGGCGGTCAGAAGCATGAAACGGTTTTTCTAGGCCAATGTCAAGAAGTTGAAGAGCTGTGTTCTTTCTGGAGGCTTGAAGGAAGAATCCTGCCTTTTCTAGCTTGTAGAGAGAGGTACCTGCATTCCTTGGCACCTGGCTCCCTCCCCCAATCAAGCTAACAGTGTACCATCTTTAAATCCTTCTCTAACACTGCATTGATAGTCACTCTGACTTCTTAAAGACTTCTTGTCATATTTAAGGCCCTCCTAATAATGTCCCATCTCTATGGCCCTGACATAATCATATCCACAAAGATACTTTTGCCAAGTTAAGTGACCCACTAACAGGTTCTAGAGTGGAGATGTGGAAACCTTTGCTTACCACATCAGAAAACACAATCTTGATACCTAACACTAGAATGGAAAACACTTTCGCTACCTTAGCCCAGAAATAATGAAGGTAATCCCATATTTCTTAGACTCTAAATGAATATTTTTTTAAGGGATCTAATCTGTCCTTGGATCGAGTCAGAAAAATGGAAGCAGAGGGGATAATCACAAGTTGGGACTCCCTCTGATTAGCTACAAACATTTTCTGAGCTTTCATTGTTCAATGTGTTCATCAGCTCACCTTTTAGTCTTTAAATTCAGAAGCTTTTAGTTTTTCAAGCCCCGTGAAGCCCCAAATTTCTGAATTCTCTATATTTCCTTCCATTTTTAATCTCAAAGCAGCCAGTTTTTGCTGGAATATCTTGTCTAATGAACCAAGAAAAAACATTATTAAATGTTCTGCCACTTTCCGACTTTCTAGCCTGAAATATCTATTTCCTCACTGCCCGAGTGCAAATTCAGAATCACATATTTTAGGGTGTTATTACGGCAGCACTCACTTCATGGTAGCAACTTCTATATTAAGGCAATATCAGTTGTTATAACAAATAGATCTCACAGGGGATGAGGTCTCCTTCACAATTGACGTTTATTTCTCACTGACAGAGACCAAGGAGTGGCCTGGGTTGCTGAGGGCTTTCCTTCACCAGGTAACTGATGGTCTGTTGTTCTTTCCATCCTGTGGCTCTGCTTTGGCTCACAGAGCCTACCACTGGCATTGAGCTCACATGAAGGGAGAAAGAGCATGTGAAAACCACAGTCACAACTTTGTGCTTTTTGACCCTGACATGGCACACTTCAGCTCAGATCCTACCAGTCAAACTCAGTCATATTCCACCCAGATCTGTCAGGGCAGCCAGGGAATATAAGCTACATCTGTTTCCAGAAAGATGGAGAATATAGATTGTGGTTGCCTTGTCTTCTCAGCAAAGTGAGAGGTCCGGGGTGAGAACTCCATTCACTCTACCCTGTAGATGTTTGCAGGAGACAATTGTGAGTTATGCCTCTCTTCCTACATTTTAGGATCTCATGACTTTCCATTGATATTTTTCAGAATACTGGATTTCAGACTACAATCACCCAACTTTCAAACTCCTTTTTTAAAAGTGCAGAAATGGAGTGGAATAGAAAGGACATAGTGTTAATATTAAAGAGAGTTGTATTTGAATACTGAGTTTGTTCCTTTAATAGCAATTTCATTTCATGAGTTACTTTTTTCCTTGTTTCCTTTTTTGTTTCTTTTTTCATATGCATTACATGTGGCCTTTTAAAAGTTTTTATTTATTTTTACTTTTTCTTACAATATTTTCTTTCTTTTCTATGTGTTGTCCCCATAGAATTCCCACCACCAATTCACCTGTGCACCATCACCATAGTCCCTTGTGTCCTTGCAATCCCACCCTCTTCCCTGCATAATGTCTTTGATTTGTGGCTGGTTTTTTTTTTTTTGTTGTTGTTGTTCATGATGTAATCCAACTTCCTTTTTTATAAGACAATATTAAAATCTTAAGAATAAACAGCTTTTCCATGTATCTCATAGTCTAACCACCAATATTTGAATGGCAAATATCCATTTCTCATTGTTTTAACATCAGCACATCAACCTCTGACTTTCTGGAGTACGTGCCCAGGGGAAGTAAGTGCTCACACAGCTTTGTTTCTAAGGCTACAGGGGAACAAGTCGATATTTATTTTACCTATCTGCATGCTTTGCATATACTAGATGCTCAGTAATGCTAGAACCATTACTTTCTCTTTTCTTCTTATCCTCTTACAGTTGTTTGGAAGCAGACTAACTCGTCTCCTTGAGGAAACACTGGTACAGCGAAGTGCACTTGCTTTTCCACTTGATTAAGATTTCATAGTCCATCTAGTTACCCTACAACCATCCAAGAAATGTCTCCACACATTCGTTGTTTAATAGGCTAAAGCTCATTTCAGAGATTGCTGGGGAGCACTTTTCATTAGGATTTACAGGACCTACTTTTACAATTCAAGGCCTTAGGGTATTTACAATTCAGCCAGAGCGTCAGAGCAGGGAGAAGAAACAACTTTCCTGAGACCAGAGTTTGCCAATTATAGGCTGAAGCCCCTGGGTATGGTTTGTCTGTACTATGCTAGTAAAAATTTTGATTTGGTTTCCAATATTTAAAAGCCAGGAGATATGACATTCAATTTGAATTTCTAACTTCTGGAGAGAAATGGATTATGGTGACCTCAGTGGGCCCCAGAACCACTGAGTAGCTATGTGCTCAGCTGAGAGTAGCTGCTCTCCCTACCTGGGGCAGAAACTCTTATTTGCCTCTGTATCTCTGTGATGCCCGCAAGGCACAGAGCAGATTCTCAATGATTCCAGCAGATGGGTCAAGGAGGAGTGCTGGAGCTTTTTCAGACTTTCATCATTCTTTACATCAGAGGCGTCCAGACCCATGGCCGGCACGGAAGTCAGCCCCCAGTGAATCTCACTCTCTGGGCTCTCCGCTCTCTTCTCCTCTGCTCCTCTTTCTCTCCACTCTGCTGGCGTCCTCGTGACGCCACCCTCATATACCTTGTGTCTCAGTCCAGGTGCGCCCACTTGCGCATGCCCACACCCTACTTGAGGTGCCCGCCATCAGGCACGTGTACAGGACTGCAGGTGTCCATCATCAACACCAATGGCGAGAGGGCAGAAAAGCCTGATCACTTTTCACTGACCGTATACTCTCCCATCCCAGATGTACCTACATTCACTGCCAGGCCCTGTCAACACTGAATTTGTATCTGGCATGGAGCAACCAGATGCAGAGGTGGGGGGGGGAGGGGCAGGGCCAGGAGGCTGGCAGCAACCAATCCCCTGCAGGCCCCAATGACTCTTTACTCTTTTTCTGGGCGCTCACTGGCATTCTTTCCCGCATCATCTCGTGGTCTTTCCTCTTCGGTAGTCACACTGCGTCCTCTGTAGTCACCTGTAGGGTAAAGGTTGATCAGGTCTTTCCACCCTCCCACTACCGATGATGGACACCTGAGGTGCTGCAAGCATTCCAGGGTGGGCATGCACAAGTGGGCGCACCTGTGTTGGACACGGGCTTAAATGGGCGGTGTCATGAGGACGCCAGAACTGTGAGAACTGTGAGGACCAACAGACAGGACCGACCGACGAAGGAGCAGCAGCAGAGAGAGAGAGAAGCAGCAGCCGAGAGGGTGAGATGCGCTGGGGGTTGGGAGGCCTGCCAGCCTCCCAGCCCCCCGGCACCCCTGCCTGCCATGTACCTGGCCACCTCTACTAAATAAAGTATGAAAAGCCACCGAGGGCTCCAAGAGACTCTCCTTCCCTGACCCGTCTGCCCAGAACCATCCCGAACCTGCCTCCAGTGCCACCTCCATCCTGCCGCTACATCACCCCCTGTCTCTGAGTGACTGTCATTATAGCCGTGGCCTCTAGGCTCAGGTGTGCACACTTCACAGGCTCACACCAAACTCCAGGTATCCACAATGAGGCACATGTACCCTGTGCCCACACTCCCAAGCTCCTTATGCATTAACAAGATCAAGGCCACAGGCAGTAGCCACAGAAGCTAGTGGTGCAAAAACCCTGATTAATTCACTTACCCTACAGTACCTCTTGCTTTGGATCCACTGGCTCATGAACTATAACTAATTATTTCACTTTCAGAGTTCTATTCCTTCAGGAGAAAATCTGTTAGGTTACATTACTACTGTCTAGATTTTCTAATAGTCTATAAACTAATAGAATAATAGACTATTAGTCTAGATAGTCTAATAGTCTATCTCACATCTGAGACTGTACTTCTCAGAAGATAATCCAGGGTAAGCTCAGATGCCATGACAAGACCTGAGCTTCAGTCATATTCACCTGGGTCAAAGACACATTGGTGTGTGTGGGGTGGGTAGTTGGGGGGCTGGGACAGTTATAAAACAAGGGCAGTAGTGCAGAAGAGCAGGAATGATGTTTGAACTAGAACAAGTGTAGTAGCAAGGCAGACATGCCACGTGTGGGAAATTTTGAGGAGACGGAATCAACAGGAGCAAACACTTGTTTGTTTTTATTATCTACTCACCTTCACCTCTTCCATGGATGTCACCAGACTTTGCATGCCCCCAGGTCACCACAATCATACTCTATGCTCACCTTATCTCTGCCTCATATTCTAGTAGGCCAAATTAGACAATTTGACAATTGCCAAAGGAAATGGAAGCATCAAAGATGAATCTTAAATTTAGATGCCTTTAATAAAGGCAAAGAGTGCAAAAGAATGGGCAATATTTGTTTTCTTTTTCAGAGGGTAGGGGCATGGGAGAAGTTAAAGAGTTAAGTTTGGCACCTAAGTTTCAAGCAATGGATGGACACATCCAGTTAAGTAGTGGTTTCAATCCCATGAATTCTAGAACCAGAATGCCTGGGTTTCCATCTATTAATAGTTCTATCACTTCCAAGCTCTGTGATTGACACTGGAGAAGTTAATCTAAGCCTTGATTTCCTTTGAAAAATGGGAGTTATTCATTGTGCCCACTACACAGGTCGTGCGGGAGCTAGCGTGTAGCCCTTACAGCCATCTAAGACAAGGGCAAGGGATGTGCTCACTGGAGAAGCCACTGGTGAGGGAAGATTGCCAAGCCCAGAGCCCAGCGGGGAGCAGAGAGGCAGATGGAGCCCCAGGGCAGGAGTTCCCAAATATGGTTGCCTATTGTAATCACCTGGAGTGTTTCCAGAAGCTGCTGATGTCTGGCTTCACCCCAGAGACGCCGATTGAATTGTTCTGCCATGTGGCTGGACTTCTGGGAGCGTTAAAAGTTACCCAGGTGATTCTAATATCTAGTCACTTTTGAGAGCAACATTCCTGGAGGAAGAAAGAAAGATGTAGGATTTCTCATTTTAAAATGGGCTCCATCCATCAGAATGCAGATTTGGATGTAAATTCCAACAATTTCTTTCTGTGTATCAAGGACTTAAGATGTAATAAAAATAATAGCCACCATATATTCAGGCAATTAGAGTAAACTAATGTACTAATTAGGTCTGGATCTGAACCTCAGTTCTAACATCCAGTGTAAATTTGAAAAAGTTATCTCTCTGTGCTTTATTTCCACATTTGTAAAATATGTATAAAAAAAAACAGAGTTATGTGTACGCCACATAGACTATTATATGTAGAAAACTCAGAACAGAGCCTGGTACAGAGTAAGCACCCTTAGAAGGCAACAGGCCCAAATGGAAGAACTTGAGCTAAACCCACCAAGACTTCATACTGCGCTAACTACAGTTTCAGTCTCCCCCAGGAGTGTGGTTCTAACTGGTCTAACGGATTTTTGAACATGAATGATGTAAGATTTTCCATTTCCCAAAGGAAGATAAAATGACGTGTCACAAGGCCCTTTGCATTCCCCGTAGGTAGGCTACCTAACCCTGAAATGATTCCCGTTTTACTTATCCTGCCCTCCTTCTGCCTAAAAGTATTTCATTTTGTACAGCTATGATGCTGCCCAGTTCATGAATCTTTTAATACAAGCACTTAGGTCTTTAAAGATAATTTGACTGTATTTTTGTTATTTAAATAGCATTAGTAAAGGTTTGCTATTATTATCCACATATTATTGAGCATTTATCTTCTCCCAGGCACTACTTTATAAAAAACAGGGTGAAACATTGAAATATTGGTTGATATCTTGAGTTTATGCTATTGATGACCCATAAATTACAATAAAGAATTCTCTTTTCTTCCTGAGGGATGATCTAGACATTTTGGTTATGAATCTTGTGCTCATATTCATGGTGATAAGAGAGACTTTGTGTCTATAGCCTTACTAGGACAAGCTGTTCTATCCTAGAGTGCTCCAATCTATAGCTCACATCCAGGACAAGGACACTTACTCCCCCTGTGCCCAGGGTGCTGGGTGCAGATGGCTCACTGTTGGAATTTTCCTTGGGAAAGAACTGAGGTCCTTCCACGTTCAGTGACTGGTCAGCCTAAGGGGCAAAGAGCTGGCCTGTTGCTTCAGCAGGAGACATTCCCAGGGCATGCAGAGGGCACAGCTGAAGCCTCTGTCCCTTTTGTCCCTGCTACACCTCTCCCTCTGCCTGGTCTTGCTGCTGTGGGTGCTACAGCAACCTTGCACCTGAAGATGCCCAGCCACATTTCCTGCACAAGAACTTTCATCTTGGAGTTATTTCCCAGAGCATTTGAGTACAGACACTTGATGCAAAAGTGACCCAACCAAGAAACCTCAAAAACAGGATTTTGGGGACAGGTCATCAGTTGTCAAGAGTCCATCACTAGTAGTAGGACAGAACAAATAATCTTTGGCAAGTTCCAGCAACAAAATTACTAAAAAATGATAGAAAATT
Organism: Galemys pyrenaicus; assembly: GCA_019455555.1. Lineage (NCBI taxonomy): Eukaryota > Metazoa > Chordata > Mammalia > Eulipotyphla > Talpidae > Galemys > Galemys pyrenaicus. Next base: position 9,069,393 of record JAGFMF010011796.1, read on the forward strand.
ACTAAAAATGAGATATCTGAAGAAAGGGAGAGACATTAAATCTGGGAAAGTAATCATTACATAGTAAGAAAATTAAATTTGGTGGCTCTTGCTGAGTATGATCAGTTGGAGAAGAACAATGAAACACTGAAGTGACTGACTAGCAATTTAAGGAGAAATATAAAATTCAAGGGGCTCCCTAGCAGAATATAAAAGATTCTTCTCTCCAGGAAGGTTGGAATGAGGATGGAGAAGAGAGGTCAGAATAATTTGAGGATCAGATGGGAACTTAATCATAAGAGTATTAAGAGTTTCAGAAAAGGCTGAATCCACTGCCCTGGTATTGAGTTATGAAAAGTTAGGTCTTTTTTTGGGAAGGAATGGGATCCTAAATCTGGTTTGACATGCTTGAAAACCTTGAAACACCCAATCCCATTGAAGCACTGGGCTTAAGCAAGCCCACTCCTCCCTGTTGAAAGTTGCCATTCCTGCATCGCCTGACAATACTACTACAGAGAACCTTGACTTGGAGGACATGTGCATTCTCAGCGGCTGCACTTGGCCACCAGACCAGTAACAGCTCACATCTAAGAATGTACTTCTTATTCTTACCTCTGTACCCTGGTAAGTTCAGATGCCATGATAAGACCTGAGCTTCAGTCATCTCGATCTTTCTAAAAACAGACTGGGGGAGGTCGGTAAGGGATGGAGGACAGTTAGAAAACAGAAAAGGTACATGGTAATATTTCCTCAGTCCTTTCCAAAAGGGATCTATGATGATTTATTCAGGTATGTGAAAGAAGGAGAAATATGAGGGCATTCTGAAAATTCTGGACAAACAAATGGAGAGAATGACTCAGGCTCTTGATGACAGTAGGCCTCTGTCACTATCCAAACCAGTGTTTGCAGGTGAACAAAGTAGACAGGGTGGCATGGATGGAGGATATAGATGGACACACTAAACCTTACCTAGCTCAATGTTGACAGTGTCGAATATGCCAGTTAAAAAGACCGATGACTCCCTGTTTGGCAACGACATCCCTTGAGAAAACCAAACATCCACTTAGTGACACTAGTTACAGTGAACCTCTTCTATTAAAAGGGATAAATCTTGACTACAATTGACAGGTATGCTGGGTATGGGCTTGCTTTCTCTTCTATGGCATCACAGTCTGCACTATGGTCAAAGGGTCACAGAATGTTTGACCCTTCAACAGAGAGCACAACGGCGCCACACCAAACCAAGGAGCTCACTTAGAGCAGACACAGTACAGCAGTAGGCATCTGAGATGGAACCCTGGTCTCCTATCACAATGCATCCCCAGCAGCTGACAGACTCACTGACCTCTGGAAACTTCCTGAGGGGTACCAGCTTGGAGAGGACACCGCTTAAGGGCAGTGTGCCACAAACAGACTATTCAGGTCTGGAACCTGGGAATGGAACAGCAGGGCTGGCATTCACCGCTGCTAGTGAGCTGCTTGAGGAAGCTGAGTGTCCCATTTACTTTCCATCTCTGTATGCCATGCTTCTCAGACCCGCAGTCCTGGCTTGCAGGAAGGGAATGCTTCTCTCTGACCAGACATCTACAGGAGCACCTACTGGTACTTACCTACCCATTTTGAAGGCCAGATGTGGTAGTCAGAGATCAAGAAGGTCATGGTAACCAGGGGCTGTCCATTATGGGGAATGCGTGAGAGCACTGGCCCTTCAATGTCACAGATATTCATCTCAGAGTCTGAGGGCGTGGGTTTGTAGGACCAGAATAAAACTTGACACTGAAAGGATAAAGGAGAAAATGCCCACCCCGTTTACCCTAATGACAGAGGTGATGCCTGGATTCTAAAGGCAATTCATCTGTCTCCAAAGCATGTGATGATTTTTTTAAAATTTATGTATTTGTGCATATAAGAACTGTGGTACAGGCCAGAGGTGTGGGGGGTGAGAGGATTCACCAGAGACAGAGTGGAGAGCAGAACAGGCAGACTGACTGAAATACACTGCTGAGGGGAGCAGCGGGCGAGACAGGAGAGGTCTGCTGTGCCATGTGGGCCACCTCTCTGGCCTGGGATGGAACTCATGCCGCAGTGGCTGCAGATGCTTCATAGTGCTGCGTCTTAACCCCTTGCGCCACCAGCGAGGCCCAAAGCATGTAATTATTATCAATAAAAATTTAAAAGAGAAAGAAGTCAGGGAAAATATGCCTAAAATTCTATGTTTCCCAACAAGACCATCTACAAAGGTACTTTGGATGACAAACTCCCCCAGATGCTGTCAGCCTACATGTGAGCTGAATTAAGAGCGATGATTTACTCTTCCCTCTGCACTTACAGGACAGTGTCACTTCTCTGGGGAAGAAAAGTCAACTTCCTAAGGGAAATGATTTCCTACTAAAATGTCTGAAATGGTTTCAATGGTCTCTTGTGCAGAGAAATGTACCAGAGATATGAGCAAGAAAATCATCATAATGATAAAATGTAGATGTGGACATAGTCCCTAAAGGGAGAAGAGAAAACAGAACCTGTGTCCAATCTCCTCTTTTTCTTGAATAGAATTTTTAACCTTGGCCAGGGTGTTTTCAAAATGGCTTTATAGTAACTTGTAACAGAGATAAAATCTCCCTGTTAAAGTAGCTATAATATTAGTCACCTGGGGGATGCTGGCAGGCTTTGTAAAGTGCTTTGTAGCTCCTCAGATAAAAGCAGAGATAAAACTGAAGCATTATTATTTTTCAACTCAAAGGGCTATTTGGCTAACCCTCTGCATGAACTCACTCTAATAAACCAACTCAGAAGCCTTATATAAGCTATAAATCCCATTGCCCACTTCATTTTGGCAATGACAGGGAAAACAAGATGACCACTTGCTCTCTGGGCCTCAAGAAGTTTCCAGCCTTGGGGAACATGGGAAACTTGCAATGAACTTTAGATGGTACCTGCTGTCAGGGAGGCGCCATCATTGCTGCACCTCCAAACTCTTCTGCATTAAGGCCGAGTCTAGACCCTCTATCTGGGACCAAGATGCTCTGTCATCAGACCCCAACTATCTTCTTGAAGAGCAGAGGCAGACGGCTAACTGCACCAGATACACCTCCTGCCCTCACAGAGTTGTGGTTGGAAAGAGCTGTCGGTGGGAAGATGCAGGCAGCTCATGGATGGAGAGAGAAATACTGTGCAATCTCACATGCAGTAGATAAAGAAACAAAGCAAGCGAACAAATAAAACAAACAAACCCTGAGATTATAACAACAGAATGGAAGTTACAAGAGGTACAGAGGGTTGGGGGAGGGGATAAAATGAATAAAGGGGGTCAATTATGGGTCATTGGTAGAAATTAGTCTTTCAGTAGAGATAGTGGGGTAGTATATAGAAGTGTTAAAATACAAAGCTGCACATGTGAAACTTTAAAAAAGGAAAGAAAACAAACAAAACAGACACCAACTCCAAGATCATGAAAACAAAACGGTGACTAGCAGAAGAAGACAGACTGAAGGGTGGGAAAACGTGGTAAAGGGAATCAATTGCATGCTATTGGGTAGAAATTAGACTTGAGGGGATCATAATGTAGCACATGCAGATATTAAATTATCATGCTGTATACCTGAAACCTATATAAGGTTAGCAAGCAATGCTACCTCAATAAAAATGAGTTAAAAATCTGGATCTTAATGAGCTTGGAGAAAGGGATCAGTTTTGTCTTTTCCCACTATATCACCAGGACTTAGTCATCAGGGAGTGTCTTGTAAGAGTTCAATAAATATAAGCTGAATAAGGTAAACTGTCAAAATAAATTAACTATAGAATAAATTCATTTGATTGCCAAAAAAAATTGTTATGCTAGCATGTCGAATTCAGTTCCTTCCACACAGAAACAGTGTGGACACCCCAAGTTGTCCCAATACTGACATTTTAAAGAGGCACTCAGTGGATTTCTCAGGACTCTTGTCACCTTGAGGCTGGTTTTTCACTCTTCAGAAAACTGACTGTGTGATTCAAGAAAGCCTTTCAAAGATGAACAAACGGACACTCCATTTCCTTTTACCAAAAGACGTTCAAAAGTGCTGTGCTGGTGGGGACCGCTCCTTCAGAGTGACGTGAGAAATGCGCTGCTCTGTCATTACTGCATCTCCCTAGACAGAAAGTAACTTTTCAAAAATAGCAAGCGATTCAGGCTGGTGAATACAGAAAGACGTAGCAGGAGCTGTCACCTTTCCTCCCTGTGGATGTGCTGAGCTGAGCACCTGGGCACATTCTCTGCTGCTCAAAAGCCAAGGCCATCTTCTCATGGTGTCCAGAGCACAGGGCCAGTGACCCGGCCCTGACTGCTGGTGACCAATCCTGAGCAATGGGATGTCAACCTGGCCACCCACAACATTTGGGCCTGACGAACAGTTGTGACACAGGCTCTTACACTAAAGAAAGCAACTCAGCAAATGCAACCAGACCAGCCTTTCAATCACCGTATTTGAAGGAGTCGCATAATTGTGTTTGGGATCCCAAAAGTTTTGATTTTTTCACTCAGTCATCATCTCCTATTCAATAAATCTTACCTCCCCTTACTCATTCAACATCCCATTTTCTCACCAGGTATCATCATTTTATACTCTGCTAGGTGCTGGGGATGGACAATCATGTAGGCTGACCTACAGACCTGCCTTAGTCCCTATCGTCAACCCTCCCTGAATCAACCTTCACCGTAACATTATTTCCAACATGACTATCCCTCTGCCCGGTCCACTCTTGATGGGTAGAGGTAACTATGGAGGTCTTAAAATAGTCCACAAATTCTGTTCTTCTAAGGTAAAATCTAATTCTCCTGCCATTGAGAATGAACTGGATTTAGTAACTTGCTTCTAACAAATAAAATATGACAAAAGGGATTAGTGTGACTTACAAAAACCGGGTCTTAAAATGCTGTGGCCTCCCTTAGTTTCTCTCTTGGGTACCTGGTCTGGGGGAGCCAGCGAGCACATTATGAAGACAATTAAGCAGCTCACCATGAGGAACACATGGCAAAGAACGGGGCCTCCTGCTCAAAGTCAGCAAGAACAGAGGCTCCTGCAAAAGAGCCACCTAAATGGTCATCTTGGAAGTCTGTTCTCCAGCCCCGGTCAAGCCTTTGGGTGATGCAGCCCAACTAACATCTTGTCAGGCCACTGGCTCCACCATTCTTGAATCCTGACCTGAGAAACTGAGACAATAAATATTCATTGTTTCAGTTGCTAAGTTTGGGGATAATTCATTTACAGCAAGACCTAAGCAGTGATTGTATGACAATGATAGACTTTGTGGATATAATGAGTTGTCACGCAAGATCCTTTCCAGCCTTTATCCAGAGCATTCCTATGTCATAGAGGTTCTATGCTGAAAATACATTTCTAGAATTTCCTCAAAGCTAGGTCTCCAGGTGTGATTTAGAGTACACCAATCAAAAGCACATCTGTGAGATGTAGAAGGGCAGGCAAGGAGAGACAGGTTTCTATAAAGGACTTGGGTTTGCAGCAGCTCTAGCAGAGGGTGTAGTACACAGTATCTGGTCTTCTATGCCAGGGGTCAGGGTTCATAGCAACCATTTCTCTGTTGACTTTGGAGTTGACCGTAGGGACAGAAAGAAGTTTACCAATCTTGACTGTCTGTTACTTGTGACTATGGGGCCATGATTTTGCAACCAGGAGCTGAGGTGGAAGCTTTAAAATTTGAAAAGTAACTTCTTGTCATACAAAAGGTAGTGGTTCCTCTCATGGCATGATTCCACAGTAGGACTTTTTAGAGATATTCTTACAAATTCATGCCAGAGTCTGTTTCTTCAGTCCTCTGGCATTCAGTAAACCTTAGTCACTCTTTATTAAGTTCCCTTATATTTAGGTTAGTGAAAGTAGCTTCTGTTCTTTGCAACAGGACTTGGATTAGTATATCAGATCAGTCTTAAAATTGTTTTAAAATACGTGTACTTGAATTAAAAAAGGAAATAAACTGATGGAATCAGTCCTCAAGAACCATGGGGTGTAATAAAAGTAGATGTTAAAAAGTGTGCAAAAGCAATTATAGATATTATTAATTCACTCAATGGATATTAACTGACTCTATGTCTGACATTATTCTAAGTTAGGGGACATAGTGGGTAAATGTAAGTAAACAAACAAGTAAACAGTCACTGTTCTTCTAAAGCTTACACTCTAAAATATGAAGGAAAAGACAATAAACAGAACAGGGAGTAAATACCTAATGAGAACCTTTCAGACATTGATAAGAGTTATAATAAGATATCAGGGTAAAGAAAATTATCCAGGGGAACTATAGAATGAGTAATCAGGAAGACGTCCCTGAGGAGGTGATATTTAAGCTACAACCCAAACAACATGAGGATCCAATCATGGGTAGATCTACAGTTAAGTGTTTCAGGTAAAAGAGAAGTTTCAGAAGTCCAAGCTAGAAATGAGTGTTGTGTCTGAGTAATACGAAGAAGGTAAGAGCAGCCTGCACATCATGAACTGGGGGTTAATGGTGAAAGATGGAGAGGAGGCAGCAATGAACCACAAGACGCTTCAGAGAGCATGGGAAAGAGTATCTATGCCTTGAAATTTTTCAAGCAAGGGTGGAACATGACCTGTTTTGACTTTACAAAAACTCTCCCAGGACTTTTGTTGTGTGGACAACTAGGTAGTAGAGAACCAAGAGAGAAAGCAGGAAACTACTGAGGTCTCTGGACAGGAAATGGTGGAAGAGCAAATAGATAACTTTGAAAATACTTTGGAAGTAATGCTGATGGCCAGTGGATTTGGAAATGAAGAGAAATCCAGATTATGGTTAGATATTTTGATTAAGCAAGTGGATGAATAGTGTTGTCATTTGCGAAGAAGGTTAACTAAAGCAGGTGCAGATTAAATAAAAATTTCTGGTTTTGCATGTTAAGGTTGAGAACTCAATTAGATATTGAAGTGGAGACCTAAAATTAGCAGTTAGCATAGCAAGAAAGAGTTTCTCTTCCTAGCTGTGCAAAAAAACAAAACAAAAACAATTATATCTTCCAGTCTCTTGTGCAGTTAGGTTGGGGCCACGTGATTAGTCTCTGGCTAGTAAATGCAGGTGGATGTGACAACATGCTGTTTTCAAAACTGGCACTAACACCTGATCTCCCACACCACCTCTGTGTGCATGATGTCAGTGTAAAAGACAGGAGAGACTTGGCTCCATGCATTAACTCTGGGGGGGCCCAATTGACAATCACTATACTGAGATGGGAACCAAAAATAAAACTTTTGTTGTAAAACGACTGAAATTTCAGGTTTATTTGTCATCACCGCATAATGCAGCTAACCTTGACAGCTGACCATAAGAATCTGGAGCTCAGGGGTAAGGTCTGGTCTGGAGAAACTAATGTGGATGCCATGGGCAAATATATGGTGTATGAAACTTGGGCCTGTCTGAGACTAACCAGGGAGAAAGTGCCATGGCAGACCACACAGGGCACAGAGAAGGCACAAAGAAGGGAGACTCCACTCCTGGGTGTAGTGGCAGGAGGCAGGGAAGTCAGTAAAAAAAAAAACCTTCATGGTGAAATGAAAACCCCTGTATACATGTATGAAGAGAATAACTTAGCCTAATCCCTGCTACATGACTGACTCTAGTGGCTGCAGGAAAGACAGACATGGCAGGACTCAGACTAGTTGGGAAATTGTGCAGAAATCCAGGATAACTGATGAGGGGATAAACTGAGCAATGGCAACAGGAACAGAGAGAGGTGACAATGGAGACATATGGAAAAGTGGAAATCAACAGAACTTGGTTTTTATTGGATGTGGGAGAATTCTAGAAGGAAGGATGCTTTCAGTCCAGGAATCTGGGTAGAAGATGGTGCCATTCACATAATGTAGGAGAATAATGAGAGGGGGGATTAAGTTCTGTTAGGCAGGTCGCATTTGAGATGACTATGAAAATCCCAGGTGAATTTCCCAGTCACGACATATTGAAACTGAAGTTCTAGTGAGAGTGCAGATTAAGAGGCAGATTCAGAAGGCATCAGCATATAGATAGAGGTTAAAGCCACATGAGCCAAAAAGACCTCCTGCCCAAAACCCTCAGAGAGAAGAGGGAGATCAAAGATAGGGCACTCAGCATTTAAGAAGCAAGGAAGAGAAAGGCAACTTGCATTCCATCAGTTGTTCTCTGACACTAATGCAGAACCCACTTTTCTTGTCATGCTTATTTATAGACTACAAGTAAACATTCTGTCTTCCACTTTAGGCCCACCTTTCCTTCAGTCCTTCCTCAGAGACTGCCTCTGGCATAAAGAAGCCACTTCTGTCCTTAACCCCGTCAACACCAGCTGGATGTTTTGCTTCTTTTCAATCCCAGAACACATTTGCTCACCCTCCTTTTCCAGCTCCCAGCATCTGCCAGGAATTGCCATTTCCCCACTTGTCCGGTCTGTTCTGGGGGTCCATGTACACTTAAAATCTGCTTGAGCGAAACAGCTGTCTCTTGCTCACAAAGTCCTAGCTAAGACAGGTCTGAATTGAAATCCTGGCTCTTTCATCTTTTAGCTGAACATGTTATTTAAGCTCTAAGTTTCAACCTCTCTTTCAAAGCTAAGGTTTCTGTGAGGGTAAAACAAATATTGTATTAATTAAAGGTTGATCTTTACTAAATGTTCAATAAGTGGTCGTTAGTGGTAGTTATTTTTATAGCAATTATCAATCTCTTGTCATAGAAGTATACAATTAATGCTTGCCTAATTAATACTAACCCATAATTAGTTGATACCCACCTAATAGAATTCAATCCGAGAAGAAAAACATATGAGAATCTTAAAAAGAGATAGATTCTGACTCTGGCCAGCATTTCCTTCAAATAACTGCACTACAGTAACCATCCTTACATGCATAAAACACTGTTGCTCAAGTCCACCAACCAGTTACAAGGCTGACAGAGTCCTTGAAAGATCTTTGAAGGCCTTGAAGAGTTGGGGTGGATGTCGAATGTCCAGGGTCATCTCTGCTGGAAGCAGATGCCCTGTGGAAAGTCTGACCACATAATCCCAGGCCCTTGTTTTCAGTGCAAAAGGACAGGACATCCTTTTCATTGCAAAAGACCAGGCAGTGCCCACTGCTGCCAATGGTTCCATGTCTCATTCCATCTGAACTGCATATTAACAAAGTGACACAAGGCAGTAGTCATGTAGCAGCAAGAGCAAAGGAAAGTTACATAATTCCTTCATTAACACCTTTTTGCATGATTCATATTCATGGACTTGGTACAGACATTATGGCCACTGTAAAATATGTCTCCTGTCCTGCCAAGGAGACATGTCACCATCAGAGACTCTTAAGCCAAAGCCAGCAGCACTAGTGACAGCCTCACAGAAGAGAAGCAAATGCAATGTATTGGGCTAGGAGTCAGAAGACTCAAGTTTGAGAGCTGACTGCATCCCTTCTTGTTAGGCCATTTGGACAACTTGCATCCCATCTAAAAGCTTCTTCCCATAACTAAGATAATAACCCTGCCTGTATCTACTGTACAGAGCCCTTCTGAGGACAAAAGTGCTCAATAGCCATTAAGTGCTATGTAGATATAGGAGCTATTATTTAGTGTTTAATAGCCTGCCCCCTTCCATCAGAGGAGAACACAGAAAAAGATGAGAGGGTAAACGACAAAGGGTACAGGCACAGGAGGGGCAGATAAAAAACAACAGTGTTGGTACAAAGCACTGTGTGTGACATTGACCCCCACAGAAGGTGTTGCCCTGAGATAACACTGGTTTGCTCTCTGCATATTGGCGTGTGCAGGCATTCCCACTGCATTGCCACAAGTCAGACCTGAGTGCAGGACCACGATGGCTTCGATCCTCAGAGCGAGTAGCTTCATTTCTAAGTAGCCAGTCATTTACCCAAGAGTAAGTGAACACAAGTCACACGGAAGTTTGCATGGAACCTCCAGCCTGGGAGATGTGAGATGTACCCTAACACATCCTTGCCCTGTGATGCTCCTTTTCTGACTGTTATTGCAGGAACAAGACACTCTTTTACTGCATGTCACTAGCACAAGGTGAGTTCACAACAGAAAGGAAGGCATTCCTTCAAAACTGCTACTGCTACTGCTACTGCTACTGCTACTGCTACTGCTACTGCTACTGGTTGGTGTCCCTTCTGAGCAGCTTCCTTGGGTTTGCTCTAAAGTGCCAAGGACCCTTAGAACTGTCCTTGCTTCACTTCAGAGAAAAGCAGATTATAAAAATGTTTGCCTGCGTATGTCTCACAAAAGGAACATGGCCCCATGAAGTCCACTGCCCTGGTACTGCCACTCCTGGGACCAAACAGTGCTGGTGGGGCAGGCACTCCGTGCAACTTACAGCTTCCCTCGCTTTGGAAAGTAGCGCGTTAGTGAGACACTTCCAGTTAATACAAAATGGAGTAAAGCAAAGAAGCAATTACCATTCATTTACATGGGAAAATTTTTAAACGTTTCCAGACCCAAAAATAACCTACCAAACCATCCCAAATAACACATAAAACCTAAAATGGCACTCACAGAGTGAAAGCAGCCATGCCATGATAACTCCACACTGCGTAGGAAGCGGTTCTGTAGACCGGAGTTTGTGGAAGAAGCTGCTGGAGCTCTCACCCTGCCCGGGCTTCAGGAACTGCAGCCGCAAACCCACGCTGAACCCACGCCGACGCGAGCCCACGCTCCGGTCGCTTTTCCCCTTTGTCGTAAATGCGGAAATGCTGCTTGGATTTCTTTCCAGTCCCCAAAACAGGAACTAACGCAGGTATTTCATAAAAGTGAAGTGGTGGGCCTCCCTGGTGGCGCAGTGGGTTAAGCAACGCACTATGAAGCAGACCACAGCCACTGCAGCACGAGTTCGATCCCTGCCTCCATCTAGGGCGGGGACCCACATAACTAGCAGACCTCTCCTGCCTCGCCCGCTGCTCCCCTCAGCAGTGTGTTTCGGTCAGTCTGCCTGTTCTGTTCCCCACTCTGTCTCTGGTGAATCCTCTCACCCCACACACACCTCTGGCCTGTACCCCAGTGTTTGTATGCATAAATAAGTCTTTTTTAAAATTTTTTTTAAATAAATAAAAGTGAAGTGGCGATACCGAGACAAACTTTTGAAACGCAGAGAACACCTGTATTGAGTTGAATTTAATGGAAGCAATATTGGATTCCAGACAAAACCCCATGACTTATAGAAACTGGAATCCTTTTTGTATTTTCTTAGCTTTGCTCTTCTTTTGGATAGTCCTCGTATTTAATAGTTCCCAAAATATTTTTTATACTGACTTCTATATTAAATTACTTTTTTGTGTGTGGCTCTTTGAGTTTGGCAAATGCCAGCAAAGGTGTTGCAATGTAGTGCAATGAAGATAAACAAGAGTACTATATCAGGGGCCTTAGCAGCAGCCCCTGAGGTCTCTGATTTGGGAGAACTACAGTTTAATTACTTGGTAAATGGGTCATATGGGTGATGTGTGTTTAACTTGAGCTGTATTAAGATTCTGCCTCAAGTGGTCCAATGTGTGAACCCTCCTTAGCCTTGTCCTCAAGTGGTGTGGAAATTCCATGTATCCAAGTCCTGGTAGGCACTTTGTATTGTCAGTTGTCCCCCAGAAGTTTGAACAGGCAGGCAAAGGGGCAGTAGATTGTTTTGTGCCCATTGCTGAACAAAAGAGACAAGAACATGACTATCCAGATTCTTGTTTAGTGTGGGGATTCAGTGATATGGGTCACTGAACAGTGACATTGCCAAACTAGCAAGGCTTTACCTGGGGGAAGAAACTTGGGGTGAGATGTTTAACCAAAGCCCCCACCCTCCCATCCTCATCCCCCCCCCCTTTCTTTAAATGGTAATGACATTCCTGTCACTAACAGTATTTTTTTTTAGACCTATATCAACTTTCCAGGATGTAACAAACAAACGGAGCTCTAATGAACCATCAGTATTTCCAGGAATCCTTCAAAACTGAAATTACTTTTTGATGTTTTGTGGGCTGCACAGTTGAATCTCATATATTTCATCAACACTTTGCGGACAGTATTGTGTAGGAGAGTACTCAAATGAAATAAATTTTGCCTTTTTCCTAGAACTAACTGCACTAGGCAACATGGTGGTTCCCCAGCCCACATGGAGCCATCGAGTGCTGGAGATGTGGCTAGGGACCAAAACTTTATTTATTTATTTTTGTTAAAGGTTTGTTTATTTATGCCTACAAGCACTGGGGTACAGGCCAGAGGTATGGGGGTGGTGAGAGAACCCACCAGACAGAGCAGGACGCAGAACAGGCAGACTGACAGAAACACACTGCTGAGGGGAGCAGCGGGCGAGGCAGGAGAGGTCTGCCACGCCATGTGGCGCCCCTCCCTGGCCGGCAGCAGGGATAGAGCTTGTGCTGCAATGGCTGCGGTTTCCTTCATAGAGCGTTGCTTAACCCATTGCGCCACCAGGGCGGGCCCTAGTGGCCAAAATTTTAAATGGAAGGAATCAGTCTCTAAAAGAAAGAAGGTTAAATATGTTGTAATAAATATGTAATAAATAGTTTCATATTGATTACATGTAGCAATAATATTTTGGATATATTTGGGTTGAATATATCACTAAAATTTATTTTACCTGTTTTGTAATTTTTAATGTAGTTACTAGGAAATTTTTAATTATATGTAATTACATGTGTGACTTGCATTACATTTCTATTAGCCAATATAACTCTAGAATATAGGATTATTGCTAAAGAGACTTAGATTTTAGTTACACTACCAAGGTCTATGAGCCACTCAAAATCTATTGTTACTTTAAAATAAATATATACCACTATTAAATGTAGGAATGGGATATGGTGGGATATTTGCTAGTTAAATATTGACATTTTTAGGGGTCTCCCTGGTAGCACAAGGGGTTGAGCACAGCACAGTGGGGTTTTCACAGCCACTGCAGTGCGAGTTCAATCCCCAACCAGGGAGGGGACCCACATGGAGCAGCACACCTCTCCTGTCTCACCTGCTGCTCCCCTCAACAGTGTATTTCAGTCAGTCTGCCTGTTCTGCTCCCCTCTCTGTCTCTGGTGAATCCTCTCAACTTCCTCTCAACTCCCTCCCACCCCCCGTGGCTCTGGCCTGTATCCCAGCTCTTGTATGCATAAATAAATGATATCTTTTTTAAAAGTTGACATTTTTAAAACTTAGTCTATACCGTGCTCTTCTGAAGTGACTATCAATTTTTAGGGGTACTATTTTTATAAGTTAAATGGACCATGAAATTCAAGACTATAAAATTATAAATACCAAATTAAAAAATAAAAAATTAAAGACATCTTTAGGTTTTTAAAAGGCACTGCAAAGAAATAAAAAGGTAATCCAGAGACTGATGAAAAATATTTGTGAAATCTATCTTATTGAAGATTTCTATTCACAACTCATAGAGAATTCTTACAAATGAATATTAAAGTCAAGCAATCTGGTAAAAAAAAAAATGGGCAAAAATGTGAAAAGCAACTTTACCAGAGAACTAACATGAATAGCAAATGAGCACATGAAAAGATGCTCAACATCTTTAGTCATCCGGGAAATGCACACAGCCACTTCAACAACTAAAGAAGACTGACAGTCTTGGCAAAGACAGAGTAAGTGGAAATGTTATGTGTTAATGTAAGAATGCAAAATGGTATAGTCACTTTGGAAAGAGTTTACAGTTATATAATTAGATATGTACTTATTATATAACTCAGAAATACTAACCTTAGGTATTCACACGAAGATTCATAGATGAATAGCAGCTATATTCAAAAGAGCCCCACATTGGAATCAAGTCAGATTTCCATCAATGTTCTAGCAATAGGTAGAGTATCTATGCAATACTACTCAGTAATAAAAAGAAAGAAATTGCAATAACCTAGATGAATCACAAAAACATTTTGCTAAGCAAAATTCTATAAAGGAAAACTAATAAAACCAGACCAGGAGTTGCTAGGCGCCAAGGTGGGAAAGGGAACAAAGGTACAAGAGAGAACTTGCGAGATGATAGAGATGTTCTCTATCTTACTGTATACACACTGGTTAAAACTTATTGAGCTGTATGTTAAAATTAGCCAATTTATGTATGTAAGCTCTATCTCATTAAAGCTTATAAAGTAAAATCAATAGTAAGATTATCAGGAACAGTGTGAAGAGATGGAAATGTACATACACTAATGGTAAAAATGACTATAAATCAGTGTGACTCTTTGATGGCAACTTGGTGCAATCTAGTAATGTTGCCTACAATCTGCCTATGAGCCAGTTATTCTACTCTGAGTGCATTCTCTTGCGAGATTCCCAAACACACACGTGAGATAATATACATAGAACATGCACACTTCATGTATTGACACATATCTCAACAAGAAATCTAAGATAAAAGAGGACCATTGCAAAAAAGCACAATATATTATTTTAGTAAATTTGGAGAAATATCAATATATAAATTCATGAATACATTATTGTATGATATATGTACAAAATGGCAATAATATATACTATATATGTATCATAGATATATAGACATACAATTCACGATTTTAGAATAGAGGACAGCCTATATGAGACAGGAGAAGGAAACTGAAAAAAGGCCTATATTAAATATAAATTTTAAGCATCAATAATGATTATTATTCTAATATTATCTGAAATTATTTATAAAATATTAGCATTATTTAATTTGATGTTTTATATTGCAAATAAATCCTTGAGTAAAGAATAATTTTTACAGCTATCTTTTACCATAAAACTCCAGTTAAAAATTGAAAGCAAAAGGAACTTTACATTCAAGTAAAGATATTTTTTTGATTTAACAATCAAAAATTTTGTTTAAAACCTTTAAAAAGATCAAGGACAAGAAAACACCTATTAAGCAGGAATAGGTGTTATCCCTGTTTAATATATATAGTTTATATATATGTACACATATATAAACTAGAACTGGCGTATATAAGCAATTAAAACTTGTATAAATAAAAAAATATTGCCCACTGATTTTTTTTTAAATATCGGCAGATGAGTAGATTTTTAAAAAAATGCAATGAAATAGTGCATGAATTAGAAGTTAAAACTGAGGAAATCTCAGCTAATGCAGCAGAGAAACCTAAAACAATGAAAGGGAATTAAGTTATATGGAGGCTTTGTTGAGAAGTTTCAAGATATGTCTAATAGAACTCTCCAGAGATAACTGCTAAGAATTTTCGAGAATTATAGAAAAGCATGGATCATCAGGTGAAAAGAGCACATCATGCAAAAGCACAATAAATACAATTAAATTCCATCCATCCTGACAATAGTTACATTGCAGAATAGTAGCTATTATCCTGAATTATTATTATGTTACTATTATTCTCTCCAAGGGAGAGAACTATGGAAATAGAAGAAAGGTTACCCAGAAGGAATGACAATTAAGTGTGTAGCAAACAGCAAAGAGGTTGCAGAAGACAATGAAGCATATCTCCATAGAAAAGTGGAGAAATTTAGAATTATTTACTCTAATAAATTACAGGTGGTTTAAGTATGATATTTTCAGTTGCCTAAGAGAGAATCATTACCTATAGATCTCTGAAAGAAATGAGGTAGGTAGATCAGCAAGAAGAGAAATTATTCCAAAAGGTAAGAGTAAAAAGAACAACAGTTAGCAAAGAAATTGGTAAATTTGATTACATATCTAAATATTTCTATTATAAAAATTAGTATTAATGGAAAATATGTCCTCCAAAAATCTTGGAAATACCTTGGTTAAAGATATAAAAATTAGAATCGAGTTCCAAGGAGGGAAGAATCAAAAAGGACAGCTCTCTTTTCTAAATATTATTAGTAGCAATGGCTCAGAAAAGAAACTACCAAAATATAAAAAAAATCTTAGCATTAATAAATGCTTAACAACCAAAGACGGAATATACACATTTTTGCCGATTAAAGTTCTGCATGTTATCCTAGGGGCTATCTGTAGCACATTCAAAGCTGGAAAGGCTGTTTATGACAGGTAATCTAGCCTTAATAAGGTCTGCAAAGCAAACTTGCCCCTGAGCCCTGCGAGTCCTAGATCTATTTTAATTGTAGTAAGCAATCTCCTGAAATAATATTCCCACTTATGGGATTTGATCTGTTATATATTGTCTTATGAGGTGACTTAGAAAAATGACTCTCAACAACTCTGGTGAGCCAGAACAAAAACAGAATATCATTGGAATTTTGTATAAATCCTTTAGGATATTGCAGACATAGTGAATGGAGATAAGTTTCATGTGAGTATCTCATCATTCATCATAAAAGGAAACATAAGCTGCCCCGCCTCCTCTTTTGCCTAAAGGAAGTTCTTTCTATGTCACCTCTGAGGTAATTAATATCACTTAGAAGATATCCAACTAGGAGAGGTAGGAGAGAGCACACATATTGTTAACCTGAAAAAGTTGCTTATTAAGATCTACAAGTAAACATGCAATTCTTAGAAATTTTACTTAAAACCAAGATAAAACCATATTGTCATGAAAAGAAGTGGTAATGAGTAATTGATATCATATATATAATATGTAAGCATAGTTATAATTACAGTCATAAAACTGTTAAAGGCAGTCAGAATATTTGAAAATGAAAAAAATCCCATTATCTTGACATTACATTTATTTTCTTCCTATATGTACTTTTTCATGGTTGTAATCAACATTCATACATTTTTATGTGGATTTAAATCACAGCGATTTCCCATATTGCCAACATTCACAGCTATCTTTTTAATGACTATTCCATTATAGGGATGTACCATGATTTATTAAACCAATCACCCACTCTGGGACATTTTTAGTTATATAATATTTTGGCCATTGTAAAAATGAACTCAGAACATCAAGCTTATAGCTGTTTTCTTCATATCTAGTCAATTTTCAGGATAGTCCTCAAAGCAAATTACCAGTTTAACAGGAATGAAGGTGTTTATACTTATATATATTGCCGCAATACTTTCAAAAAATGTTGTAATTTCAGTGACACCAGTGACTGTGTCATCAGCACAGCTCATAAGTCAAAATTTTAAAGCATTGATGCTTAGTGGATGGTCCCTGAACCAAAAACATTAGTGCCACCTAGAAATGAGTGACAAAAGCATGTTCTCTGGCCAGTCACAGACCTACCAACGCACAGTCCAAAGGCAATGCTCCTCAACTTCAGCTGCACGTAGGAACCACCAGTGGAGCTTCTAACCCTACTGAGACCAGGTTCACTATCACAGAAGTTCTGGTTAGATTGTCTGCAGTAGGGCAAAGGTTGTCTGTGTATTTTCAAAAGCCCTTCAAGTGAACTAATGTGCAGCTAGGACTGAGAACCACTGGCAGAGCTGAATGACTGTGATTCCAGAATCTGGAGCATCAGATCATTTGGGAGAGTGTCAAATGTGCAAATCTTCAAGCTCCAGCTCAGGATCCTGGGGATGGGATGCAGGAATCGGTGATGATGCTGTTGGATGCTGTAGTTTGGAGACCACTTGTCTGATGGTCTGTTTGAATAAGGATGGTGCCTGCTGTCTCTGCTACAGCCATGTACACACATGTTCATAGCAGGAATCATGGTATTCTTACTATCTTATTTGCATTTAAATCATGACATTTTCTACAGTTATCATTTATAATGACTTCTATTATGATTTATTAAATACTCACCTATACTTGGACATACACCCATACACACCTGTGTATAAACAAACTGAAAAGTACTTAGCTACATGGATATTGAGGACTAGATATAGATTTATTTTTTTTTCTTTTATTAAAATATTTTAAAATTTACATATACTTGCCATTAATTGTAATCCCCATGTATTCCCCATCACCATCTCACCAGTGCA
>JAGFMF010011796.1:9087345-9188401 GCA_019455555.1 Galemys pyrenaicus
TATGTTCCTCCTAAGGGAGGAACCATCTGGTATTTTTCTTTTGCCTTCTGACTTGCTTCGCTAAGCATAATCCCCTCCAGATCCATCCATGTTCCTATACAAAATGATGTCTTGGTGGAGGTGATGATTTCATGATGGAGGTGGTTGGATGGTGTCTTACTGCTGGTTTTATCATCTGCCTTTAATCACTAGTGAGACTCACTGCCCCTGTTTGTTCACCTCCTAACTTCCAAGATGACCATTTTTAAATACAGATAGAGTTTGGATGCTTTGATCCATTGACTCTTCTTTAAAACTTTGCTGATTACTAAACAACTTGCTTGGAAAAGGGAGACAAAAACTTTCCAGAAGCATAAGGAGAGAACAGAAAAGTTATTTAAATACAATCATGCCTAGGCGAATGACTAAGGAAAGCATTGCACCTTAATTAACTGGGAATGGAAAGCTAATATTAGATGATACTAAAATGACAGATGACTTCATTTTCACCACTTCACTCTTTTTAGCTTGGGCTTTGAGAGAAGGCTGATGAGGAACTCAAGACTGAGGCTTTGGGGCCAGGCTGGCACTGGGGGCCGTGCTTCATTGCCTCCCTCCTGGTGGTGGAAAGAATAGTACAGCCCCAGCCCTCCAACCTCCAACCTCCTCAAGCCCCCACCCCCATTCCCCATCTGGTGCTCTGTGACCTGGACCTCAGTGCTACTAACACAGGAAAGGACAGAGCCAGGACTGGGAGTCATGAGGAATGCCTGGATTTTCTTCTTCTGGATTTTTCCTTTCCTCTTGTTACTCAATTTTTGTTTAATTCATTAAGAAGTAAAAAGAAATGCTCATTAAGAGTTCATTGGCTGCAACCTCATTTTAAAATCATGAACAGGACAAAACTGAATGTTCATGTCCCTCCTAGTCGTTAGAACTGCTTCAATTAGGTAGTATCCACGAGCTGGTCACATAATTATCTTCCTAGTTGGATAAAAAGAGGATGTTCATATTGTTTGATTCCTCATGAGTGCCTTCCCTTCTTCCCCCCCTTCTCTTTCTTCCCTTCCACCCTCTTTCCTACTCTCCCTCCCTTCCTTCCTCCCCACCTTCTTACCTTCCTTTATTTGTAACTTACTTTGCAATCTTGAAAAAAGTGTTAAAGAAAACCAATCATCTAAGGCACTGTGCATACTCAAGGACTTCATCCTAATTCAGGTTCCTTAGGCCCTCAGTGGAGCTTGGGTGGACACAGAGTTCTGTCTCTGTACACCCCAACACTGTGCAGAGTGGGTTGTTAGCAGGTGTGCTGTGCTGTGCATGGTTATCTGAGGGGGAGATCACACTATCTGCTAATCACAGATGTCTGCCACCAAGTAAGGAAACAGCACTCACAGAGCAACATTCTACCAAGATTGAGTCTTCAGAGGTCATGCAGGGGGTCAGTCCTAGAAACAGGTGGAAAACAATCTGTAAGCACTGAACAAGAATGGTGTGCTGCTACGGTGGAGGTGAGGCCTGAGGCTACAAACAGGTTTAGGGATTTCATACCTTTATCCAGGAAGGATGAAGATGACAGATCACTGCTGTTCCCCCCTTCTCTCACTGCTGCCTCCATACACCTCAGAATAGCACACCAGAATAATCCTCAAGCAGAAGGAGTACAATGGTTCTAAGCCCTTTTAAGCTGGAGTCAGGAACCCTGAAGGGACATAAGGCAGCAAGCAAGGCCCCCAAACACTTCTCTTTACCCCTTCTGTTTATTCTGATAACTTGCTGAGTCATGGTGTGAGCACTGAGAGCCCGGACTTTGGGCCTTTTAGGTTTACCAAACATTTGTTTCCAAAATCTATGCTCTTAGGCCAGTTTGGACAAGGAACTTACTCATCTGATTCTTGGTTTCCTCAACAACATAGAAGGAATACAAGTTTCGTCTTACAACATGAAAATGGAGACTCAACGTATTGGGAGCTGACATGAGAGCTTGATAAAATAAATGGCTGACATTGAACCATCACCATTGGGATCTTTGTGGGCTTTGCTTTGGGGATTGTGAGAATTCCTAATAAGAATTCCCTGTAGTTGGGATCCACTGACTCTGTTAAACTGCATTGGGAGCGGGGAGGGGTGGGAAGGAAGAGTCATTGTTGGTATTGTTGTTAACTTATGACTTCAAAATAATTTGTTTAGAATACTTATCGATGGGAATAAATGTGTAATACTCCATGAAAACAAATCGAACTATCATACCAGAATCCATCACTACTGTTGAAAAGAAACTATTTCATGCAATAGGAGGGGTAGACATGCAGAGTGCTCCATTACTAATCTCACGGATGAGGTAACAAATACACTTGCAGGTAGTGAAAGAGTCAGTTACTTATCTGTCTGCTCAAAATATGATGATTCTGTAAAACCAGTGTCTAATCAGCTATGACCAATGATATCATTTCTAACCTTACTTCATAGTGAGGTTGTGGCAAGGGGAACTGCAATAATATTTCATTGAATTTTTTAATGTAAAAATGTGCATTGTAATGGACAAAAGGCTTTAAAACTATCAATCATTAGTAATTCTGCAAAGTACTTACAAGATTTACACAGAATGTGAACCCTGAGGAGCCTACACTGTGGGCATCGGCTCTTCCATCTCCTTCTAGTTCATTCTCACTCCACTCTCTGTCTCTGGGGTGTCCCACTCAGGCTCACAGTACACAGTGAGAGGAAGGAGGTCAAGCAGGGATCCCAAAGAGTAAACTATGTCTACAGCTGGGACAGGACAGGGACAGGACAGGTTGGCCTCACAGCTTCTCCAAGGCCACGCATGTTCCCAGGATGAAAAACAAATAGAAGGCCAGGATTTTACTGTCAGTCTCTGCTAACATTCCTCTGCCCAAGAACATCACTCTTGTCTCCTTTACTCTTCCTCACCCTTCCTGCTGCTCTAGTCCCTTGTGGTGCCAGCAAGGCATGGAGCAGGTTCTCAACAATCAGAGCAGACAGGCCAAAGAGGCGTCCTGGAGCCCTTTGTGGCTTTTTATGCTTTATTGATCTTTACATCAGAGGCGACCAGGTACACGGCAGGCAGGGTGGCTGGGGGGCCAGGAGGCTGCAGGCCTCCTATCCCCCAATGAGTCTTCACTCTGTCTGGGTTCTCTAGCCTCTCATGTCTCTGCTACTCCTGCTACTTCTCTCTGCTCCCTCTGCTTCTACATCTCTTTCTTTTCTCTTTCCACTCTTTGCTGGCATCCTCATGAAGCCACCCTTATACACCTTGTGTCTCAGCCCAGGTGTGCCCATGCTCACACCCTACTGGAGGTGCCGCCATCAGGCATGCATGCGGGACTACAGGTGTCCATCATCGACACCAATGGCAGGAGGGCAGAAAAAGCCTGATCATTTTTCACTGGCCCTACACCCCTCCAAGTAACACAAAACTGAAAGAACAGAGACCCCAAAACAGCTTGGAATCCTGTACAAAAAAGTTTTAACTCTAGTCTTTTTCCCTTTACTCCCTCTGTCCTGAACAGGACCCAGTAATCTTGGCCAGGTCTTCACATCAGAGACAGCTTTAGAAATAGGCTACAATGATTTTGTGAATACAGGTGAACTGCTTGGGATGCAAGTCCCATGAAAGCAATGTCCTGTTTGATTTGTCTCCTGTTGTGATGCCAGGACCTTCACATAGTAGAAACTCAGTTAATATTGACTAATTCAAGATCTCTGCTTAGAAATACCACCTTTCATCTTCTAAACAATTCATGACACTGGAAATGCCCACCTTATTGGCTTTTTTAAAGTATGGCATTGTACTTCAAGATTGAGATTAAAATGTTACTCTAAAGGACAACTCTGTAGGCTAAGGGGTCCTGGGAAAACCTGCCTGTTCTCTGAACACTGACTTATGCAGTGTTCCCTTCCTTGCTATTGCTCCATATAAGTTCCTGTTATTCCCTCACATAAGTTCCTGCTTCTCTATAGTTCAGGGAGATGGCCTTTGAGACATTAATCCTCCTGTTCCTCAGGATGCTTGTTCCTGATTTAATCTGGTTTCCTTCTACCAATTCTTGTCTCTCAAGTTTTGGTTTATGAGCAGTAGTCAGACCCCAAACTCTACTAACAGTCTGACCACAGGCAGCCGATCTGTGCAAGACCAGCCAGACTAGGAAATACTGAGATCGACTCCTTTGGAATTTAAGTATTGGTATGATTAGTGATCAGTGTCTATCAGCCTTACCATTTCCACGTGCATTAGACAAGCTTCTCAGCACCAGGATCTGCCCCCACTGGCCAAGGGTCACACCCAGGAACCTCTAGGAAGCCAGTCCAGGGAGCACACCTTGGATACCATCTTTCTCTTCCTTCTTTACTCCAGGAAGAATGTGAGCCTCTGTGGGTCTCAGACAACTACAGACTGGTGAGATGGGTCACTCAGCTCTCCTTTGTAAGACGTGTCCATGTGATCCTAGGAAATCATCCCCAGTCTCACGCAGCAGCAGATATGATAATCATATATAAATGCCCCACTTATGTTGTTGAATTTAGTGTGTGAAGGGTAGATTCACATTCCTGAATCAATTCTTTCACATTGGATCACTGACTTATTTTGGTCAGTGAAGGAACTAGTGTTAAAGTTTCATTGCAGGCCAGTTTCTGAGAACAATTCACTTATCTGAATACCCAAAACTATACAGACATCATTTTTACTCGAAGGATATAAAAAAAGGACTGCAAGTATCCTGATGTCAACGGATGCCAGACACGCAAAGTCATAATTGAGAGTGAAGATGGA
The DNA here is from genome assembly GCA_019455555.1 of Galemys pyrenaicus. Taxonomy (NCBI): domain Eukaryota; kingdom Metazoa; phylum Chordata; class Mammalia; order Eulipotyphla; family Talpidae; genus Galemys; species Galemys pyrenaicus. Next base: position 9,092,117 of record JAGFMF010011796.1, read on the forward strand.
ATTCCAAATGCATGTGCCATGTTGCTGAATTCACTTGACCCAGGTCTAAAATGGCATCTTTGAAGATAATGGAAGTTACAAGAGCAGAAAACAAAACAAACCAAAAAAAGGATGATGTAATTTTTTATAAGTTATGTGAGTTCATTTAAAGTTGGATGGAGAATTATCTAATTTTTCACACACTGCAGACATTTAAAGAGAAGATTTGTTTGGATTTTAACACTAAAAATGGTTGCTTAGCAACTCCTTGCATTGCATGATGCTGTTATGATTTCTCCTACTGGAGAAGAACATCAATAAAATTATTTCTTCACAAATCAGAAAAGTAGAAAAATGAGACAGTGACCCAAGTGAATGCATGATACACTTGCAAGTTTCCAACGACTTCCAAAGACATAAATGTATTTATTTTATATTTTAAAAAATTTAAATTTTTACAAAATGTATTTTAACAAAATTTAACAACAGCCCAGGTTTGTTTCAGTATAAAGTTTTATGTAACTGAAAATACAAAGATAGTTTTATTCCCAGGAATATGCAGCTCTCTAAGTGAAACTGAGGGATAACTAGCAAGTGCTGCTCTCCTCCAGATCTCCCACTGACCATAGACACACAGTACCCAGCCCCACAGTGCAGACTCTGAATTTATATTCAGAAGACCCTATTAACATGATGCACTGTCTGGGAGGGCCAACACCTGAACACCTTGTGATGTGTGCTAACATCACATATATATTTGGGCTTGCAGATATCATGTCCAAGAGGTATATTCGCCTCATAAGCCAATTGAGTTTAGGATAAGTCACCCTAGTGGTACTTCAGTCATAATTAAGGTGTATAAATGGCATATATGGTAAAGGTGACAACTGATGCCTATATCCTCCCCATCCTTCCCCTACTCCCCACAGCAATAACATCCTTGATTTTCAGTTTCCACATGTCATAATCTCCCTTGCCTAGAGGGGAGGCAAAAATTACGCCTTATTTTGCCCAATAATATGTAATGATAAGTATTGAGTGGCAATAGGTTTCATTTAAAACACTGCTGGCAGACATTCTTTGATCTCTTTTTCCATCCAGCTCCCTGGAATAATGATACAATTGCTGGATCTCTAGCAGCTACATAGACCATGAGGTCAAGGACCAAACATAAAGGTAGGGAAACAAGATCTGAAAGACACTTAATCAAGTCATGCCTTCCAAAATCTTTCTAAAATGACTAGAGAAAAATAAGTCTCAATTGTATTTAATACACCACTATTTGGGGTTTTCTGTCTTCCAGACATAGGTGCATCTAAGCCTCATTACAGTAGGCTTATGTTGTAAGACAAGTCTTAACTAAGAAGGCATAGCATAATTCCCCTTGTACTTTAAAAACGATCATAAGAGCAATATACCTGAGCTTCAAGGCAAAGAAAATATGGCCACTTCCTGCTTTATAAACATCTGATTTATATCAAAAAAGCCAGTACTGAAAAGGCCAGTCAGTGGGGAGGCAAGAAGATTAACCTGAGGCCCAGGTGTCTTTCTAATTGTAGCAAAAGGCCAATAGAAACCATGGCTCTGACAGAGCAACCAGGGGGGCAACTCTGATATGACTCCGTGACATTGTATTTAATGGCTCCTTATGTTATACAGATGATGATTGGCTTAAAAAATAGCTTAATCACACTTTAAATTCATTTTCACATTTCCCCCTAAATCATTCTAAATATTTATCATAGAATTAGAACCTCTAGACCCAAGAAGTAAGTACTTCCAGATTTGCCCTGGGAATGACTTCCATGTTTTTGCAAGTTCAGTTAATCACTGTGAAGTCTTAACAAAAGAAAATGCCCTCTCTTCTGTACATGGGTTCAGAACATGGCCTCTGATCATGCACCGATCTCCAGGGTAATGTTTGAATGTTCAGGATATGGCACCAGGACCCAAGTTCACATGGCTCTGCCAAGTGTGTGACCTTGGGGAGGATATAAGCACTCATGCCTCAATTTCTTCAACCATCAAAAGAGGATCATAATCACATCCGATAAGGGTGTTATGAGAATCTGATGAGATAGCACATAAAAAATGTAAAAAACTGCAATAAACTTTTTTTTTTAATTGAGACCTGGAGACAACCCAAATGCCCAAAAGTAGAAGACTGGATCAAGAAGATGTGGTGCATATACACAATTGAATACTATTCAGCAATCAAAAAAGATAAACTAGAGTCATTTGTTAAAAAAAAATGGATGAACTAGAAGGAATTATGCTCAGTGAAATAAGTCAGAAGGTAAGAGAAAAATATCTGATGGTTTCACTTTTAGGAGGAATGTAAAGGAACAAAAAAAGGGCTCAAGGAAAATAACAATAAAAAAAAAACCCACAAAACACAACAAGAACAAAAGGACAAAGACAAACCAAAGGCACCTTAGGCAGGGGGTTGGGACTGGGATGAGGGCAGAAAGAACTCAAGGCACTGAGGTGACAGTGCAAAGAAATGGTGGTGAGAATTCCATGAGGACTACAATTGATGTCAAATATACATAAATAAATTTAAATTTTAAAAAAAATGTAAAAACTATTTCTGGCATGTGGTGAGAGCACAATAAATCACAGTCACCAAAGCCATCTCCTCCAGACAGCCTAGGCTCAGGTTGGCAGGTGAAGGTGTGGGGATCAGAGATGGAGACAGGGTAGAATCACTTGCTGCTCTGGTCCTAAGTTGGCTGAACTTAACCCACAAGAAAGAAAAATAGAAAATGCCAAAGAGTAAAGCCAGGAACTGAGTCTCCCAAATGAGCGCAAGATCTTTGAGTTGCAGACTACATGGCTGTCCAGCCATTATCGATGGCCTCCTCAGGACTATTCTATGTTGATAAAAGTAGAAAATAAAGTACACAGCTTACAAAAGAAGCTGATAATGTTGGAATGCGGTTACTAAAGTATTTTTTAAAGCACAGCTATAATTAGCAGTACTTGGGCCTCCAGAGAAACACATGAGATCATAAATATCTAGCTGCATTGATTATATATTTTATTTTCTGTATTTCTTATGCACTGACGTCTGGAGCCTTAATCCTGGAGACTTACTTTTGGACAGCCATTTCTATATCTGTGTTTCTTATACAATTCATTAAAATAAATCCCAGGTACAAATTTTAGCAGTAGTGGAGGGTCTACTAATGACATTGCGTTTGACATATGATGAGTTTAAACAGTGTTTTTGCAGTATTTCCAAGAACTCTTTGACATGGGTATATCTGATTTCCTTCAGTGACAAAGTCACAGTGACTGCCAATTGCACTGTGGTTTTACATACATTCGAAATTAAAGAAAATGTTTCATTGCAGAAAAAGGTTATAATTTTTCCATCTAAATTCACAGGTCCCTAAGTGCATAGGTGACAGATGATCTGCAGCTCCCATGATAAGCATCCTTGAAAAAGGATCTAAACAAATTTTGTTTTATTGCCAAGACAGCAGATCTTCAAAAATCAGATCAGATTTAGGGTCTGAGAGTTCCCAAAACTTCCCCTTGGTCAACCACCAAGGAAGAAAGGCTGATAATACCACGAAGAAGTTTCACTACCCTAGATGCACAAAGTTCTTGGGAGTGGATGTTTACAATTAAAAAGACCCATAAGAACCTAGTAATTACAGGGGTTGTTTGTGGGGCCATTGTTTACCCTCACCAGGCAAATCTGATGGCAGACAAGGGAGAGAGGGAAATTACCCTGTATTACTTTCATCTGTAGAAATCTTTTTGACCTAAGATCAAGTGAATATAACTTTTAGTCAGTTTTTCGGAGAGGGCCTCACACCTATTAATAGGCAACAAAGAGTTCATTACCCATTTTGTAGAAAGATAAATGTTTGCTTCCCTGGCGATATTGCTTAAGGCTTTTTTGACCAGAAATATTCTCAAATGTTCATTTTTACTGAAGATGAAGACAATCACCAGAAATAAGCACATGCACAGAGGCAAGAGACCTGAACCATATTCTCATAAATTCTTAAGTGAGCCACTTATTAGCGCGTGTATTTTGAGCAGACCATTGCAACTCGTAAAAGACTCTGGTCATTTGCCCATCGTGCAGTTGATTGTAATTACCTGTGAGGGGATTGTCCACAGAGCAAATGGTGTGTGACAATTCCAAATCCTGTTCAGCCTCCCCAGTCAACAGCCCTTCTCCTTTCATTTGTTCTCCTTGGTTTCCCTTCCCCCACCAGCCCCTCCAACTGTCCTGCTGTGTGCTTGGGGAATGCAAATCAAACTCAACATTGGACTAAGCAAAACACAATTAGGAAGGTAAACCTGCTGCTGAAAAGATCAGACAGCACAGTACAAAGACAAATACAACTGACTTGGGATTTATCTGCTGCTTTGAAGCTGATTTCAATGGCAAAAACAGTCAAGTGTAGGTTGTCAAGACTTGAAAGGGTGGAAAAAGCCAGCAACTGCTCTTCCCCTGTAGTTTGGCTGGGAGGTGAGTCTGTGAGTTACTAGCTACCAAGGGGGTTGCTACAGGTGTTTGCATTGTTATCCTAGAAGCTGCCTGCTAATTCCAGCAGGCCCCACCATGCCATGCCGCACTCATGTTTCATGCATCCTCACATCCACGAGACACTTGAACTGGCCATTTCCTTCATCCCTGATGAACACATTCAATCTTCCCAATAAATCCAGAAGCTCCTACAGAGCACGATCCAGGATTATCTTAAATTTTCTCATCTCCACAATCTAGCACCTAAGAGCTTAGTAAGTATTTGATGAAAACATGTAGGGAGTTAGGAAAAATAGATGACTAGATCAAGAAAATGTGGTATATATAGACAATGGAATATTACTCAGCAATCATAAAAGATAAATTAGAGTCATTTGCAGAAACATGAATGGAACTTGAAGGGATTGTGCTTAGTGAAATAAGTCAGAAGGCAAAAGAAAAGTACCAGGTGGGGGCAGGCCTCCCAGCCCCCAGCACATCTCACCCTCTCAACTGCTTCTCTCTCTCTCTCTGCTGCTCTCGCTTTCACTGCTGCTCTTTGGTCTGTTGGTAGGTACTCTCAGTCCTGGCGTCCTCATGACGCCGCCCATTTATGCCCGCATCCAACACAGGTGCGCCCACTTGCGCATGCCCACCCTGGAATGCTCGCAGCACCACAGGTGTCCATCATCAGTGGTGGGAGGGTGGAAAGACCTGATAAACCTTTACCCTACATGCCCACTTGCGCAGGAAAGGGGGCAGAGGAGCAAGGTTCCGGACGACTCTGTTGGTCCTGGCGTCCTCATGACGCCACCCATTTTAAGTCCTGTCCAACTCAGGTGCGCCCACTTGCACATGCCCACCCTGGAATGCTCACAGCACCGCAGGTGTCCATCCTCACAGTGGTGGGAGGGTGGAAAGACCTGATTTCTCTAACCCTACACCCAGGCAGACAGTAAAGGAGGAGTCCTGCAACCCTTGGTGGCTTTTTCAGGCTTTTATTGACCTTTCATCATTAGTAGTGAGGCCACCAGGTAGGTACACAGCAGGCGGGGGGCAGGGCGTGGGGGAGTGCGGGGGTCCAGGAGGCTGGCAGGCCTCCTAGCCTATGGTGAATCTTCACTCTTTCTGGGCGCTCCACTGTTTCTCTGCCTCTGCTCTGCTCCTCTTCTGCTTATGCTGTTGCTTCTACCACTGCTGCTACATCTCTCTCCTGCTGGCATCCCCGTGACACAGCCTTTATCTGCAGTCTCTTGGCACAAGTGTGCTCACCTACACATGCCCATGCCCTACTTCAGGTGCCCACCATCAGGCATGCATGCAGGGCTGCAGGTGTCTATCACTGATGCTAATGGCGGGAGGGTGGAGAAACCTGATCACTTTCTCTTCACTCTACACTGGTTCATTAAGGAAATATTTGGAGGCTTTCGGAATCTGGTGAGGAAAGAGATGGAAACATAAGTTCAAACTAAACTCTAAGGAATTACATTGTCTACCATGCTCAGTTGAGGGTGGGAGGGACAAGGATACACAGGACACTTCATTGTGCTTCCCAGACATTGTGTTTTGTACAAGTTGAAGGCTCGTGGTGATGCTGCGTAGAACAAGCCTATCAGTGTCAGTCTTTAACAGCACACGCTCATGTCATCTCTGTGTCAGTTGGTGAGTCTTACACTATTTCAAACTTTATGATTATTATCTCTTTGATGGTGCTCTGGGATTAGGGATCTTTGATGTTACTATAATTGTTCAGGTGCCACAAACCATACTCATATAAGATGGCAAAGTTAAACATTGTTTATGTTCTCACAGCTCTATCAGTCAAGCATTCTCTTCTCTCTCTGACTCCCTAGTGGCCCTTGGGCCTCCCTACTCCCTACTCCCTAATTCACAACAATATTGAAATTAGGCCATGTACCAAACCACCAATGGACTCTAAATGTCCAAGCGAAAGGAAAAATTGCACACTTCTCAATTTAAATCAGAAGGTGAAAATGATTGTGCTTGGTGAGGAAGGCATGCCTGAAAGTTAGACCCTCTTGTGGCACATGGTTCGCCAAGCTGTGAATGCAAAAGAGAAGTTTTCTTTTTTTAATTAAATTATTTTTATTGGGGTGACTTTTATTTATAACACTGCATATGTTTTAGGGGTGTAGGTTCACATATCTTCAAATGTATGTTATCACATCACTCCAGTGAACACATAAATGAAAAGAAGCAAAAACAGCCTTTTTGCTGATGTAGAGAAAGGATGAGTGGTCTGAATAGGAGATTAAGCTATGACATTTGTTAAGTCAAAACTTAATCCAGGGCATGGCCCTAGCTCTTTTCAATTCTATGAAAGCTGGGAGAAGCAAAGAAGTTTCAGAATGAACGTTTGAAGTTAGCAGAGGGTAGTTCATGAAGTTACAGGGGAGAAGTCAACCCCATAACATAAAAGTGCGAGGAAAACAGTGAGGGCTGATAGAAAAACTGCAGCAAGTAATCCAGAAGATCTAGCTAAGATATTCAAAGATAGTGGCTACATTAAACAAGAGACGTTCATGTGGCCACAACACCCAGATTTTGGAAGAAGATGCCATCTAGGACTTTCATAGATGAAGAGAAGTCAATGCCTGGTTTCAAAGTGTCAAAGGACAAACTAATTCTGCTTATGCAGCTGGTGACTTTAAGCCAATGCTTATACTGTTCTGAAACTCTTAGGACCTTTAAAAAAATACTAAATCGACTCTGCTTGTAATCTATAAATGGAGCAATAAAGCTTGTAGGGCAGCACATCTGATTACAACATGGCTTGCTGAATATTTTAAGCCCACTGTTGAGACCTAGTGCTCAGAAAAAAAAGATTCCTTTCAAAATATTAGGATTACTGACAATGCACTTGGTCAGCCAAGGGCTCTGTTCCAGGAGATGGATGTTGTTTTCATGCCTGTTCACATGACAGCTGTTCTGCAACCCATGGATAAGATTCATTCTATTTTCAAGTCTTATCATTTAAGAAAATCATTCCCTAAGGCTAGAATCACCACAGATATTCCTCTGATGAATCCGGGCCAAGTCAATAGAAAACCTTAGGAAATGATACACATCTCTAGATGCCATTCAGAACATCTGTGATTATGGAAAGAGATCAAAATATCAGTATTAACAGGAGTTTGGAAGACGTTGGTTTCCATTCTCATGGATGACCTTGAAGGGTTTAAGACTTGAGTGGAGGAAGTAACTGCAGACCTGGTAGGAATAGAAAGAGAACTAGAATTATCAAACATCACTGCATACTCCAGAGAAATCTTTCATGAAAGGAAGAGTCAATCAATGTGGCCAACTTCATTGTCTTAGCTTAAGAAATTGCTGCAGTGACCCCAAATTTCAGCTGCCATCAACATTAAGGCAAGATCCTTGCCAGCAAAAAGAGTATGACTTACTGAAGGCTCAGATTATGGTTAATATTTCAGTGACAAAGTATTTTTTTAATTAGGGCATTTATTAGACATAATATTATTGCATACATAACAGACTATAGTGTAGTATAAACATAACTTTTATATATATTGGGAAACCAAAACAATTGAGTGACTTGCTTTATTGTGATAGTCACTTCATTGAAGTCACCTCATTACTGATTCAATGTCACCCAGGTAGGCCTGTAGTTCAGCTTGCTTCTCCCTCTGTGGCTTTTCTCTGCTCTGGCTCCCATTGCCACCAGTAGGCTCCAGCTGCAGGTGCTTACAATAGACTGCTGATAGCACACCTTTCATTGGCCCACTTTCACTACCCCCTCCCCCAATATCCACCCACTTATCTACTGATATTTCTTGAATCACTTCCCCAAAATATTCATGTACTCAAATCCATAGCTGGAGATTAGTTTCTGGGCAAACTCGCTAACCAACGCAATCCCAGTCCCTCTGGGGAAGAGAAGAGCATTCATCTAAGCTTAAAGGAAAGGAAACAACTGGCAGCAGGAAGAATGAAGAGTATGTAGGACATGCTGGTGACAGGTGCCAGGAGAGAGACAGGCAGACCACATCCCTCTGCCTTGTAAAGCTCCCTAAAGAGTCTTACTATTTTCTGAAGGCAGGAAACACAGACTCAAATCTTGGTGTCAAGTGGGACACAGGGACAATAGGATCAGCTGAGTAAATCCTTCAATCCAATTTACTCCAGTTAAGATTGCAATGGATGGGAATAAATATTAACTCTGGTTTCCCCAACAATGCTGACACCAGGAGGTTGTGCTAAGGTTTTCAAAAGCTGAGTCAAAATGAACACTTTCCCAGGAATATTATACTCCTATTACAGTTCTCCATTGTTTTCTCTTTTATCTGGAGAATTCTTAGCATTAGCTCTCAATCAATCTTTTAACGCTTAATGTTTTGCTAAGACAGTCCCACCTGGAAGTACCCAAAAACTATCTGGCATAAGAAAAAAAGTTCTATTTTTAAAGCGTTAGCAAAAAAAAAAAATCCTGCCTGTGAACCTGTATGATAGAAGCTGTTCACATCCAATATCTGAAAGAGGTTCTGTTGGTATGAATAATTCAAAAACAGCTCCAGACAAATGATCCTGGGATTATATGGAAATAGAAAAAACCTCCGGAGTCTGCTCCTTTTATTAAAGCCTGGTTCACATTGAACACTGTTTTCTCTGGGGTTATTTCTAGTACAAATGAACAGTCAATAAGGCAGAATCTCTCCACATCACGCCGATGTGGGAGCCGGAAGAGAAGTCATTTTGATCTTCTATTCATTTTTACCTTGTAAATTATTAACTCATGTGGATTGGGTAAAAATTAAAAGTAAGCAAATTAGTCTCCATTTGCTTATTTTAATTATTTAGTGGGCTCACAAGCTTCATTACAACACATAAAGAAGGATAAATCTTCCCCTAAATGTCTGTGTCTGCTGCAGAGATCTGACACAATTAAGAGCTGCTAGAGGTGGCATCACAGAGTTAAATAAAACCAGGCTTGGGAGGCCCAGATTATATGGCCAACATCAAACTCCACCCTGACCTTGTTATTCACGACTTCACTGCCAAATGTGTCCCAGTCACCCAAAGGAATAGGTGTAGTGTTTACATTTCTCCCAAAGCTGACATTTTACATAACCTTTGACTTTATCTGAAATAAAAGCACTGGAAGAAAAATCCTTCTTTTACAATCACATTTGGCTCTCAATGTGTTCATAAAACCATAAGGAAGAGATAATTTTACGATGTCAAAAGAGTGACTTTAATGGCAAGGGAATCCTTAATGAAAATTTCAATATCACTTAATATAAGACAGTGCTTCTAAGAAGTGAATGGAACTTGTATTTATAAGTTATGGACCACCTTGTGCTAGAAAGCTGTCAGTAGTGAGGAACTATCAGGTAAACTGAACCTGGACATTTAAGCATGTTTTACAGAATCTTTCAAGATATCCCAAATGAAGTTTTCACTCCGTGCAGAAGATAAATTGAGACCAGTGTAGGAAATCATGTGGGAATTTTCATTAGTACTCATACCAATAAAGCAATTTTGTTTATTTAATACATTATCTTTTGAAACATTCAACATGATAACAGAACTGTGTGGGGGAATGGGTCAAATGGCAAATCAGAGTGGAAGTAAAAAAAGAGTGGAAAATCTTGTAAGAGGGCTCCAATTTAGCTGTGAGCTTTTAGCAACCAAAAGTGATAGGAAAACATTAGTTTTAAGATTAGCTATAAGATTTTCAGAACCTATCAAAAACAAGAACAGCAAATGAAGTTTAAAGTAAATATAACAATGTAATCGAGTACTTTAACCCTCCAATTGATGTTACTCAATGTTAGTTCAACAAATGAACATCTCAGAAGGCAGGGAATGCTGTGAATCAGTGGTTTTCAAGTGGCAGGTATATGTATCTGAATCATTGGAAGGAGTGATTGTAGGAAAATTTGATAGAATCCCATATCTTGAGAAGTTGGCTGAGCAGGGTGGGGATGAGACCCCAAGAATCTACATTTTGAACAGGTTCCAGGGTACTGTTGATGCTATTGGCTTGGGGACCACAATTGGAGGACCACGGATAAAAATGGATGTCACAGTTGTACGTTCTCTCACTATGGCTATCATCCTCAGAAACTTTATGTCACGCCCTATTGTAAGTTTCAGAGAGAGGGTGTCAGCTGTCAAAGTTATGCAGGCAAGACACTCTGGAATCTGGCTTGGAATAAACCAAGACAACTGATTTAAAAAAAAATTCAGTGACGCTAATTATTTTGTAATGTTAATTATCATGTTACTTCCCTCTCTTAAACCCTGCCTTCCCAAAATAAAGAAAACTTGCTGAGAGTTTCATTGAGATTTGTCCACAGTCACATGACTTACAAGATGTTTCAGCATCTAGGTCAAGCTCAGTTCCCAAAGAAAAGTATAAAATTCTGAGAAAGTGCATGGGTATGTCAGCAAAATTGATACTTGTTCTTCAAAGGTCTTTTATTTTCTGTCCTAATGTGAGGACATAAGCTGTTATTCCATCTCAAGATACCACAATTAAGGGAAGAAAAAAGCAGTAATTGAAGAAAACAGTGCTCTATTCCAGAAATCACACCCTTGACAGTCTACTGTAGGTGACAGTCTTTATGCCTGAATGAATATTTTAAGCTCAGTTCAAATTCCTGAAACAAGTAAATCATGTCCTTTTCCACCAAACAGAGCACTGATACCCATTCTCCTACTCTTAGAGGAGATCAAATGAAAACTTGTTTTGCCATGAATTCTTAATTCCAGCAAAAAAATTGCATAAATCCTACATTGACATTTTAAAGAAAAATCACACAAACTTGAAAAATGTATAGATCTTTCTCAAGGCTAATTCCTAGCATCGAATGGGGAGTGTTACTTAATTCATAAATGCTGAAAAACTCTGTGAGAAACAGAGATACAATCTTTACTCATTAATTTTAATAACAAACATTGCTTTTAATTATTTATGATAATGCTTCAAAATGTATTTTTAATAGTAATAGAATCTCAGGAACTTGAGGCCCCCTGACAACCTTTAACCACTTAATCTTGGCTAAAAAATGTGATTGAATCAGAAAGTTCTTAGTGAAAATCAGATACCTTATGAGTAGATATATATAGAAAGAGAATATATATAATGAATATATATAACACCTTTATGAATTAATGAAGTGAGAATTAACTCCTTTATGTCTGAGGCTTTTATTTATATATTTCAAACCATGATAGCCCTGTCCAATTCTAAAAGAATGCTTTTATGGGGTATTTTGGTTTAGAGTTTATTTTGTCCTAATAGGTGAGAAATCTAAAGTATCAAAATGTGAAATGATCTGGCAATGCAGGGCACAGACTAACTGTCAAAGCCAGGTTAGAAACAACGCCCATGCTTCTGATTCTTACCCCCTCACTGTCTATGATACCCACCCTGCGTGGGAGCAGGTTGAGGGGGTGCCATATGATGAAGAGAGCACTCAGTGCCCTAATATTTTCTGATGCCTGAATTTGAAGTAAGCTTCAAGGGTCACAGTAGGGAGGAAGGCTTGGAAAATCAGTATGTGAGGCATGAAAAGAGGTGACCATCCCTCTTTCTAGCGTAGACTAGAGATTCTACTCTGTCACCCTACACTGATGACTCCTTTATTCCATGCTCCGATTTTGAGTAGCTCCAAATGTTTATTTCTAGTCTTCCCCACCTCATCTCTACCCAAACCAACAGCATCTATTTCCCACACCTTTAAACTAGAGCTAATACAATGTCAAGTTGAGACCCCATCTTCCAGAGGTCAACAATGTAAGTCAGTGAAGATATTTCTCCATGTGTCCTCAGTTCCTCAGTCTCCAAGGCATAAAGGGGCCAGTAGAGCCTACTCTATCTGGTCAAAATTGTATGCATCTTCCTTATACATGCTTGTCTTCCCTCCATCCTACCTCAACACAACCATCAAGATCCCATTTGCCCTTAATTTTCTCCAAAATATTTCCTTCAAGGCAGAGTAGCTACTCAATAGCTCTGATGATTATATTCTGTGTTATGGTGGTGTGGGTCTAAACTTTCCACCCTAACCCAGATTGTGATCATTTTGATCATAGGTTATGATCTACTCACCTGTGCACCCCACATTGCCCTATTTGTTGCCTTGCAGGTGGTTTAGGCCCCATAAATACCTGCTAAATTTATTAATATTTTAAAAATTATCAACATTTATCTAGAGCTTGCTATAAAGGAGAAATAAATATTCATCAAATGAAAGAATGGATAGAAAGTTAGAGAAATGAATGATTACACAAACACAATAAAATTTAAATGGATCTACTTTTTCTCTAGATAAGTCTTCTGTAATTTCAAAAAACATAGTCAATAAAGTATAATCAAGGAGAGCAATTTTGAGAATCAAAATGGTTCTTGTCACAAATACTCCTTTTATAATTGTGACTCACTATTTCTGTTCCTGGAGAAAAAATCTTTAGGAACTCTTAATGCCTCTTATAATACACGTTACTACCTATGCAATGAGAACACTGCTTCTCTAAGGCAAGATGGTGTCTGTGGTGAGTATAGAAGAGTTAACGGTAAACTTGGAGAAGACTCAGCTCTACTGTGAATTGAGAGGTCACAATTGCCCTCCACAAACAGCCCAGCAAGCATTTCCTTCACCCGACTAGCGTCTCCACTATTCTCTCAAAATACTCTTTTCTTTCTTCATTTTTTGTCTATCCTAGTAGGGAATCACCATAGCAACAATCTGAAATAAATCAATTCAGCTACTATTTTCCAGATGTTACAGCCTTGTTCCGAGGTCAGATTTCAAAGGAAGCAAAAGACGGAAGCTTCTGACAGATGAAGGAGGCAGAATTTTCTGCTAACCTGTATAACACCAATGAAAGGAACTGAAGGTGATCTCATCGCTTCTAGCTCAGGGACAGCTGAAAAAAGGGAAAAGAATATAATCACTTAGATTTCCTTCAGAGACTTTTAACCATCTGTGAGCAATGCTGAAAGAAAAGGTGAAAACTATTTAAGAATTTAATTATTAATAGAAGATTAATAGAAGATGAACACTTGCCTTATTTGAATGAGGTCATTCATTTACTCATATCTAATTCTTTAAAGATAAAGACATTTCCTTTAATGATAAGTGATTAATTTAGTGCCCCTTGTCAGTAGTGAGGTTGTCTTTTCTACCCAGAGATTCCAACATCTTGTGATGTTCTTCCACTGTACATAATTTGTATTTCATAATTTGAAATACAATAGAAGTTATGTGCATGCATGTGTGTGCGTGTATGTGCATACTTGCGTAAAATGTAGCTGAAAAACTAGAAAATAGACCACAAGTCAAGAGCTCTGGGAATTAGTTAGGACTCAATCACTTACTTAGCATAGGAGGGAAGGTCAGACAGCATCTCTGAGTCTCACCTTTATCATCTGTGAAGTAGGCTAATGTGCCAATTAGTTTACCATTGTCATGATGCCCATGCACGAAAGGGCTTGTCCATCATAACAGTGTTCTACCTGTGGCCAGAATCAAAGATTTGTATGATTCCTAAATCCTAGTTAACACTTTGACTAGCCAGTCTACATTTGCATTCTCAAAACCTTCAAGTCTAAAATGCTTGTGTATCACTGAATACTCTTCAGACATTCATTTTGCATAATGATAATAAGAGCATAGGACCAGAAGGTGTGGGTTTTAGTCCTGGATCTGCAGGTAGGTAGACATGCAAACCTGCATAGGTCACCTGACCTGTTAGTAGCTCACTGCCCTCCCAGGTGTCTATTACCCATGTGGTTCCTGTATTCCTATAAGAATACAAATAACAAATAACAAATCCACAATAAGAGTGGATGTGTTAGATTCTTGCAGTAAACACTTGGTTCTACTTATTTTGGACATAATTACTTTAATGTATATCTGCACATCTCCCCCAACCTGTGAAGATCACATAGGTATCTGATTTCAGTTTCTCCTCCCTAATTCCCTAATTGAGAACAATAACCAGTGTACATACAGTGTACATGAAGGTTAGGGGAGACTATCATATAACATGAGGTACCATGCTGGGAAATGTAATGAAGAAGAGAGGAATGATCAAGATATAGGCAGCAAGGATAGGAAAGGAGGTTCTTCTGCAATAGATCAGAAGCTATCATAGGTTCAGACTACCAAAAAATAGAAATAACCCTAAGAATTTCTGTGGACAGTATTTGGGTTTTGTTTTTTTTTAACAGAGGTGGGTTTGGCCTTTATTCTTTATGTGTGTATACATATATGTATGTATATATATATGCATGTATACATGTGTATATGTATATAGCTATATATACATATAGCTTTTCTAGATGTTTAATGAGTGAAGGGTTTTGTGTTCAAAAATGCTTGGCTATGTTCTGGGTTAGATAGGGCTGGGCCTTAACTCTTTAAATGTAGCTCTTTTCAGGGTCACATGAGCTGTGGGTTCATCAGCATTGCACACTGCTCTCTGAGTGAGTTCTTCACACCTCATGCTGGCTGTGTGACACTGAGATAGTGACTTCAGTGTTAGTTCCAAAAATATGATTTCTTTTTCTCAAGAGCTAAAGTATGTGTATGGCATACAAGTCTGATAGTTAATAAGTATAATACCATAGCTAAAACAGTGATTGAATGTGACTGAATCTTGTATGTTCCAGAAATCATTCTGGGCACCATGATGACAAACACATGGTCCTTTAACTACCAAAACCTAATATGTATCAATTATAGGAGTACATATCAAAGATATATTACATGAATTATAGACCCTCTTGCATGGCCATGACTTAAAATAAATCTCTTGCAATGATCAAATTATTAAGACAACATAAGACACACTGATATGTGAGAAAGCCAATATTACAGATTCAGCCTTTGACACTACTTTCCAATAATAAAATAAAATAAGAGCCCTGTCCTTCAATGAATGGCCTTCAGGTGACAAGCAGTCCCTGCCATATTTGCCATCATCAACATCTAAGCAGTGCCTCATGACACTGACAACCCATGAGCCTTGGAAACCTGCTATAGTGAGCCCACAATTCCAGGCTCTCTTGAGACCCACGGAAGTAGTTCTGGCCTTTGAGCAATTGTTGGGAGACTTCAGGAAATAGATTTAACATATTCAGCTCAACTGTGGGCCCTAAGTTTTTTTTTAATTAATTAATCAATATATATTTGACATCAATTGTAGTCCCCATGCAATTCCTACCACCATTTCACCAGTGCACCGTCACCTCAGTCCCTTGTTGAATCATAAAATTTTGACTATGACCTCAAACTAAAACCAAAATTGAGTCAAATATTTACATATACTCCATGTAAAAACTGTGACCAACAGCTGTTCAAATGGAGGGAGCCAAACAATGACACTAAAATGCTAAAGAACAGGACTGGGGAGGACTATGCACAATGTAGGTACGTGGTGATGACTCCCTGCTTCAATGACGCAACCAACAAAGATGAGACAGGACCCCTGGAGGACATTGAGCCTTTATTTTTATTTTCTTTAGCAACAACAAAAGGATACAGCTGGAGTTGAGTAAAGTATGTACACTAAAAGTAATTAAAAAGAAACATGTTCTGTTATGATATCGGAAACAATTTGCTCCAGAAAGGTACATAAATTCACAATTACTAAAGCCCCAAGTGGAGGGGATGTCTTTAATTCTAACAGGGTCTGTCACAGTGCTTTGCAGATGGTAAGGTACTCAATTGATCTGGAAGGAAAACATGACTTTCATTAGTAATTTATTATTTATCAAAATGATATATCTAACTTGTAAAGGGAATTCATTCAAATATCAATTTTCAATTTTAATGACCTGAAAAGATTTACCATGTTTTATACTATTTGAAGAGAATTGCTTCTAGTATCTTGACTAATCAGAAAATTTTCAGAGCAAATACAAGCGCTATTACAAATGATGCAAACAATTTCAGTGCCTTAGCTGTAGTCATAAGAACAGATAGAAAATTCTCATTGATTGTCAGAATTCTAAAGAATAACATTATTCTACTGAACAGCTCCAAGTTTTCTGCTTAATACCATTCAATGGTTTTACATTATTCTTAGGGTACAGACCACAATTCTTCATAGTGCCTAGCAGGTCCTGTGGGATCTGTCTATCTATCTCCCAATATCACATGCACTCCAGCTCCTCATCCAGTGCTCCTCATCTCAGTGGTCTTCAGCTTGATTTTGCTTGAGCCACCCTCTCCACGTGGAAGCATCTCTTCCACATCCCCTATACCTGGTTAGCAACTGATCATTTTTTAAAATTCTATCTTAAGTAAATTTCCTTGAGAATACTTCCCAGGACCTTCAGAAGAGACTTTCCCTGTTGGAAGACAGTTTGTCCCAGGACTCTTATGTTTCTGCAGGCCAACAGGTCAAGACTGAGGGACCTGCCCACTCTTTCTCATAAGCCATTTCTCAAGATTGTTTATGTGCCTGGCAACCTTGAGGGTAACTTCATCCTTATTTTACAGATGAAAAACCTGAGGTACAGGACAGGAGAACACAACTAATGTTTCAAGTAAAGGCATGGAAAAGTCCAGAGAGACACTCATAGACACTCATCCCAAGGCCTGTGCTCATACCAACCTGGCCCCGACAAACTCTCCCTCACTCCGTGCTTCGTCTCAGGTGTTGTTACAAAAACCCCCACCAATTAGCACTATGAACAGATACCCAAATTTAAGAATGGTGCTCAAATGTAGTACATTAAGAACTAGAAGATGCTAGAGATTTGTCACAAGCTCAGTGCGGCCACCACCCTTACATCCACCTCCAGGCCGGCTCACCTCTGCACCTCCTTCTACTCCCAAGGCTACTGGTGCTTCTGTCACCAGTGGAAGGTTCATTAGACTTACAGTCAGAAGAAAGTTTACATTTACTATTTCTTAAAAATAGAGTGAAACTCTTCTGTATGGTACTATAACGGTGGAGGCCTGTATTACACATCTGTCAGGACCCATAAAATGTTCACCAAGAGTGAAGTTAATGTAAACTATGGGCTCCGGGTGATCATGAAGTGTCAGTGTAGAGGCACCAATTGTAAGAAATACACCATTTGTTAGGATGTTGATGGGGCGGGTTTGGGGGAGCAAGGGTAGGAAGAATTGTACATTCCCTTCAATTTTGCTATGAACCTAAAAGTGTTCCAAAAAATAAAGTCAATTTAAAATGTTTAACTTATAGACCACCATTCTTTTTTAAAAATGATTTTAGTTTACTCAGTCAGACCTGAATTTAGATATTGGACATTTCATCACTGGAGGAGGAACTTGAGGTGACATCTTTGACGTGATACGATGTGATATGACATATCATGAAGTGATGTGACATGAGATGATAGGGTGTGACATCATGTGATATATTTTCATTAGTAAATGGGCCTAACACGGCTCTTTGTGTCCAGTTCTCAGTCTGTGATGCAGCTTTTAGGAAGGCACTGAATGCAGGATCTAGCAGAGACCACAAGTTCTCCATAAATGTTTGCTTGAGGCCGCCTGCCTTAGGGGGCTGCTCCAAGTGAGGGTGGGAGTATGAGGAAGATTTTCCATTGAGCTGCCCCCAACGTGGCCCTAGCCCATTGCTGGCTTTGACGCGACTGCCCAGCTGCTGAACAGGGTCAGCCAGTCAACGAGGACTCTGGCAAGTGGGATTCAGCGGGGGGATGAGCAGAGAAGTGAGCCAGATGCCTGAGAGGGGCCAGTTTAGCAGCTCCATCAGGGAGAGACGCTGGCCATGGCACAGGAGCGAGAAGTTGGGACACATCCAAGTCACATTGTCACAGGGAAAGGACTAAAGAAACTCTGTTATATAATAGAGTTTTTTTCTACAAAAAAAAATATTTTTGCAAGTAAAGCTGCTTTGAAATATAGTTCTATTTAAAAAAAGAAATAAATAAGAAAATAGCTAATTCATCTACTTTTCAATTTTGCTAATTCACCACCAAATTGTTGGCAGAACTTATATGATTCACTTTTTTGCCAATACCTCAGTGCACATAAATGTAAATAAAAAGCATAAATAAAATCCAACATCCTTCTTAAACTGAACCTAAGGAAACTTGATTTCATATCATTCTTCACCTTCACTTTACGAAGATATGAAGGCGAATGTGTAGTGACCAATGGAACTTAGGTCTTGTCTTCAGGAACTCATTGTTGAAAACAAACAACAGCTTTCATATAAAAATCAATCACAATTTTATAAAGAAATCCTCCAATTACTTCCTAATTACATGAACATAACTAACTGTATATAAATATAATTTATAATAATATATATATTTATCCTAATAACATAGATATGCACAATCAAGTATGTCAACTATTAATAGAAATGCTACATTGCCTTCCTCTAGCATCATCATTGCTTTACCCTGGGACAACTTAGACCCAGAAGCCCTTGTAGTCAAGACTTTATAATCTTAATGTCAGTGACTCAGTAATCCTTCCCATAGAAACTAAATTCAAACTAATGTTTATTGGAGCAACTCTCAGAGTAAAATCTGTTGGACTGCTTCCAGAGTTTGAAGCCTCACTTTGATTATCTAATAAACTCTTTATCTAGCTATTATTGAGATTTTATTTCCAGTTAACTCAGCATTTATAAAACAGGAACTAATAAATTCACAGCTTAATCCAAAGAGATTGGCTATATAGTCCTGAAACATAATTTAAAAAGTCAATACAATGAACTGAAAGTTAGCATCCCCCCCAAACCATAGATTGAAATCATAAAATGAGTCTCTTGCCTCAGATGAAATATTCATATTTTTCTCTAACAAAACCCCAAATGCTCTCTAAGGGGAGCACACTCAAAACTCCACCAGCAACAACCAGACATGGCTGGGAGAAATGTCAAATTCAGTTCAAAGTGGAACTCCTCCTTCAGGCTGGGCAAATTACTGTTCTGGTTGTGTGATTTGGGGGTCCATCAACTCCGTGGGCTGCAATTCATAATCTATAAAAAGGCCTAACACTGCATTTCTCATGGGTCTGCACTACGATGCCCAGCTTCCTTATCAAGAAAGAGACTTGCTGTCATTGCAGTGCTGATGGAGCTGGAGGTGGGCGCAAGGTGGTGGAGCCCACTGCAACCAGCCTGGATGCACATCCTCCCTCTGCTTCTCAGCGGTGCTACTACCCACGCAGTCTACTTAACTCTTCTGTGCCTTACTTTCCCCATCTGTAAAGAGAGCAATAACAGTACTCACTGCACAGGGTTGTTTAAAAATTGAGCCATTATTGGGCCTCCCTGATGGTGCAGCAGGTTGAGTGCCGCACTGTGAAGCATCGCTGCACGGAAGTGCGAGTTCGATCCCCGGCCAGGGAGGAACCCACATGGTGCAGGAGACCTCTCCTGCCTCGCCCGCTGCTCCCCTCAGCAGTGTGTTTCGGTCAGTCTGCTTGTTCTGCTCCCCACTTTGTCTCTGGTGAATCTTCTCACCTCCTGTGACTCTGACTTGTACCCCAGCTAGCTCTTGTATACATAAATAAATAAATCTTGAAAAAAATTGAGCTATTATTTGAAAAGCACCAAAGTAAGTTCTGCATGACTATCTAAATAATCATTGCTCACTGTCCTTTGCTTAGAGGTACATCCTGCTACATTTTCCCCGCGTGCATGGAGGCAGTTTCACAAGTGCCAAAACATTTCACAGAACCTGCTAGTTAATTCCTCTTCTTGCTGGTCATGCAGACAATTCCCAGTTTCCCTTGATGTGGGTGTGTCCAGTGAGACTGGGCAGTGAAGGACATTAAGCTTAACCCCTAAGAGTTTCCATGCACATCTTCCATGATCTTTCCCTTTCCATGCTGGTGCAAATAAGTGTGTGATGTAAAAGGCTGTTTAGAGTGGCTGGTGGAAGCCGCCAGGTCTCGGCATCCCTGGGAGAGCTGCTGGCCTGCCTCTTCTGGTTGTCAGTACAAAATGTCCCCTACTTTGAGAAGCTCCTGATGTGTTTTTTTTTTTAACCAAAATCTAGCAATGCTGTCTTCACCATACAGTCCAACATCTCCTGCTGCACTTTGGGGCTACACATGGGAGTGAAGCTGTTACAACTGTCAGAGTCTAGAAAAGACCCAGGAGGGCCTGGGTGATGGCACAGGAAAACCTTATCCAGAAAGAAAAGCCGAGGTTAGGAGAAGCCAGCGACACACACTTTGTAGGAAATGTCAGACCCAAAGGGTAAGCCCCCAAATCTAAGAGAAAACATGAACTGAAAGATGACCACAATCGGCAAAACTGTCAAAGGCATAAGCACCTGCACTGTCCACTGACCTGATGTGATTCCCAGAAAAGAGTCCCATTTCGTGGGCAGAAGCCAGCTGTCCCAGAAGTGTGGTTTTTCGACCTGCGTCAGCATAACACACCCAGAATTCTTCCCTGGTGTGTGTCTTGGCAACTAAAATCCCTACAGTTCTCACAACCATGGGCTGAGATGGTGCTCGCCCCGCTGAGCACGAAAGAGCAAAAGATAGGTGACAAACCTGTCTTTACAGCTCTGAATTCCTAAATGTGTGTTGTTACAACTTCCCAACTGCTTCTAAGGACCGTAGCGAATGGAACGAGTCGTGAGACGGCAAGTTGCTGGTCATCTGTTGGGCTGCTACGCAAAAAGCAGGCTTGGCTATGCCACATCTTTGGGTGCAGCATGGAAGCACTTGTCATCTGCTGAGGGAGGACAAAGGGCCACCAAAGGGGGGATGTATGCGTTTACTGCAGGCATGTGGCTCTGGTCACGCTCCTGTTTGCTCACGACTCTCCACTGCAGAACTATTCCAAATGCCTAATGAGAAAGCTGAATCAATTCATGCAAATGGATAAATTCTTAGCCCTCTCTGTTGGACAGATGCTCAGGTGGCTCTCTGTGATCCTCACCTCCCGGTGTTCACAGTTTTGTGTGAGCATCTTCCCTTGAGTGAGGAATAGGTTTTTAAACTTGCTTCTAATTTACAGAATGTGTCCAAGCTCATGGGGTATCATCCCTATAATTATGTCATAGTGTGTAAGATCCTGTCTTGTATGCTGGAGACCCTCCTTCCTGGCTTGAAGTAAGCAGGCATGCTGGGAATGCCGGTGACAAGGACCTGCAGGAACGGGGTGCAACCTCTAAAAGCCAAGGGCAAAAGGTCATGCCCTGAGTCCCTTCCCACAACCACAGAAAAGGAGTCATTCTAAGAAACTGAGTGAACTCAGAAAGAGACTTTGGCTGTGGAGCTGCAAATGAGGACACGACTGGCAGACACGCTGACTGCAGCCTATAGACCTAAGCAGAGAACTACTTAAGGGACCTTGACTCTTGACACAAAAACTGGGAGGGGCTTCCCTGGCACAAGGGGTTAAGCACTGCACAGTGGGGCTTCTGCAGCCATTACAGCATGAATTCAATCTCTGGCCAGGGAGGTGACCCACATGGCACAGCAGACCTCCCCTGCCTCGCCCGCTGCTCCCCTCAGCAGTGTGTTTCAGTTAATCTGCCTGTTCTGTTCCCCACTCTGTCTGGTGAATCCTCTCACCCCCCACACCTTGTACACATAAATAGAATTTTTAAAAAACTGGGAGATAAAAGGATGTATTGCTTTTTTTTTTTTTTTTTTTTGCTGAGCTTGTGGTGGTTTGCTTCACAGTAATAGATAACTGATACACTCTGTTAACAGAAAGGTGACCACAGCTCCCCTCCCACTTGGTCAATGTTATTTTTGTAACATTAATGGGGTGCTGGTGGAGAACTCCCATCCCAGCAACTAAAAATGCTTCTCCCCTTCACTCCCAGGCCCTGAGCAGATTTTAAGTTCCCCAGAGTTCCCATATATTTTGTCACTGCAGGAGGTCTTAGTCAACATCACATAATAATTTTCTCTACAGGAAAATGATCATGATAATACACATGAAAATTTTTAATTTCTAATTTTACTTTGAAAATTATATGACTCAAAAACTCACTTCACTGAGGATGTCAATGATTTCTTGGCATTCATTATGTATACTTGGGAACTTTGTGAGAGGAAAAGTTCTCTACTGCAAATATTTCCAATATAACAGAATCCTTTCACAGACTAAACATTTAATGAACTTGACATAATGTTATACTAAGGACAATTTTTATTAAATATCTGCTAATTCCCAGGTTCTCTCAGGCTTGTGGAGTGATGGCTCCTTCTTCAGGTTCTAATCTGTCTTGTTTTCCCTGGGAACCCCATGTCCCGAGTCTTCTGTCAGTATTGTTTAATGATTACTTTAATGTTTAATGATTACTACTTGTCTTGCCTACTTCTCTCTTTTATTTTTCATTAAACTTGTGATTTTTCACATAAGTCATAGAGATGCTTCCACACAAGTATAGATGCATTAAAGGGAAATAAAATAATAAAAAAAATACACACCCATATGTAAGGAAAAATGAAAAAAATTATTGTGGTTTCAAGAGCTTATGAGCAAATATCAAAAGTAACACAAATGTGTGTATTCACCAACATATACACACATGCATACTGATGCATGCACACATAGCACACTGATGTACATGTCACATACACACATGCACATTTATAACATACACATCACACCTAGAGAAACACACAAACACCACACACATCATACACACACACACGCACACCCATCAAGATTTGCTTCTTAAGTATAAGCTGAAGCTGAGGGTGATATGGATCAGCATTCTCAAGTTTCTGTTTTATTTTCCAGAAAAGTCTGTGGAAGTAGGAACATGTCTACTCAAGGTCCTTAGGTCAATAAGAATATTGTGAATATAGTTTGAATTCATTTTCATTAAAAACTAGAGATTACGTCTTCCAAATGAGCAAGTCAGCTCTAACTTTGGTCCTAAGTTGCCTGTTCCATCAGCAGGAGAAGTAAATTGGTGGCCATTAAAGCTTCTTTCACCTCTAAAACCCCAGGAGTCAGCATCCAAAGACAGAAAACAGTTGACTTACACTTTGAGTATTGACAACCACATTGTTTACCTCTGGTCATACAATTTTCCTCCTCCTGGAATGCATACAATAAGAAAACACTTGTGATTACCAGCAGAGATTCATAAAAGTGATTGTGATCATTCAGTCACGTAGTGGGAGAACAATCTCACCAGAAAAGTCTTCAAGAGGCAGCATCTTAATATATGACTGGGTATCATGGGGCCTCAGGTGGGTTTCCTTTTCTCTAAATCATAGTCTCCCTTAGCCCCACATGCATGAGTGCTGCTGAGACTGTGTGCAGAGCTCAAGGAGATGGGCTTCAGGAAGCCTCAGGTTCTGATCTCGAATCTTAAAGCAATGACAACAAAATTTCTTCGGCCAAAAAAAGGAGCCTGCAACAAAGAGAAGCTAAAATAACGGCACATGATCTTCAGCAGCTAGTACAGAAATATGCATAGTTTACATGCCAGGGCATGGGATGAGGGTCCATGGGTCAGTTGGAAGAGTTGGCAGAGAATCTGTGATAACACAGTGTGTGGGATCAGAGTTACTGTGATTTAGGGGGACCTCGTGTAAAATACTGAATTTGACATAGCCAGGAGGAATAAAAGGACATGACTCCACTCTAAAATGAAGCAAAACGGTATAGTCAAATGAGAGCTTGAACACCCCTGTTTATTATTATGTGCCAGATCCAAGATTGAATAATGTCCATTTATGTTTAAATTGAACTTCTTCCCACCTGTATCAGTTGGGGTCTCCACAGGAATAATTATTAGCACAGCTGATTGAGAAAAACAAATGTCAAAGAAGGGTCTGGAGGTGCCGATACATAATGGGGACCATTAAGAGGTGCTGAGACTCCCAGGGACCAGCAACCAGAGGGGCCATCACCACTCCCAGCAGGCTGTTTTTGGAGCTCAAAGGAAACTGGGATAGTGAGGAGCGACTGCCCTGACAGCTGAGTTCAAGGAGGCACCGGATCATTGCAGAGGCCAGACACTGAGGCAAAGGAGAGCACAGAAGCCCCTCTTTAGCTCTTCTAAGTTGCAGAACCTTCCAGTAGCCACCTCAGTTGGTAGCCAGCTGGGAGCCTGGAGCCTGTAGTCAGGACAAGGAAATGCAGGGGAAGGCCCAGAAGATAGGGGGAAGGGGAGTAACTGGAACATAACTTAAAGGTCATATACTTGCAGTGGCATTCCTGTTTGACATTTCAGGAAACTGAGGCTGTGAGTGGTCTTACAGGGGCACCATGAGGATGAGTCAGGATTTGAACCAAGTGTGTGCTCGCTTCTCTGTGTTACTCTCAAGATTCCTCTCACTAGTAAGCCCTTTGCTATTTACCAATTTTTTCACATACTTTTCCACATCTGTTTCCTAAAACAACCCTGAGGAGTAAGAACATCAGATTTCATTTCTGTTTTACAGATGAAGGAACTAAGGATCAAAGAAGCAATTAACATTTTTCTTCTAAAAGGTAGGCGATAATTAATGGCTTTGATCAAACAGAAGAAGGAAACAAGCAATAAAGGGAGCAGGGTGCCTGGTACATAAGTTAGCAAAATAGCAAAGATTAAGCACCTCTGATATTATGCAAAACTTGAAATGAGAAAGACACTAGCCAGTATTTATTATGATAATCCTCACTAAATTTGCACGTCTTTCATCATTAGTATAAATTTTCTTATTCCCTAAGAATTTATAAACTAAGAATTTACAACCAGCTGAGTATTGTTTTTGAATAGCAGAGCTTCTAAAAAGATCACCCAGTAGACTGCAGAGTACATGATTTTAAAGGTATGATACAAAACTGTTTCCTATTTCCTAGCACCTTAGGAGCAAGGGATTGGAATCTTTGTTAATTAACAACATGGAGGGGATTGCTAAATGTTAACAAAGGAGGAACATTTACAATTTATTTTCTAAAAAAAATAACCTCAACCACAAGTATGATTTTGCTATCTCTATTTCTACAGAAAAGTGGAGCAGACTAGGCTTTCTCTACTGCTGCTTCCATCTGGTATCTGAAAACACAGCCCACTTAACAGAAAGTGGGTATCACAGAGGTCAGCTTCACCTAGCTCACCAGGTATCTCCTGGCATTTCCTGCATTGTAACAGATGCTCTATGAGTCTTTGTGAAATAAATCCACACCTGAGGAGAGACTTTTCAAATTCTGTGCCAGAAATGATATATATAATGTATCCATTTTATCCTAACATCAGCCCTGTGCATTTGACATTATTATCACCCCATTTTACACATGAGGAATTTGAGTTTACACAGTCAGCAAGACATGTGGCCAGGACATACTCCGAGTCAAATACTGTCTAAAGCAATGTCATCTGTGCCCCTCTCGTCCCTCTGAGACTAGGCACGACGGGCTCAGAGATCCACCAAGCCTGATCTTTCAAAGTCCAAGCTCTCCCTAAAACCCCTGCCAGTTCCCAAGAACAGGTGCACCATCACATACTATCTGCAGGCTTCCATGTGAAGGCGTCAGAGCCTGTCCTGAAGGTGCCGTGAAGAAGATGAAGAGGTGCTGAGATCACAAAATTCCCGGCTAACAACCAGAACATTCCTTTTAAAGGTTACTGTTTACTATGTGATTCCATTTATGTAACATTCTTGAAATGGCAAATTTATAGAGCAGGAGAACAGGCTCGTGGTTCCAGAAGTTAAGGAGGCAGGGAAGGGAAGACTGTGGAGTCCTGTGACAGCGCTGCCCTGTGTTCTGACAGGGAGAGGGTCACGCCATCCATACACATAGTGACATTGTGGAGCTCAATGTACACACCTGCACGCACACAGATGAGTGTGTGTAACCTGGGGGTACCCTACTAAGGTCAGTGGGTTGACCTTGTAAGTTTCCTAATGTAACTACAGTTATGCAAAAAGCTTCCAGTGGTGGAGACTGGGTGAAGGATCTTTTAGATTATTTCTTGGAACTGCATTGCAAATCTACAGGTATTTCAAAATTTTAAATGAAAATACCAATGATTACCTCATAGATTCTGTAGTAATCTTTTTCTTGTCTGTTTTTCAAATGATTGGTACCAGTGTGGTGATTTTCTACTTTCAGTAGAGGAAGGTGTTGTTCTTGTTTGAATTATGGTGGGTTGGCACTCATGGGTGGTTTGACCAGTGGAAGGATATCAGAGAGGGACACCAGGCAGGAGAGAAGGTGCCCTGGCTGAGGGGTGGGCAAGGCCAAGCACAGAGGCAGGAACAAAGGACACAGGTGAGCTCCATCTGGGCAGAATGGGGGGGCACATGTGAGATTTGTGCAAGGGAGAGGGAAAAGCTGAGTTGGCTGCACCACACAGAAAAAGAAGTCTGCTCTGAAGGTGCTGTGGGGAAAATACCCAGGTATTCTGGGGCAGGGGATGATATGTTAGGAGCAGAACTATGGAGCTGCTGACCTGGCCGCATCGGCAAGCAATAGGCAGGAATGTTTGTGGCCTGGAAGGAAGGAATAGCAGTGAGCAGACTATCCAGCCAGGGTCCAGAAAGGAGGTCTAGAAAAGAGGGTGAAACTCGCCCTTGAAAAGGAAGATTCCAATAGCCAATACTTGGAAAATAAGTATTTAACTCAGCTTATATATTCCCAGATAATAAGAGACGTAAACATACTTCTAACTTCTATTCCACTGTCAGATGAATAAAAATATCCTTGTTTGCACTTGGTGAAAGGACACAGGCAGTCAAATTGATTCTTGATGTCTGCTTTCCTTCCATTCCCCTGGCTCTTATATGCATATATCCACAACCAGTTCTAACCTCAATCATTACTAATTTTCATCTTAGGATGTAATTCAAATTCATTGGCTCCAAAATTTCTCCTATGAATGCATTCTCTGGTAATCTCATTTAATTGTCCCATGAATTTTAATATGAACCTTCTGATAATAACACAGAACCATCTCAGAAGACTATGGTTTATTCAGTCAAAATGAAACTTTAAAAAAAATTGAGTTGCTTTATAGATTTATGAAGATGGTAACCAGGAAACAATGATTTCCAATATTTCCCTCTATCGACTTTCAAATACACTATAATAAAAGTGACCAACGTCTCTTTTTAAATAGACAGCAGTAATAACTTATGAGAGATCAATGATAATCATTCATCACATAAATAAGCACTGTGAAGTTACAGGGCTCCAGATTAAATGAGAAGCATTTATTACACTTCTGCATTGCAGCAAAATCTTTGGTACATGTTGTACAGAAAACCCAAAGGCAGCCCCCCACTGGTTTTTAATTAAGTGTCAGTCCCACAGAGTTAATAAGCATGCTATCAATAATGTGACTTTCCTTTAAAGTTTTGATAACAATAGTTCAAGACATATTTTGTAATTACTGATAATAGATTTGATAAAATTCTCTAATTACCATCCTTTTCTCATCCAGCATCACTAAATATACTATGCCGATATGTCCAAGAACAGTCTTTCCATTTCTAGAGCCATAATAAACACAAATCCTGTGAAACTGATATATACACTAAGAATAACATACAACTCAGAAATTCAGTCTTGAAACACAAACAGATTGTTTTATGATTAAAGGAATAAATACTGCCGAGATTGAGAATAACTATCATTTTCTGTGCACTTGTTTTGTACCAGGCACTGGGCTAGGAGCCTTTAGAAACAGTTCTGCAAGTGCTGTTTGCAAAGAAGAACCAA
Source organism: Galemys pyrenaicus (assembly GCA_019455555.1). Classification (NCBI taxonomy): domain Eukaryota; kingdom Metazoa; phylum Chordata; class Mammalia; order Eulipotyphla; family Talpidae; genus Galemys; species Galemys pyrenaicus. The sequence continues at coordinate 9,120,228 of JAGFMF010011796.1, forward strand.
TGTAATATAGAGAGACATAAACCAGGACACACAGAGAGAGACTAGCTACCTGTTCCTCCAAGATCCCACAGATGTTCAGCAGTGCCAGAATCCCAGAGCCCTCTCTACAACCCTCCAACTCCCTGGGTAGGGTGGAAACTTTGTGCTCTCACCAGATAAATGAAGAAGGAATACATTGTCTCCACATGAACCATGGCTTGGATAATATACACGCCCTTCTAAGATGAGACTCTGCCAACAGTTACTCAAAACATGTTTGTAATTATATGGAGCTCCTTGCTACCAAATTAACAGTCAGTTCATACCATTTGCCTCACCTCTGTGCCTGCACAGGGATCAAAAGCTTAGCGCCAGTGCCCGGTGTGGCTAGTAGCCAAGCAAACCTGCCCAGGACTTCCAGCAAGGGGCCATCAGCCACTGGCAGGCCTACCTATGCTACCCGCCAGTCTTTGGCTTGCTCTGGTTCTCTCCTCCAAGCAGGATTGCCCTAGCAGGATGAAACAAGCACATTAGGCATTAGTGAGCTTCTGTTAATTTGCAGGCATTTTATTAAGAGTCCATGATCAGAGTCTTTTATTAGCCAAATAAAACAAGCATTGGTGTGTTGGTTAATATAACCTCTACCTAGGTTGAAAGAAAGACTTTCAATAGCTCCCAAGGATCATCAAATGAGAGCTTACATCTCATTTCCTAATAGGAAGCACCACTTGAAAAACACCCAGCCTTTTCCAGTCAGTTTAATTCAATTCAGTTCAGTTTAGTTAAATGATCATTTGTCCAGAAGCTTCTCTGCTTTATTTCAGGCTCTGGAAATACTAAGATGAATTAAACATGATTTCCCCCCTTTAAGATGTTTGCAGTCTGTGGGGGGCATAGTCCTATGTTTATCACTAACAGAAAAAATTGACACCGGTGTTTCATAATATACGAGAAATGTGCTCTGACCCCATAAGGAAGAAAATAGGAAGGAGACCAAGGAATTAACTCTTACTTCACATTTGTTATAAGCCACACACCGAACGAGGTGTTTTGTATCATGTTTTCTTTCCTTCTTCACAACATCCTTAAGAGGTAAGGATTTCTAGCCTCACTTTCTATAGGAACAAGTTGAGCCCCTAAGATACCTGGCCTGGGGTCACGTGACCATGGCCAGCTGTGCTGGTCACACACATCCATTCTAAAGCCCATGCTCTTCCAATGCTGACTTCACACTCCCAGGATTAATTTTCTTTGGGAGGATCAGAATAACTTTGTGGACAGCAGGAGTAGCAGAGCTCATAGGGGGGATTTCAATAGGAGGCTGTGGAAAGGGCATTCAGCTATCAGCAGTGACCCCAGCCTTCTCTCAGCAGAAGTTGGGGACATTCTCCTCTCTGCAGTCTCTGAGCAGCCCAGGTCTTGAGCACACCCACTCTTCTTTGGCCACTGCCTACAGTCTTGTCCACCCTGGCTACCGTATTGTCTGACAGTACCCAGTGTCCTGCTGCAGCTAGAGGTCACCTGGATCCGTCCTTTGTGGGTTCTCAACACCTCTACGAATCAGGTCCAGATTTAGAGCAACTGGGCCCAGTGTGCACCCTGGAATTCGGAATGTTGTCATATCTTCCAAGTGCAACCTTAAGGGATAACTCACAAGGTTGTACAGAGGTTAGGAGCAGAGAACATGGTCAGACAGCAGAAGACTAAACCTTGGCTATATCCATTACCAGCTCTGTGACCTAGCCTTTAAAAAAGAACTTTAGTTTTTATAGCAGGTTTAGGTCTACAAAAAAAATGCAAAGATACAATGGACATTTCCCTTTTACCCCACACCCAGTCTCCCTAGTTCTTAACATCTTACATTAATATGGTTCATTTGTTACAACTAATCAACCAATATGGAGTCATTCCTAGTAACCAAAGCCCATATTTATTCAGACTACCTTAGTTGTTGCCTAATGTCCTGTTTCTGCTTCAGGATCCCATCTGGGACGCTACAGTACATTGAGCCTTTATGTCTACTTAGGTCTCTCTTAGCTGTGACAAGTTTTGCAGACTTACTTTGTTGTTAATGACCTTGACAGTTTTGAGGAGAATTAATTAGGATTTTGTAAATGTCCCTTTGTTGGAATGTGTCTGAGGGAATGTGTGTGTTCCTCATGACTAGTCTTGTCTTTGGGGAGGAAGTCTGCAGAGGTGAGAGCCATTCTCCTCACATCATGTCAAGGCTGCATACTGTCATACCCTTTGGGTGTGACCTTGGTCGCCTGGCTGAGATGTGTTGTCAGGTTTCTCCACACTAAAGGTACTCATTGTTGTCGTCGGGTTTTTTTATTACACAGAAGATGTAGGGAGACCAAGCTACTAGAGTAATCCCTGTGGAAATAATGGAAGCTTGCCCCATGTAAGTGGCCATGGAGGAATTGAAAGTGGAAATTCTCAGAGAACCCAGAGGGGAGGTGGGAAGCCAGAACCATGAGGACTCTTTTCTGTCTGGGGAATTGAAAGAAAGTGGGGCATTGAATAAGACAGGGTGTATGAAGGGTTAGACAAGATTCTAAAAGAGATTGGGGACTTGGAGCCAGGTGGTATAGAACCCCAAAGGCCACCTGAAGGAATCTGCATACAGGAGAGAACATGTTAGTCAGGACTGCCCCTAACAGTCTCACATCCTAGTGCAAGAGTCTAGCTGGAGTTCCTAATTCCATGGCTTAAAGCTTTTCCTCACGTACTGATTCACAGACATGCAACTCTACCCTCAAGCGGTCCTCATATCCTCACCCATGTTAGCACTGCCCTTTTAGGTTCTTTGAAAGAACCACAGGCTGAAAAGTTAAACTTTAGGCTTCTCATATTCTCAAGTTTGGACATTGAATTAGAGATGTGGTGACAGTCAGTCCCAGCCTCTGGCCCCTACTCCCTTGCCTGCCTGGTCCTGTTGTTCCCATTCCCTTTGCCATGAGGGACCATAAGTGCAAAACCATGGAAAGCCTCACTCAAGCTCCTAACACCCATCACTGGTCCCAGGAACACAGCTCTCCCTTGGTCACCTGCATAGATCCTGGAAGCCAATCAGGTAGGAGTGTCCAGGGTTCTGGATCTCCGTAGTGAGTTGTAAAAGGAACAACTTCTATGTATGTGTGGAGTTGATGTAGAGCAGGGTCAGAACTGGCCCACACAACAGGGACCCAGCAGGGACTCCAACCCAGGTCAGAGGGCAGAATTAACTTGATGTCTTATTTTAAATAGAGACATGGGTTGTTGGTACTTTGACTACCAAATCAAACATTCAGCTTTTGAGCAGAAGAAAAATTTTAGTGAGTTATAACAGTATACTGCTTGGTGCTTCCTTTATTTCAGCTGCATTTCCCATTAACACCACTGTTGTATTACCTTGAGCATAACTTATTTACTGCCTGTCATGTTTAAAATTTACTATTTTGAAAGAAGAGGGAAAATTTAGTGCCCCTACCTTTCCCAACTGGATGACTGACTAAGATAAATGCTGCTTCCCTTTGAAAGTTCAAATAAAAGAAAAACCATCATCATAATAAACATCATCACCATTCATCTTGGTGGTAATTACCCATCCATGCCAAACCCCCTCATGATTTAAGCTCTCGTTAAAATGCAGAAAGATGAACAGATTGAAGAATGTAGCTTATTTATTTACTTTCAAATTGAAAGTGCCATTTTGCAATCCCAAGTCTTTGAGACAAATCTGACAGTCTAAATTGGTCCCTACCAGAGGAAATAGTTTTTAAAAAAAGAGATATTAATAACCAACCTGGATTTCCTTTGTTTATTTTTATTTGTCATTTCTAGTCTATATTTCAAAAGGCAGCTTATAATAAAAACCCACATATAATAGCAGATAGTTAAAAGGGAAGCTAAGAAAAGGTATCAGAAGTTCTTAAAAGGAAAAAAAAGGTACTAATTTTATCCAGAATCTGAAAGATGCTATTGCTATGAGCTCTAAATTGACTGAGTTTCCCAGCAGCCAAGGCAATATTTAAAAAGAAAGAAAGAAAGAAAAGAAAAATTCAGTCTATTCTTCTTGGTTCTTTAAAAGACACATCTTTGCCATTTCTCCAATGTCATATCAAACAGCACCTCAACGTAGTAATGTTCTATGTTGCAAACATCTCTTCAGAGGAAATGCACAAGAATATCTAACTCAAAGAAAAAAATGACTTCATTTATAATGCCAGTTATAAGAGATCTCTGCAACCAACTTGAGCTCACATTAAAAGTTGAAAGGTCTAACCAATGCCTTGATATGAACTCAGCTTGGTAGCGAACCAGTCTCCATTCACCAGTGTGCACTTACTCAGAGACTAAGATGCCTGAATTATAAGATGATAACAGAGAGTAATTTTCCTCTTCTTTCTAAGTAATAGAAACATAATATGCTCAAATTGGAAAGATACTTAGAGTAATCAATTCCCAGACTCCCTTGCAGCGCTGGCTAGGTGCCTTAGGGGTACTGTACTTTGGACTTATCTATGGTCAAAGAGATATAAGCGTAAGTTACCAAAAGGGTCTCCACAGGACTGGCAAAATGAGACAGACTCAACTGACATTTGCATTTTGTTTTTCGCTCTCAAGCCTTCCTTTTGTTTGCCTGGAGAAAGATCAACCATCTGGGCACCATGAGTACAAAAGCCAGAGATGACCCTGAAAAGGCAGCTGTAGTACTGGGAGGTACACCTCCCTCCAGCAACTCTGCACTTCCTGCCCACACCTCCTAGGACATGAGAAAACAAAATCATTTCTAGTTTTCCAGCCACCTGGGTTTGTCACAATCAACAGAACGTAATCCCTAACTGAAAGTCTTACTAAATGCTGCTTTCAATAAACTGAAAATGGAAGACAGACTGCATGAACAGAAAGACCCTCCTGTCCAGCATCCACTCTGGCAGTCACCGTGTAGATGGTCACCAAACCCTGCTTTGCTTCTCACTCGAGCTGGCCATGTTGCACAACTTTCCAGAGATTGACACACGACTGAGTTCCCAATGGAACAGGGAAGGAAGTGAGGAGCACTGTTTGCAGATGCTGGGTATACCCTACCCCCGTTCACAAACTTTTCCCCAGCCTCCAGCTGAATTTGAAAGTGTAGGGTAAATGGAAAAGTGATCAGGCTTTTTTGCCCTCCCGCCATTGGTGTGATGATGGAACCTGCAGTCCTACACACGTGCCTAAGTGGGCATGTGCAAGTGGGCGCGCCTGGGCTTAGATATGGGCGTATAAGGGCAACATCACAGGGGACACCAGCAGAAGAAAGACGCAGAGGAGAGAAGAAGTGTAGGCAGTAAGCAGTCGCAGCCCAGAGAATGGAGATGCACCGGAGGGCTAGGAGGCCTGCCAGCCCCCTGCCTCCTCCCCAACCCTGGCACCCCTGCCTGCCATGCACCTGGTCGCCTCTGATGTAATAAAAGCCTGATAAAAGCCATCAAGGACTCCAGGATTCCTGCTTGACCTGTCTGCTCAGAATCATGGAGAACTTGCTCTGTGCCCTTCCTGGCACCACACAAGGGGAATGTGTTCTTATAACAGGAAAGTTATACGAAGGATGGGGCCTGGGTTCCCGAATTAGGGGACAGAGGCCTGTACCACTGAAGCCGGGCAAGGACACTACAAGAAGAAAGGGTTATGATGTTAGGTTGCCAGGGTTTGAGGTTGCTGTTCCTGTAGTCAGCCTACTCTGAATAGTGCTCTAGGGATGGTCTCCAGTGTGGACAGCACACAAGATGATTTGGGGGGGCGGGGGAGGCAGGGGGAAATATTACTGCTTCTCATTAACCACATTCTAATTAATTTAAGCTTAGTCACTTTAAAATTGTATGATATGCTGTAAAGTGTTCTAGGTTCACAGATAAACGTATGTTGAAAGTATGCATGAAAGCATTTTTTAAATTTACATTTTTAACTTAAAAGCATTTTTTAACTTACACTTTTAATATAAGGCAAAATTCTAAAAAATCACAGCTATTATAACAGTTCAAGAAAAGTGATTTTTGATCTTTTTAAAGTCACAAATTCATCCTCTAAATGGGAAACTCTCTGTGTGGCTAATGCAGTAACAGGTGATACCGTCTGGTTAATAAAGGTGGGAGCCTGAAACCCCACCCCCAAAGGAATAGGGAAGGGAGGAGTATCAATAGTGAGATTTTGCATGAAAGTTTGATTAGAAATAGGATATGATTGCTTAATTTTTTTTTTAAGTCATGCTCTACAGAACCTTTGGAGCAAAGCAACACTGACAACATTCTAACATCCTATCACTGATTTAGCTGTAGTCTCCTTTTTCCTTGGTTGAATTGGTCTCTCAGTGACTTGAGTTGGTCACTTGACTTGAGTTGGTTACTCTACACTGTTCTTCCTGTGGGCGAAGGTGAAGATCTGATTCTACTTCCAGATCTTGTCACCATCTATGCTTCAGGATTGGGGCAGGAGGGGGAGAATAAAAAGAGAGAGGAGGTGGCAAAACTAAGAAAAAGGCATGCTGTTTTCCTGGGCAGCTGGAGAGACCAGGAGCAGCTCTAGAGCTGGGCTTCTCCGTCTAGACACACAGAGGCTGAGCAGAGGCTGGGTGTAGGGGCAGGAGGGCCCAGGGCAGGTTCTCTATGATCTGAGCGGATGGGGCAAGGAGGAGTCCTGGAGCCCTCAGTGAGGCAACCAGGTACATGGCCAGCAGGAAGGCATGGGATTCAGGTGGGTGGGCATGGATTGGGGCAGGGGCCAGGAGGCTGGCAGATCTCCTAGCTCCAGGCAAATCTTCTCTCTCTGGGCTCTCTGGTCTCTGCTTCTTCACTACTTCTGCTCAGCTCCGCTCCTAGCATCCCCATGACATCAACCTTACATACCCCGTGTCTGAGCCCAGGTGCACCCACCTACGCATGCTCACACCCTACTTCAGGTGCCTGCCACTACGCATGCGTGCAGGACCACGGGGGGTCTATCATCGACACTAATGTCAGAAGGGTGCAAACTCTGATAACCTTCATTTACCGTACACTAGGGTTTCATCTCTGAGATGCCTGCTCCTCTCTCATTAGGCGGAAGGTGCAAGGGCACGGAGAATTTAGCCCAAAGAAACTACTTAAAACCATTTAGAATCAAGAAGTCTTGCATGAAATTAAACCTATGTTGCTGATAAGTGTGAAATATAAAAGAATTATTCACACACCAAAGAAAATGCAGCATCCTCTTTCTATAGAAAGCCTCCCCAGGAACCCAGGGCATTTCGGGGACATGGGGTTGGCCCCATTTGGCCTCTCATCTCATAAAAGTGAAGTGAGCAAATTAACAAGTGTTAACTTTAAGTACACAACCCTCTACTAATTTCTACTCTTTCTTCGGGATGGAGAGGAGAAGGAAATAATAACAAAATTACCCTTGGCAGGTGTAGGGTAAAGGTTGATCAGGTATTTCTACCTTCCCACCACTGTGATGATGGACACCTGTGGTGCTGCGAGCATTCCAGGGTGGGCATGCGCAAGTGGGCACACCTGAGTTGGACACGGGCATAAATGGGCGGCGTCATGAGGACGCCAGAACTGCGAGGACCAACAGACAGAACTGTGAGGATCAACAGACAGTACTGACGAGCAGCAACAGCAGAGAGAGAGAAGAAGCAGCCAAGAGGGTGAGATGTGCCGGGGGCTGGGAGGCCTGCTAGCCTCCCGGCCCTCCGGCACCCATGCCTGCCATGTACCTGGCCACCTCTACTAAATAAAGTATGAAAAGCCACCGAGGGCTCCAAGACTCTCCTTTCTTGACCCGTCTGCCCAGAACCATCCCGACCCTGCTCCAGTACAGCAGGCAAATGCAGCGCTGAATGGAATAACCATCAGGACTGTTATTTAACTTTCTATTGTTTCCAGCAAGCATATGCTGTCAAATATTTACATCTATTCTAAAACTATCATTGCCTCTTAATTTTTCAATATATAAAAATAAATGTTTTTCGACTTTTCCTCCTGTCATGGCGCCATCTGTCTTATGCACTCCTTCAGGCTCCATCAAGTCAGTACAATTTGTATCGTCAGAGACCATTGAGTGAGCAGTAGTTAGAGTGGTGAGCCGTCCCTCCCCACATCAGCCCACATCAGCCCACCCTGACAGCATGCCTGTGGAAGAAACGTTGCTAAGAAAGTGGATGTGGAACACACCTTCCCAGTCACAGAGTTTACCCTACGTGCAATTAACATAGCAATGCAGGTGCAATTAACAAGCTTGCTCACAAGTGGAGATTCTTGGTCAACTCTCAGTGTGGAAGAAATATTGCTGGACAAATAGACTGGAGATACATCCCCAGTCACAGAGTTTAGCCTAAGTACAATTAACATATCAGTGCAGGCCCAATTAACAAATTAGATTCATGGCTGTAGCGGCAAGAACCTTACAGTAAGAGTAAGGTTCAGGATGGTTCTGTGCAGACGGGTCAAGGAAGGAGTCTCTGAGCCCTCGGTGGCTTTTCATACTTTATTTAGTAGAGGTGGCCAGGTACATGGCAGGCAGGGGTGCCGGGGGGCTGGAAAGCTGGCAGGCCTCCCAGCCCCCAGAGCATCTCACCCTCTCGGCTGCTTCTCTCTCTGCTATCAATCTGCTGCTGCTGCTGCTGCTGCTCATCCTGTCTGTTGGTCCTCACAGTTCTGTCTGTTGGTCCTCGCAGTTCTGGCGTCCTCATGACGCCGCCCATTTATGCCCGTGTCCAACACAGGTGCGCCCACTTGCGCATGCCCACCCTGGAATGCTCGCAGCACCACAGGTGTCCATCATCAGTAGTGGGTGGGTGGAAAGACCTGATCAACCTTTACCCTACAATGGCCCAGTCTCAGCACTCCTAAACAGAGCTGCATATCAAAGGGTCAGATAACAGGTCAGGCTGGTCTGTGTCCTTGGAAAATTATTTCCCTGCAAAACCCCCTTTCCCTAGGAATTAACCATCAAACATACGATTCTGTAGTAAATGTAGTTATAGCAAAGTATAAAAGGAGCTACCAGTCTTTGTTCGGGGCCCAGATTTTCAGAGAAAGGTCCGTGTCTGGGTCCATAATCATATGAATGTGAAATAAAGTACTTCGTCTCCAGAAATCCTTGATAACCGCCTGGTTTATCCTCCCATAGCCTGGACCAGAGTAATTCCATAACACGCCCAGATCACTTCATTGTAAGGGCAGAGCTATCTTTGACCTCCGAGCTGCTTATTAAATGAACATAAAGCAACTCCAAGGACAATAAAAAGCAATTCTTTAAGTGGAATGTCCCTCTAAGAATATTCATTTGCTTCTCTGTGACAGATGCTGTCACAAAGCTTATGTGCGACTTCTCTTACTTTGCCTCCCCTTGAATATGTTTGCTGTCCTGATGATAAATCTACAGTCTACACTAAGCAGAAGAGAAATAGCGGGGGCTTTTCTGTATGCCAAGGCTGCCAGCCACATCTATCATCTCCCGCTTCTGTTTTCCTTTTAATTATCTCGCTTCAGTCAGAAACTTGACTTCAAATCACAAGCCTAAGGAGAAACTAGATTTTAATTCGCAGAAGTGCAGCTAAATATTTTTGTTCTAGGACTATATTTCATAATAAAGATGGGAGCCTCAGAGCTCTTTAAACCTAACAGCAACTATAAACATTTTTCTTCCTGGCGTGATTTTTGCTTCAAATCAAACCTGAGTTCACCTACAGCCCATCAACCAAAAAGTTATTATAAGATTACATTCCCCTCTCCCAATCTGCCACCTAGCACACAATGACCTGAATTAATCACACATTAGAGAGGAATTTTCTTAAATGGGCCATTCCTTCCAGAACTTCTGGCTGTTGATTTAGGCCTCTGGTTGGGGCCAGTTGACTATTTAGAAGGCAGCAGACTCTGCTCCCTCAGGCAAGCACTGCTTTGTCTCTTATTTTCCCTCCTGCTCTTCAGTCCCAACAAGATACTAAGATGCTAATATCTTAGTCTGTGTTGACATTACTCAAATGAGCTCACAAAGGGCACAAAGTCTGCCCTGAAGCAACATTCACTGCCTGTGTTTCTCCCAGCTGAATTATTCCAGCTCCCCCCTGTAGCTGTAGGAAAGGCGGCACTGGGCAGGGTTTGGATGGTTCTGGGCAGATAGGTCAAGGAAAGGAGTCTTGGAGCCCTCAGTGGCTTTTCATGCTTTTATTAGTAGAGGTGGCCAGGTTCATGGCAGGCATGGGTGCCGGGGGGCCAGGAGGCTGGCAGGCCTCCCAGCCCCTGGCGCATCTCACCCTCTTGGCTGCTTTGCTGCTCTTCTGTTCTCCCACTGCTCTCACTACTGCTCTTTGGTCTGTTGGTCAGTTCTGTCGGTCCTGGCATCCTCATGACACCGCCCATTTATGCCCGTGTCCAACTCAGGTGTGCCCACTTGCGCATGCCCACCCTGAATGCTTGCAGCACTGCAGGTGTCCATCATCACAGTGGTGGGAGGATGGAAAGACCTGATTTCTCTAACCCTACACCCCCATACCCCAAAACCCAAGGGTACACAGGCAGTGACTAGGTTCCAGATATGACTTAGAGAGGGAGAGATATCATACCAACTAGAAGTTGGCCCAGGAGCAGAAGGAGAGGACAACTAGCATTCCCCAGCATTAAGTCCAGCCACCTTTGCAGGTATTAAAGTCCTTTTAAAGGGAATAGCTTAGTTCCATATGCCCAAAGTTCTAGGTTAATGCTTTCACTTTATATTTCTTTTCTTCCAAGGAAGAAAAAAAAAAAGGCTTTACAACTTTACAACTTCCAATAAGAAAGGTGAGCTTATGTTTCAAGAAAATATAGAATGAACTCGTACATGGCCATATTGTCAACAATGTCTAAGAAGTTGAAAAAGAAATTCAATTTTATGGGTCAGGTTGAGCAATACAGTAGAAAAATAAACAGATGGCAGAAATCTGCGGGGTTTGTACACTCAAATTTAGAGATGGAAGGAGCTAAGGAGATCCTTACACCCAAGTTCCAATTCACGCAGGTAGGGAAACTGAGTCAGTGATGTAGTCACAGATGCCCCACAAGTGAGTAACAGAATGAGGGCATGAGCCAGACTCCTCTGGTCCTGGGATTAGTTGGGCACCTATGACAGGCAACATAACACATAAACTGACAAACTCTTCCAGAAAAAGCAACCTCATAAGTAGGACCCATCATAGCATTTCTCAAAGTGGACTAAGGTATGGTTTGCTTGCAAAAAGATCTGGAAGGAAAAAAACCCTCAAGACATAATATCTCATTACATTAAAAAATTATAATGGTCTTTAAATATGTATAAATGTAAAACAAAATCTCTTAATGCTTATCATATTTTTAAGCAACTATCAAAACAGGACAGATTTTTTTAATTAAATGCAAATAAAACTACAAAACTGATAAATCCAATTAGTTTCTTTACTTTAATGTGACAAATATATGTCCTTTTGTTGAAACCTAATCACCCTTGGGAGTGTGGTGGGTACTGACTGCCAAGGCAACCCCACTGCTTCGGTGGGGATGTCATTTAGCCAGTGCTGGTCTCCCCTCGGTCCAGAAAACAAAGTGGAGACTCTTTGGTTTCAACAAAAACAGGAATGCAAACCAATGTCCAATTATAGGATATCCAGAAGACATTTAGATTAGTTTTCTGACTATCATCAACACAAAAGCCCTAATTTTTAAGAATCCCAGAAAACGCCATTTTTTGTAGCCTCAAACATATAACCCAGACCACTCGGAGGCATGTTGGTCAATTTATTACTTAAAGCTAGCTTTTCATTGCTTCCCACTAAAAATCATCTAATCAAAGAATAGAGGGTTGACTCAAAGATAAATATTTTCAATATAATGTGACAAAGACAAAAGAGTTTAGTGGGCTAATTTCATATCATTTCAAGAAGAGCATCATTTTAGTACCTGCACTCCTTTGCTGGCAAGACATTAGGGGACACTCTTCATAGCCATACATGCTTGTTATGGAACTTACTTGGGCTATAAAAATCATAAATGTAAATCAAAGCTGTGTAGTGATTACATCAAAGTCCCAGATGAGGGCCGAATTGCAGAGGGGAGTGCCAGTGGTGGTGTGGGCGAACATTCTAGACTCTGACTCCAAACCCACATCAGTGATGTTTCCTGTAAGCCCCTTCTGGATCATAGAGGTCCTGTTATCTTATGGGGTCAGTTTTTTAAGCTCCACTGTGTATCATGTGACTTTAAAATCCCCTTCATCACACATTCAGATTGATAATTTTTTGAGTGTGGACAAAGCTCTCACCTTGATACAGGAGGTGGAATAAAGGACATGTTTATGGTTAACCATCCTCGATTCTCAGTTTCCCTAGTGCAGCCCAGCTTGTGTCTGCTAGAAATTCAATGGGGTAATCATCCTCGGAGTGTTCATTGTCTGCCAGGCATTCTGCTGGGTGCTAGGGACACAAAGATGAACAGAACGGAATAGTTCATGGTGATCACTATCCCCAAGGGAGAAGGGGTTGCTCAGTAAGCAGCTCCCACCAAGGGAAGAAGGAAACAGAAGAGAAAAAGGGTCATGCCTGGGCTGGAGAGGGGGAAATACTTCCCAGAAGAAGGGACACTCCAGCAGAGCTTCAAAAAAATGAGAAACCATTCTCTAGAGGGAAGCCCAAGTGGAAGTCAGCAGGGGGAACACATGCAAGGGAGCACTGGTTGGAGCCCCCAACATGGGGAATGACAGAATGACAGAGCTACATTCCTGAGTGGGTATGTGTACTGGGCACTGTTCTGAACACCAGCTTCCCAATTTCAGTTATTCTTTGCAGCAGGTTTATCCGATTTTTTGGATGCAAAATCTGAGCATTAGGAAGAATCACCTACCCAAGATCCTACAGTTAACAAATGGCAGAGCGCAGGTCAAAGCTGGAAGGTCTTGTTGCCCTCATTTCCACCCCTGCACCCTACTGCTCAAAAGTCGTGAGTAGTAATATTGCTAATGCATGTTGTGTGTAGCATCAGAAAGGACAAACTCATGGACTACTAGAATGCTACATTTCTGTCAGTGCCTAAAGGTATAACTATGAGTGAGGCATGGAGAAGCTCTCTCAAATGCTACCCCAATATCTGATTTCATTCTTCTCAGGAAAGATGAGATTTTTGTTTGTTTATTATTTTAAGTACTATAGTGGAGATGATGAGCATCTTCATTAGATGTTCACAAGAAAGCAAATGCATGAAATAGACTCTCATTGGTCTGTGTATCCCAATGCCCATGTCCAGAAATACACACACACATACACACACACACACAGAGCTTCACCAAGCATAGACTACTCAGGCTGTCTCTCCAAACCAGTAATGTAGTAGCCTTGCTGGACAAGTGCTTTTTTAATTGGCAAAAACACAGAAAGACAACAACATCGGGCATGATTTTGGGTTAATACCACTAAAAATAGTCTTTGGCACAATGTGCTTTCTTAGCCTTGAGAAATGGACTATTTTATAAATTGGGCTATTTGAGGCAGAGTGTGGTTGCCTCCCTGGTGGAGAGAAATGAATGTCACTAAGGTAAGTCTCCTTAGCAAATGGAGAGTTAATTCTTGTGGGTTGTGATCATTTCCTTATAAATGTCTGCTCTCCTCAGGTGAGCCTGACAGGAAGGGATAATTTACATATTCAATTGCTGCAGTTGGAGAAAGGCCCTGTAGGGGAGCTAATCCCTTCTATCCTACAAGAGGGGAAATCATAACAAAAGCAGCAGGCCTAGGAACAACTTTCTATCAACCTGCTCAGTAAGGACCAGGTGCAAGATTCATTTTGGCTTCCTCTCAGTTCAAGGCTGCTATAGTCTCGAGATGGGAAGAGATGCCCAAAGCTTTCTGGTCAGTGGAGCTCAGCTGGCAAGTCAAGAGCCTCACCTGCTCCTCACAGGTAGTTAGGGGGAGCCCACTAGCCACTGTGTGTAAAGCAGCCAGCACAGTCAGGGCTTCCTAGTTCCTGTCCCTTTCCTGCACCTCCCCTTCTACCATCTGGTTGAGACTGTCCGAAATGGAATTTTTCATTAAAGTTATTTTTTATATATCTGAAGACAAAAATAAAAAACAATAAAACATAAGGAGTTGATATTTATAGCATAATTGTTTGTTTTCATGACTTCAAAGGGTAGCTTTTGTGAGGAAGTGATAGTGGAAGGGGGTCATCCCCAAAAAGGGAAAGTTCCAGAATCCCAGTTCCACCCTAAGTGGGTGGAGCTGAGGAGGGAAAGAAGATTCTGCAGAGAGGAGGACAGAAGGAAGAGAGGAAGAAGGAAGCAGGATGGAGAGCAGTAAGGAGACCTGGCGGAGGCACGTGGAACAGAGGGACATGTGAAGAAACTGCGCTTGCTTCTTGGTCTTGAACTGGTTGGAACAGATGTGGGTGAGAGACCTGTGGGGAGCTTAATAGTGGCAGTTTTCATTTTGACTTTGATTTTGCTCTTTTCCTCCCGGATTTGTCTGACTCTTTCTGACCCTTTTCTATGGGTCTCTACTGAAAGTTTCTTTAGACGTGTGGCAGGCTTTTGGGCCTTGCTTTGGGCCAATCCTATTTGGCTGGACTTTTAGCCTCAAGGACATGGGTAACTTTGGATGCTTAACTTAGTAACTATGTTCTTTGTCCTTTCTGTATTGTTCCCTAATTGTATTAAAGTTCCTTTCATTAAAGGCCTTATATGTTTGTCTTAATGTGGCAGATGGCAGAACCCATTCAGAGAGGGCAGGTTTGGGGATTCTGGGGTGCTCCTCTCCCTGCCCTGAAATAGTTATGTAAGGGCACCTAGGAGACAGGAATTGACTGCTCAGCTCCATCTTGGGCCATGAAACCCACCAATGAATTATCACCACAGTTTCATAGCTAACACAATTATGTGAATCACCATTGGTGCGCTTTACTTTTTTTAATAAAGACTCCATATAAATAACCAAATTGAATATAAGGAATTTTTATAAATAAATCACAAAAAGCCTTCACAGACTATTTTATGTAGGGAAAATGATACCCTCTCAAACCTAGGAAGCCAAAGCATTGTCTTTACTTATAAATAAGCAACACTATTATAAAACTTAAGACTATTCTAGTCTTCTTGTCATCTTTAAAAATTCCTATTTTATTCTACTGGATGAGGAAAATATTCAAGTTTGTATAGAGTGAGCAAAACCCATGCAAGTCAAGCCATTAATTTTAACCAGGTCTTCAGTGTCCTTGCTGACAGAAGAAAGGAGTTGGGAAACTTCATTTTAATTTGTCAATATTTACAATCTCTGAATAAAACAGCAGTCACAGCAGCAGCTTCACGGGGCTCCAGGCAGAGCAACCACATTATGCAAGTTCTTATTTCATCAACTTGAACCAGAAATTAATGTCCTTCTCTACCAATCCCATATTAACATTTTTCATGTCCATCAGCTATTTCCAAAACTTTTTTGGAAAACCACAGATGCAACTTACACATCTCGGTGCTATGCTGGGACAGCATGGTAAGCAGTTGAGTTGATAGTGAATTCATGGATGTCATTATCTCTGTCTGTCCCCAGTGTCCAGGGCCTGGGGAGGTTCCAGGAGAAGTGAATGAATGGGCCAATTTATCCCAGTGGCTAGAAAACATAGACCCTTGTGAGATGTCTGATGCTTACTCAGTTTCCTCATCCAAAACATGGAGTAATAATAGTACTTAGTCATAGGTTGCTAGGAGGATTAAGTGAGTAAATAAATGGGAAGCATCCAGAAAAATGTCTGGTACATGGCAGACCCATAATAAATTATTATTACTATTATTTATTAGTCAGTGACATTACAGTATGACTCAGTAGCACTGTCTTCAAAAAACTGAGTGGAAGAAGTCAACCCACTTGGCCTCTTCCTTTCTCTCCCTTCCTCTCCCCAACCCTGCCCCTTCTCCATGCATATTCCTTACACTAGCAAATCTTATTTGTCCCACTTTAAAATACATTTAAGATCTAACCACTTCTCACTATTCCGACACCTAACCACTTAGGCTAGAGGAATTGTCTCTATCTCTCCCCTTCCATCTCCCCTGGCCCATTATCATCCAAAATGATCCTTTTAAAACATGTCAGATCTTGTAATGATGGCCACTGAGACGCTAATAGCTTCCTACTCACAAAATCCTCCTCAAGGCCTGAAAGGCCCAGTGTGACACCTTCCCTGCCCATCTATCTATCTGCTATTGTTTGAGTGCTTATGCCCCCCTATTCATATGTTTAAATCCTTACCCCAAGTTGATGGTATTAGGAAGTGAGACCTTTGGGTTTTGATTTTTACTTTGGGTCCTTTACTTTGGGTTCTTTGGGTCCTTCATGAATGGGATTCCTGAAAGAGGCCTTACAAGATCTTCACCCTTTTGTCCTACAAGGATATGAGAAGTTAGCATCTGCAACCTGGAAGAAGATCCTCACTAGAACGGCTGGCAGCCTGATCTGCAACTTCCAGCTTCTGGAACTGTGAGCAATACACTTTTTCTTTTCTTAAGTTTCTTAATAGTGTCTGCTATTTTGTTTTAGCAGCCTGAGTACTGAGACACCATCTACCTCATGCCTTCCACTCCCTGACTTGTTCACCAAACTTTACCTTTAGGGGCCGCCTTGTATTTCCCCAAACCACCAAGCTTGTTTCCCACTCCTAGCCTCACACTGACTCTTCTGCCTGCAACATCCTTGCCCTAGACTTTCTGTGATTGACCTCTCCTCTTTCTTGTCTGTCCAAATGTCCCAACCAACCAATCTAAAGTATTCCTTTCTACCACAAGGTAGCTTTCCAGGTCCTTATCTGAAACTGGATATTTACCTATTAGTGGACTCCCCTGTTACCAGCACTGCTTGTTCTCAGCTCCTAACATATTGATCAAATGTAGAGATACTGAGTAGAGAGGTCCTGATTAATCAATCACCTGCAATCACCTGGCTTCCCCTTCAGCCTATGGTTCCAGAAGAAGTGGGCTAAGAATGAGGAAATAGGAGTATTGATTATAGTAGAATCATCAGTGAGAGTGTCATGGTCTAATCCCAAGAGTTGTCTGTATCTAAAATCAAACCATACACAAAAAGAATTGTTAGAATCCCACACCATGACTCACCTGCATGTAATCTTAACAATTGATCTCGACTTTCTGAGCTTCGGTTCCCAATAAAATGGAGATGCTATTACTAATCAGTTATGTCACTGTTAATACTAAGAGCTCTTGGACTCACTGGTCATGGTTTGATTTCCTCTGCACATATGTTCATTCCATCAGCAATGTTTTTATAGAGTATCTCCTCTGTTCTAGATTCCATCTCGACTAGTTACTGAGACGCTAACCACTCAACAGTGAACAATGCAGACAAAACCTAGGTCCCTACAGGGCTTAGTTTGCACAAGATGGTAAAACACGATCTTGATGCAACATGGGACTTACAGGGCACAAGAGCACAGACAGGAGCTGAAGCATACTACAGAGGGACTTCTTGAATTAAATTATGTCTTCGGAGACATATAAGGAACGTGTAATACCATTCTCAGCAACATAGATGGAGCTGAAAGGCATTATGCTCAGTGAAATAAGCCAGAAAGAAAAAGAAAATTACCAAATAGTTTCACTTATAGGAGGAATATAAAGGAAGAAAATAAGGGACTGGGGTCGGGGGGGTGGGTAACTATATAAAGTAAAAATCAAAACCATCAGGCAAATATAGATCAGAGACATTCTGTAGGGAAGGAGGAGGGAGAAGGATTGGGACAGGGGTGGGAATAGTACAATGGACTATGGTGGTGGTGCATGAGTGAATTGGTGGTGGGAGTTTCATGGGGAGATCATACAGTGCACAAATATGAAGGATGATGTAAATATATATATAAAAGAATGTATGATAATAGCTGCTATCTAGGTAGCAGGCACATGGACCAAAAAGGGGCCATAAAGGCCTTCTATAACTTTAGAAGGATAATGAAGAAGCTGCTACAATTGAAGCACAGGTTATAAGGAATAGTATGAGGCATTATGGAGTGGGAACTCCAGAAAAGTGGTGAGTAAGGTAGATTTACATCGTGAAACTGCAAAATTGAAAGCAATGAACTAGCTATATGCACATAGGTATGTATTTACAATGTACAGAGGGGAGAGGTAAAAAAGAGAGTTGTAACGCAGTGATAACTACACACTTTAAACACACCCAGTGTCTGCATATAAGGAATCACTCCTCATCATACTCACATGCAATGCATTTGCTGGATGCCTTGGGAAGGGGGGGATGATTATGGTGTTAGTGAATTTATAAAACTAGGTGGGATTGCTGATGAGTGTCCCATAAACTGAGGGGTAGGACTAGTTTTATTCTGAATTCAAACATAAAGGGAAGAAACAGAAAGAGGAATGGAGTAATGGCTCTAACTGGATCACCAGGAGGACAAGGAGAGAGTAAAAGTACCCTGGGGGACATTAGATGTCCTCATGACTTGTGGGCCTGAAAGTCACAGGTCACTTCAGTTTTGCTCATTTCTTAAATGTTGACTCCCAACCAACCAGCCCCGCTGATGTCGACGTGGTGGGCCAAGAAAGAGACTGGGCCAGGTTCTCTCTGCCCCATTAAGTTGGGTTTAAAAGGTAACAAACAGGAATCGTGTAGATTGTGCAATTTTAATATACATTAACTCTCTAAAGATTTCCATTTCAAAAATGGAGAAAACTTCCCAGCATTATGCCCTCCAAAAAAAGTATCTATTCCATAATTAAGCGTGATCAATTAAATAGGAATCTAGGGTGTCCTGTGTGACATTCAAAGGAAGAAGAGATCATTTGTCCCAGAAAACCAACAGGTTTGGTCTAAAATAATACAGATAAGTGAGCAGTAGTTCATTTCAACACTGAGAAGATCCCTCTCTGTCTTCTATCAGAAACACCAGCATTTTTGTGCTATATACTTCACTCAGAAAAAGAAAAATACCAAAATTGCTTTGTAAATATTATTTAAACTGGTGAGCTTTCAGCACCTCCCTGGTGGCGCAATGGGTTAAGCAATGCACTATGAAGCAAACCACAGCCACTGCAGCACGAGTTTGATCCCTGCTGCCAGCCAGGAAGCTGACCCACATGGTGCAGCAGACCTCTCCTATCTCTCCCACTGCTCCCTTCAGCAGTATGTTTCAGTCGATCTGCCTGTTCTGCTCCCCACTCTGTCTCTGGTGGGTCCTCTCATCGCTTGCACCTCTGGTCTGTATCCCAGTGCTTAAATCTATGTCTTCTTTAGTTGAGAAATGTGTAGATACTAACCACCAGTAATTCAAGTCATAAGCTATTACAATTCCATTTCTGTTCAATTTAGTCACTAAATACTCTGAGACTGGAATATGATACATTTCAGGAAACTATAAAACTCTATCATATATCAATGTTTATGAGTGGAAAATAACAGTCAAGTCAACTTACCTACAAAAGAGGTAACTATCTAGGCTTTGAAAATGTAAACTAGACACTATGTAGATATTCTGCAAATACTTAATTATGGACATGTTTAGCAGCTGAGAAAACATTTAATAGTATTAAACAGGAAAGTTATACTAACTTATAAGTAATTTTCAGTGAAATTATTGTGAAAAATAATTTATATTTTCTAAATTATCTGAACCAGATATACCTAAGGTATACCATTAATATATGAGAGCCACAATGTGGTATAAAAGTAAATGAAAGCTCTATTGCCAGAGGTGAGATGCTTAAAAATGCACTGATTTGAAAAAAATAATTACAGGAAAGCCTGAACAAAGGGCAACTCATTTTACAAAGCTTTTATATAAATGAAATTGGATCAATACAGGATGATCATATCAGGAATAGAGAACTGAATTTTACTGGTATTGGTTCTTCTGTTTGTGTGTGTGTGTGTGTGTGTGTGTGTGTGTGTGAGCAAGAGAGACAGAGAAAGAGGGAGAGAGATCCCCTGATGCTCACTCAAGTCAAAAATATCAAAGTCACCAAGAATTTTAATTACCCCACATAAAATGAAGAGAAGAAAGCACAACATCTCTAACACTAGAAAACTAAGCACTAGCGAATGCTCTCAGCATCATCAATTAATTATGACACTGTTTGCTCATCTTCTGTCAAACTTAATTATTTGTTTAATTTTAAATTAGAGTTAGATACTTCAAAGCCTTTAATAGCAATAAAGGGCAACATATTAGAAATTCCACAGGTGAGGTTTGGTAAAGATTTCACTGCTCAGGAAATTCCACGTGTAAAGGGGAGGTTCTGCATTCCCTGCCGCACCTATTGAAGGGTGGAGCTGAACAGCTTGAGGGGAGCTAGAAAGGACTGGGGGAGAGGAAGCAGAAAATTTCAGGAAGCAGGTGGAACAGAGAGACAAGTGAAGAACAAACCAAGCTTGCTTCTCAGTCTGGGACTTGTACCAGAGACTGGGAACATGGAGGAGACAATTAAAAGAGACATGGGGGCCTCCCTAGTGGCACAGTGGGTTAGGCAATGCACTATGGGGCAAACTGTAGTCACTGCAACACAAGTTCGATACCTGCCCGCCGGCCAGGGAGGGGACCCACAGGGTGCAGCAGACCTCTCCTGCCTCACCCGCAGCTCCCCTCAGCAGTGTGGTTCAGTCGATCTGCCTGTTCTGTTCCCCATTCTGTCTCTGGTGAATCCAACTGTCCCCCACACACCTTGACCTGTACCCCAGTTCTTGTATGCATAAATAAATAAATCTTTAAAAAAAAAAAAAAGACATGAGTCAATGGGTAGGATCTTGATTTGCATTTTCATTTTGCTCCCTTTGTTCCAGAACTGCCTGGCCCCTTCTGCTCCTTTCCATAGTTCCATGCCTTGAAGTTGCCTTAGACTTGTGGCAAGCTTTTGGGTTTCAGTGGCCCCGTTTCGGGCCAACCCCTTTGGCTGGGTATTTACCCCTGAGGGGGTGGGTAATTTGAGGTGTTTCACTGGTAAACTATTATCCTTCCTCTCTTCTTTCTCTCCATTGCACAGTAATTCTATTAAAGGTTTTACAAAATAAGAGTATGCTTTATCCTTATGCGGCAGGTGCCAGGACCTATTTAAGGCAGGCAAGTTGGCATGCCCTGGGGTACCCCTCAGTTTAGCCAACACTTACCTGTGTGAATACATGTGATCATTAGAGGGGCATTTCAATTGGAACAAACTTGCTATTTTTCCAATCAGAGGCTAAATAGAAGCCTAATTCGTGATTTAATGACTTTTTTCCTGCTATGACTCTTAGTTGCTATTCATTTCTAAGCTCTTAATATACCTGCTCTCTCTCTCTCTCTCTCTGCTTCTGCTTTGTCCTGAAATTTTGAATAGACTCATCTTTTATCATTCTTCTTCCTAGGTGCTTAGAAGGATAAATAGTATTATCAAGGTGTACTGCAAAAGTGAATACATTTTAATAGGATTATGATAACAGAATCTTTATCCAGTGACTGTTGCAAAAAGACAAGAAAAGGAGACTTCTGTTTTAAGATTATAGTCTTTGAAATGAAAAGAGGATAATCTTATTAGCTTGGCAATTGATGTACAGCACTCAGAATCACATTTCTTGTTTGTAAAAAGAACCATTTCAGGTGAACGTGCTGTTGACTGGCTACTGGTATAACATTCATCACAGCAAAAGAACAAGAGAAAATAGAGTCCAACACAGCCTAGACCAGCTGTGGTTCCTTTTTTTCTGAATCTCAAAGGCAATTTGACATTTTAGTAGCTAAAAATGTCCAGCTGCTATGTGTAAATAGCAGATAAATGAAGCCATGTACAGAAACATACTCTCACAGAGACTCTGATAGAAATATTTCCACTTGAACTACAAAGTATTTAATGAGTTTAGGCTTTCCTACACTTATGAAAAAAAGCATGTAAAACTGGACAGAAACCACTGGCTTGAAAAGGGATACTGGCATTAGGAAAGCATTCATCCTAGAAAGATTTGGGACTGTCTCTGGCAAAACCAGCAAAGAGAGTCTAGTCTGGAAGACGTTGAGTTTGAGCCATGGTCTAAGAAAGTTAAGGGGGACAGTTAAGGCTGTTACGGAAATTACTCTGGCCCGTAACCCAGGCAATGGGAGGATAAACCAGGTGGTCCTCAAGGATTTTTGGAGACCAGGAGCTTTATTTTAGATTCATGTGCATATGGACCCAGAAAACCTGGATCTTTTTCTGAAAATCTGGGCCCTGAACAAAGGCTGGAAACTTCTTTTATACTTTACTATCTCTACATTGCTACATGGATAAAAAAAAATACATACAAACCATATGTTCGAAGGCTAGTTCCCAGAGGAAAGTGTGAGTTTTGCAGGGAGGTAATTTTTCAAGGACACAGACCAGCCTGACCTGTCATCTGCAGCTCTGTTTAGGAGTGCTGAGACTGGGCCAGGAATCTGACTTGCTAACTGCGCCTGCGTTGGTATGTTAATTGCACTTAGGCTAAACTCTGACTGGGGAGGCATCTCCTGTCCATTGTCCAGCAATATTTCTCCTATAAGGCCAGTGTCTGGGAAGTCGCTACAAGGAGTCAAGAGATAGCGGTAACTCGAAGCTTGCCTTTGTCACAGAGCTTGCGGGAGTGACCACTGATGAGCATTTCCCTCTGTGTGGAACAGCTTCATTCTCTCCAGGAGTGTCCACCAGCAAGCGCAGAGTACCTCGGTGTGCAAGGCTACACTGGATTACGTTTGATTCAATCCTGGTTTTCCTCTCAGTAATGCTGTCTCTACTCCAAAAGCAGCAACTTCTCCAGCATTCAAAAACAAGAATACTACCTGTGCATACTGACTTTTGTTATTTTAACCAGGAAATTATTAAGACTGTGAGTTTTCAGTTGATGTCATGAACTAGTTTTAATGGCCAGTTCACCGAGTCCTAAGGTACAAGACTTTTGTAGAGAAAGAATTGTATAACTGATTGATATGAAAAGAGGAATCTTAATAACTAGGAAAAGACAGTATCGCCAATTTCCTTGCTATCAGGCATTAACTTTAGTTGCTAGGTGCTGGAGGTGGGGATGTTGGACTATATCCTGGAGAAATGCTAGAGAGTAGTGGTGAGGAGTAACCTGGAGCTGCTATCACCAGGTGAGAGAGAAGCGCTTCAACATGTGACAATCGGTTCTACTGCTCGTAGTTGATAATATCGAGGTGCATGACAAATGTCAACCCGGTTCTAATGAAAATGAATTTCTGTCAATCAGCAATTGATAATAAGGAAGATGCCTTTAAAATATCGTTTATGATTTGACCTATCCATGATCAAATCCTATCTCCCAAAACACAAGTTTCCTGAACTTGAAACCTGACAGAGATCAGCTATTTTTTAGCAGCTTTAACCTTGTCCTTCTATTCTAAGGGTTTTGGTCTCACTCTGCTACTCTGAGGTTCCATCCATTGGTGACACACTGGGATCTCTCCATTTTGTAGATGTGAGAGTGAAGGAGAGGGTAGTGTTCTTTTCTCATGTCTCCATCTATGGCTACAGAGTCAAAGGAATCATCAGTGAAGTATGTTTTATGCATGACGTCTAATAATGTGCAGAAATACTCCCCAATTAAAGATAGAGGGAATCTTCTCTAGAAATCTCCAGAAAGTTACAAGTAACTTTTGGAGACCACAGAGCTACCTCTGAGGAATGCCTCCATCCTTTTCTGTAATAGCAATTCTCTAATGCATAATATATCTAATTCTGTACAATAGTACCATAGTGAAAGCTAGTGTCCACTTTTTGTCATGCAATGATCCTGTCCAGGCTAGAGATCACAACATACTGTCTTCTGTGCCCAGGTCTCACCTGGTCCCATAGCAGGTTCTCAGTGAATGGTGAAGGTGGAAGGCAAGGCCACTGCAGGAAAGGCCAGGCACGTGGGTTTGGGACATTGTCACAAAGAAACGTATAAAGGAGGAAATCCCCCAGTCCAGGGAGCAAAAGTCCAGGCCCTGTTACTCAGTCATCCATGAATGGCATGTGGCATAGCTCCTTTTCAGCCTCCAGCTCCCTGTCATGAAGAGGAGGGGCTGCCTGTCCTGCCAACCTCTCCAGGTTTGGTAAGGTCCATTTGTGAGACAGGGCACTACACAGCCAACTCCAGCTGTGTAGAGAAGAGACATTTTATGGGAAAATGGTGGACCCAAATCCTGATAAAAACACCATACCTATCATCTATTATCAAAGAAGGAATTAGCAAAAGGGTTTGGAAGCAGTGATATAAAAGTCCCTGACTTTTCTCTTTTCTAAATGATTATTCTCTAGGAAACTAATGAACTAGATTCATTTTCAGACAAAGGGCTAGCTGGGAACAAGAAAAAGACCTAAATGTCTCTAACAAAAATTGTCAGGAGAATCTAATAAAATGGTAAGGTCATGCAGGCTTACGTGCTTACCTATACCTGCTAACCGAGATGCAGAGAGGATTCTGAAGGACACAGGATTAAAGCAAATCCAGGCATCTGTTTGATCAGTGCTGAGGAGGCATGAAGGTGAAAAGAAACCAAAGAGCTGATAAAATGGGAGACAAAGTTTGAATTATCACAGAGGGGTTTCAAATGAATTGTCATTACTTTGAAAATGAGAAATGTCCAAATTAATAACCAGTAAATTAAAGGTCAAAGCAAATTCTAGCAACACTAGTCCACAGAAAATTTGGTTATTTGAAAGTACATTGTCAATCTCATGACACCCCTAAATACTTCAGCACATAGGGTAGTCCACCACATGACCATAATACACTATCCCAGCTAAGAAAAACTCACATTACTGTAGTAATATTATTTCATATAAAATCCATATTTAAATTTCTCCTGCTGTCTTTAAAATATTTTGTAACTTTTACATGCAGTTGGGGGTAAGGGCCCAATTTAGGGTTCAGTCAAAGTTCACATAACATATTTGGGTTCTGTGTTTCTCTTTAGTCCTTTTATAACTAGAGCTGTCCCTCATTTGTCTAGTTGTTTTTTGTGACACTGGGAAGCCACCGGTCTCTAAAATGGGTTTTTGATTTGTTGGACAGTTGCCTGATCATTACATTCTGATTTGACATTTTTGTCAAGAGTGCCATGTGGATGATTTTTCTTACACATCAGGGAGCAGGTAATAATGCCAGTTGTCCCACCAGTTGGGTGAGGCAGTATCCTCTAGATATTTCCATTATAGGGGCATATTGCCCATCTATCATAACATAAGTTATCTGAGAGGTGATCAATAAGAATATAAAATTGCTTTAAAACTCCAAAATGATTTCAGTATCCACTGGTAATATTTTATTAGATTATTCCTAGTACTAGAATTTCAAGTGATTATCTAATTCCTTCATTCCTTCTATTCGTTAGCTTTGTTAGCTAACATTCTTCTACAAGGAATAGATTTCCTCAACTCCTTTTCCTTCCTTTCTGTGAACCCACGGATTTTTAAGATTTGCATTTATTGATTTA
The DNA here is from genome assembly GCA_019455555.1 of Galemys pyrenaicus. Taxonomy (NCBI): domain Eukaryota; kingdom Metazoa; phylum Chordata; class Mammalia; order Eulipotyphla; family Talpidae; genus Galemys; species Galemys pyrenaicus. The sequence goes on from JAGFMF010011796.1 coordinate 9,145,646, forward strand.
TAATCCTTTAGTGTTTTTATTATGTTGATGCTCAGATTGTCCCAAATTCTGCCGAGATGCCCTTTCAGGTTTTCTTGTGTGAGTATGTGTGGGTGTGAACGTGTTTCATGATTCCTTTAGGTTTTGACAAGTGCCTTAATCACTTTTTTCTAGCCTTATTGAGGTGTAATTAAAAATTAAATTGTAATATATTTAAAGTGAACAACATGATGATTTGATATATGGCTACATTGTGAAATGATTCCCACAAACAAGTTAATTAACACATCCATCACTTCAGAGTTACTTTTTTTGTATGAGAACACTTAAGATCTATTCTCTTAGAAAATTTCAAGTTTCCAATACAGTATTGTTAATTGTAGTTACCATGCTGTAATTCGGTCCTCAGAATTAATTCATCTTCGTAACTGAAAGTTTGTATCCTTTGACCAGATTCTCCCCCTTTCTGTTACCTTCTGCCCCTGTAACCACAGTTCTACTGTTTCTATGAATTGATCTTTTCCTCTTCCCCTTCTTCTTTTTCCTCCTCCCTCACCCTCCTCCCTCCTTTCTTCTTCCTCCTCTTGCTTCTTCTTTTAGTTTCACAAATAAGCAGTACCACACAGTATTTATTTTTCTCTTTCTGGCTTAGTCACTTAGCATAATGTCCTCGAGTTTCATTTCACCCATATTATTGCAAGTGGCAGAATTTCCTTCTCTTTTAAAGTTGAATATATTCCTTTATATGTAGATCTATCTATCTATCTATCTATCTATCTATCTATCTATCTATCTATCTATCTCATACTCTCTGACCATTCATCTGATGATAGATACTGAGGTTGTTGTATATCTTAGCTACTATACACAACGCTATAATAAAGATGGAGTACAGATATTTCTCCAAGATAGCGCTTCTCCATCCTTTGGATAGTATCTAGAAGATTGGGGGGGGGGGGTGGTTGGTGGTGTGGATTTTCCATTCTTTTCCATAGGGGTTGTAATAATCTACATTCCCACCATGAGTATACGAGGGTTCCCTTTTCTTTACATCCTCACCAGCATTTGTTATTTCATGAATTGAATAGTGGTGATAATGGTGATAGTCATCCTCACTGATGTGAGTTGATATCTAACTACGGTTTTTATTTGTATTTTCCTAATGGTTAGTGATATTATACAGCTTTTCTTAGCCTATCAGCCATTTGAATGTTGTCTTTGAAAAAAATATTTATTCAGGTCCTTTTCCCTTTTTAAAATAGGGTTATTTAACTTTTTGCTATTGAGTTGTATGAGTTCCTTATATATTTTGGATACTAGCCCCTTACTGGATATATATGGATTGCAAATATTTTGTTTCAATTCACACATTGCTTTTTCATCGTGTTGACTAGTTCCTTTGCTGTACAGAATTTTTTCCCCTATTTGATGTAACTATACTTGTTTATTTTGCTTTGTTGTCTTGGCTTTTGTGGTGTCAAATCCAAAATATCATTGCCAAGACCGATGTTAAGGTTTTCTTCTAGGAGCTTTATGGTTTCGGGTCTTATGTTCAAATCTTTAATCCATTTGGAGTTGATTTTTGTGCATGATGTAAGATTACTTATACCTTCCTTTAAGAATAATTTCCTTATTGTGTAGTTTTAGCACCTTTGTTAAAAATTAATTGACATAATAAGTGTGGGTTTATTTTAGACTCTCCTTTATTCTGTTTTTATACAGTACCATATTGTTATAATTAATGTAACTTTGTAATGCAGTTTAAAATCAGGAAGGGAACTGCCTTGATTTCTGGCACTATAGATTCACCTGGTACTTTCCCTGCCCTGCATCTGTATCATTCATTTACCTAACTATTCAGTGTTATTGTAACACAAACTGAAGACTGTACCAACTGTAAAAATGACAGTGCTGAAGAATTCAGAAACACCCTGTGAAAAACCCAAATTGAGGTTGTTATATGTTGATATTAATAAGTTCCTGAATTTATGTTCTTCACTAAACATTAGGGATCAAATTTTTGAATGGCATCTGTAGGAATTATGATATAAATCAACTGAGGAAATCAGAACACTCAAGAAAGAAAAAAAAGTATCCCATTTTTCTAAACATTAGTAAGGTTTCTGTTCTATCCAAGTGAACCCAGACAACTGATCAATTTGATTGATCCCTTCCAATTAATCAGTTTAGTGAAAAGAAAAGGTGGGAATCTGAGACTAAGTCAGACAAATGAGCTATGTTGGTCTCAGCTCTATCTCAGAGGGAGAGGGCCTGGCTGTCCTGGATTTCATGGAAAGGAAGGTCACTGCAGCTCTTTGCAACCCTGGACCTAGCTCCAGGACCACTTTATTTCTCCCAGTCACACCTCAGCTTCATCACTTCTCTCCATCCCCCCTCCTACTGGTCCTCCATTGTAACACACCCACTGTGTTCTCAGCCCTAGTCTAGTCTCCTGATCACTGGCCTTACTTGGTCCTTGATCCACTGAATCCAGGAATAGAAGCAGTACTAGCCCCATTCACCAGCCCTGTGGGTCACATAAAAGGACCACCCATGCGCCCAACAACAACATCTTGCTTAGAGTCTATCCATTCCCCCATTGACAACTGTTCTTGGATGAATCTGAAAGCTGAAGGGAAGGCCTAGAATAAAACTCATATAGAACTTGACCAAAATGGAGTCACAACCTCTGTCACTGTCACAAACATTTCCTTTTTTGGAAAGCCTTGCAATGATCATGCTCTTAGTACTTATACCATAGATTCCTTTCTACTACTGGAGACAGGGTAACCTCTGGAGTCACATAGGCTAGTTCCTCTGGTTAGTAGCTATGTGATCCTGGCAAGCTGGCTTAACCATTCCAGGCCTTAGTTTCCTCATCTGTAAAATTATTATAATAATAGTAACTACACCATAGGATTGTTGTGAAGACTGAATCAGTAATACTTCTCAGGGAGTTGTGCAATGTCTGGCATTTAATTGGTCAATTATATGAGTTGTTATTATTATTACATCTTATTCTCACTCCCAGCAAGTTCACCAAACACTTCTCTAACCACTTTTATGAGAAGAACCCTCAGGTTTATTAACATCTCATTCCTAACACGTACCCTTAAACTCTAGAACTGTGCAAAGAATATCCTACTAGGTTTCTTCAGCTTCTCAAATGCAACATGTCCAAATCTTGGAAATCTCTCTGCTTTATGATTTTTTTTTTAATTTTATTTTTAGACAATTGTAGATTTGCATGCAGTTGTAAGAAAGAATGCAGAGAACCTGCATACCCTTCACCTCATTTATCCTAGTGCTGCTATCTTGCATAAATATAGTACAATATCAAGCCCATGAAATTGACATCAATACATTCCACATGCCTACATTATACTTCATATTTTTATAAGAATTATGTGTGCACCTTTAGTGCCATGTAATCTCTGTGATCTCTCACATGTGTATGTTTGAGTGATCCTCTCCACAGCCAAAATACAGAACGGTTCCATCATAAGGCTCCGTTACGCTACCCTTCTATTTGCTAAGCTTCTCCTTTCCCTTCCTAATTACTGAAACTTAGGAATCTTTTCTCCACCTCTGTAAGTTGTGTAAATGGAATCACACAACATATGAACTTTGGATATTACCTTTTTTTGGCTCACCATAATTCCCTGAAGGTCACACAAGTTGATGTGTACATCTTTTCTTCATACTACTGAGTAGCATTCAGTGCTATGATATAACACAGTTCAGTAAACCAGTCACATGTGAGATACATTTGGATTGCTGCTAGTTTTTGACTCTTACAGATGAAGCTGCTTATATGTGTTTAGTGTGAACATTGTTCCCATTTTCAGAGATAAATGCTCAACCATTCAATTGCTGGATTATATTAAAAACAGGTTTAGTTTTTTAAGAAATTGCTATATTTTACCCCAGTGACTATATGCTATCACATTCTCACCAAAAGTGTATGAGTAATAGAGTTTCTGCAACTTAATCAGCATTTGTTGACACTACTTTTTATTTCAGTCATCTGATAGATGTGCATTGATAATTCATTGTCAGTTTAATTTTTTTTACAGTTTGATTCCTTTGTTGTTTAACCATAGGATTTATGATACAGAGAAGGAAAGTGTCTTTTCTGTCATGTGTATATTCAATGGAATGTTTGTTTATGTGTTTATGTATATTCAATGGAATGTTTGTTTATGGAATTGTATGCTTTATTCATTGAATTCTAGATTTTAAGAGTTTTTTTTAAATATATTCCAGATAAATTCTTTGTCAAATATGTGGTTTGCAAGTATTCCCTCCCCATCTTAGCTTGTCTTTTTATTCTCTTGAAAAAGAGATGCTTTCATCAAAACCCAAAGTTTTTAATTTTGGTGAGGTACAATTTGTTATTTCTTTTCATATAAGAATTATGCTATCAATATAGAATTCCTCTTTAACCCTAATTCTCAAGGATTTTCTCAAATTCATTTTTTTATTATAATTTTACAATTTACATTCAAGAGCCACTCAAAGGTAAATTTCATGTAAAGTAAGATGTAAATTTTGTATAAGGTTTTGGTCAAGGTTCACATTTTTGTTTAGGAATATCCTCTATTTTGATAAATGGCATCACCATTCCCTGAGACCTTATCAAATCTTAAGTGTTTTCCTCTTCTTCATTATCTCCCCTTATGCCTCCCCATCCCTAGATCCAGGGCTCACTGTTTTGCTCCTGCATTATTTTAATAATCTCAGGCACCCCCCCCCCACTCTCTGGTCTCTTGCATCTCAATATGATTTTCTCATTGTCTCCCAGAATCATCTTCATAAAGCCACATTTTATCACATCACTATGCTTCTTAAACACCTTACAAATTATCGGCCAGTGACTAGAGAGAGCCCCAGCTCCTACTCTGACACACAACTCAGCCACTGTTCCATCTCTTCACCAGCACCTCACAGTGTCCCTATCACACGAAAACACTAAGCTCTTCCACAGATGCCTTTGCTGATGCCATTTTTCCCACAGCTATGTCTTTGTTTCTGGGCCTCCTCCATCAGCTGTAAAAAGGTCACATTTTCTCTATTCCTTTTCCTCAAAAATGTTCCCCAGTTCCCCAAGCAGAATTGTTTTCTTTCTTCATTTAAAAAATAAATAAATACATTATTTATTTATTTATATGCACTACATCACACCATTGTTCCTCTCAGGTGTAATCCCCATAAGAATTCCCACCACCAAGTCACTCATGAGCCATCACCATAGTCTCCTGTGCTCTTCCCTCCCCAGTTCTGATCTCTCTATCTCCCCCACCCCTGCTGAATAGGCTATTGTGAGGATTAGATGAGTTAATATACATAAAACATAATAAAAAGCATACTCCAGACCTTAGTAAGTATGTAGTGCATTAGTTACTATTGTTGTTAGCTTTATAATTATTATACTGTCACTGTATCTCCTATAATGGTTTATCACAGATGCTTTTTTTATATTGTTTTTTTATTCATTCTTTTCCAACAGATTGTAACATTTTCATTGGCATCTCTTTTTCTACTGTGTTAGTATATTGTAGTTTCTTCATAAGCTACATTTGTTGAACTTAACTGATTGTTCCAATTTAATCAAGAAGCCTATTCAATGAAAAAAATGAACTGATTTTCCTTGAATCAACACATTTTTTATTGAACTAATTACTTTGGCATCTGACGGACATCTTTTCCCTTCAATTTTTCTTTTAATTGTGTTAATACAAGCATGAAGGTTAAATGACTTGCTGAAATAAAAGATTATTTATTCATGATAGAAATGTAGGTTTTCTTCTACTTAGTGTTCCTCAATAAGAACACTTTTCTAAGCAAAATAATTCGACTAGCTCTAGTCAACAGGGGCTTTTAGAATTATCTTCACTTTCCAGTAAGATCTTACTTGACCCTCATTCTTAGAAGAACTTGTGTCAAGAAGGGTGCATACAAAAGAGTTACGATAGTTGAACATTTGAGTAAACAATAAAGAATTCCATTAGAAAAAGGTGAATGGATATGGAAAAGATTAGTGGAGCACACTGGAAAAATGATGTGCTCATGTATCGATGTTGGTGATGTAAAATAAAACTTTCCAGAAAAGCAAAGCAGACTTTTCTCCCATTTAAGAACCTCAGTTTATATATGCAGCTACTTACAGAGAGAAATCTCAAAATCTTACAAAAGCAGTGGTATTATTTTCTGTGGTTCTTCTTTCCACAGAGCCTGACATTAGCTTCAGGGTCACACTGCCCAATCCCAGGGGTGCACCATGGTTAGTTTAAGCCATTTTCCACATTAATGTTTGTCTGAGAAGGGGCCTCTGACACAGTTTTGGGTTCTGAGGCACAAAAGAGTATCAGTTGGGAAGTTTGTCTTACTTTCTTTAAAAAAATAAAATAAAAATAGTGTGGGAGGAGCAGCTATTCTGTTTTCCTGTCTCTGGATAGTGTTTTCTGAAGATGTACTTGGAGTGTCTGAAGTCACCACACACCATGCAGGACAAATACACAGCACCAAATATGACAGAATAGCAAGATGGAAAGAAACTGGGTCCTTCATGAAATCTCAGTGTGCCAGAAAAAGGGGAAGTTCCAGGTTCCCTGCCCTACCCAAAGGAGGGTGGAGCTGAGCAAGGAGGAGAAGAAGCTGGAGAGGAGACTAGAGAAGGAAGGAAGCAGAATGAAGAGCAAGAAGGAGACCTGGAGGAGGCACATGGAGCAGAGACATGTGAAGAAACTGCATTTGCTTCTTGGTCTTGGACTGGTTGGAACAGATGTGGGTGAGAGACCCGTGGGGAGCTTACCAATGGCAGCTTTCATCTTGATTTTGATTTTGCTCTTTTCCTCCCAGACTTGTCTGACCCCTTTCTATGGGGTCAAAAGTTCCTTTAGACTTGTAACAGGTTTTTGGGCTTTGCTTTGGGAAAACAGTCCTGTTTGGCTGGACTTTTACGCTCAAGGGGATGAGTAACTTTGGGTGCTTGCTTTGGAAACTATATTCTTTGTCTTTTCTGTACTGTTTATAAATTGTATTAAAGTTCCTTTCCATTAAAGGTCTTACATGTTTTGTCTTGATGCAGCAGATGGCACAAACTATTTAGAATGGGGTGCCCCTCTCCCTGCCCTGTAACATCTGGGGTGCCCTTTTCCTTGACCCGTAACATCAGGGCCTCTAAAAACCCAAACTTCTCAGCCTCAGGACATCATATTACAAGAGATAGATTTTCTGCTTCTGGTAAGTGAAAGTAACTCAACTGCCTAGCTCTTATAGGTAAACGTCCCTCAGTCATCCTGAGACACTGATTTTAAGAGGGAAGCTGCAATTTGATTGGCTAAAAAGGTGCTCACATCTACAATGACTTTTCTAGGAGAGAAGCTGCCAGAACTGCCTCATGGCTATGAGAAGGAACCAAATGAAGAGCAGCGGCTCCAGGAGCAGGGAACCCAGGTTGAGGGCCCTCCTTTGCGCTCCCCAGCTGTGTAGTCTCAGGCAAGTCCCTAACTTCGACTGACTTCATTGTAAAATGCCTACCCGGATAGCCACCTCAGAGGTTTATAGGGAGTACTCAATAGAATAATGTAATAATAAAAGGCCTGTCAAGTAAGAAGCCAAATAAATGTTAGTTTCTCTTCCCCTAATTAATCCTTTGCCAAGATGAAACACTAACTCAGTTTATTAGACCATTAATTCAGATGCTTTCTTTACAGCAGGAATTACTCTGACAGCAGAGTTGGTGCCATTAAGAGTAATTTCTACTGAAAAGGTTCCATTCTTAACATTTCTCCTGCGAAGACTAGCATAAGGCAGGAGGTATCAAGCGGACTACTTTCAACCCTAGAGAAAACTGATGTGGCGATAACCACAGGGCAAAGGTTTATACTCCCTTAATTGTTTCATTCTCACGCCTCATAAAGGTCATGTAGGTGCCACTAATGGGCCCTAGTGGAAGTGTGCTTGTAGGAAGTTTTCATCCAAATTATATCCATGTTCTCTGACATCCCATCAAAAGCTAATCCTATTACATTGATATCATTATCAACATCTCCCAATACAATGAACACATGATTTGATGGGTAGGCTGTGTTTGCCGTATTAAAACAAAAATAGAAGTTGGTATTAACAAGCAGTCTTTGGCAAAGCTATGCAGGCTCTCGGAAAGGCATCCTCCATCCCCTTATAATAAATGACAACAGTCGTAGTGACTTGAAGTCATGGACTTCTGTACTAATAGTTACAACAGATATAGTAAAATTTAACTGGACAACAATTTGAAATCAAAAGCCTTTAAAATGCATTTGCACTGTACCCTAGAAATTTCACTTCTAGGAATTTCTTTTAAGGTAGAATTAGGATCTGTACAATGATTTTTCAAGAATCTTTCTTGCAGTAAGAAACCAACTTAAACATTCGACTTTTAAAGACTATACTTTCAGGGATCATTTCTATAGTTCGTTACTAGAGAAGGTTCTCTGATTGTGTATAGCACCGAGGAAACTGAACACTGAAAAAAATAATAAAATAAAATAAACATTCAACTTTAGAAGAATATTTAAATTATGAGATGTCCATCCAAAGGAATATTATACAAACACTGAAAATGAAGTTACAGAAAAACATTTATTTACATAGAAATATGTCCATGATATAGCACTTTGAAAAATCACCAGTTGTCTGTACAGTGTTTTACAAGATTTATAAAAACAATTATTTACTTAGAAAAATCTCAATATCTACATACCAAAATAAATATAAACAATGCTTCCATTAAGGATTTTTATAATTTCTTATGTGCACAAATTGTGTATTTTTTTAAAGATTGATTTATGCATGTAAGAGCTGGGGTACAGGCCAGAGTCGCGGGAGGTGAGAGGATTCACCAGAGACAGAGCAGGGAGCAGAACAGGCAGAGAGACTGAAACATACTGCTGAGGGGAGCAGCAGGCGAGGCAGGAGAGGTCTGCTACGCCATGTGGGTCCCCTCCCTGGCCAGCGGCAGGGATCAAACTTGTGCTGTAGTGGCTGCGGTTTGCTTCATAGTGCATTGCTTAACTCACTGCGCCACTAGGGATGCCCCACAAATTGTGTATTAAAGAAAAATAAGTTTTAAAAACTCAGAAAAAGAATAGTAACTTTTTTAAAAAGAGATTTCTTTATTTATTGTGCACAAGAACTGCAGAGTGGGCCAGAGGTGTGGAGAGTAAGAGGATTCACCAGAGATAGAGTGAGGAGCAGAACAGACAGATTGACTGAAAAACACTGCTGAGGGAGTAGTGGGCAAGATAGGAGAGGTCTGTGGTGCCATATGTGGGTCAGCTCCTGGCTGTGGATCAAACTCTGGCTATAGCGATGATAGCCTATGCCACTAGGGAGGCATATTAGTAAAGTATGTTTAAGTTAAATAGCAAATAGATCCTTTCTGTGGATTATGAGCTCTGACCTTTGAAATTCTCCCAAAATTAAATTTAAGAAGTTGAAAATTAAAAGACTAAGAACAAATTCCCAGGGTAAGATGATCTTATGGTTGCTGTCTTGCTTGAACGCCCTGGGTGATTTGATTCTTCTTATGAGCTCATCACTGTCAAGTGGAAGATGGAAAACCAGTGGGCTCTCTTGCTAGCTGGGGATGGTGCCCAGCTAGAGATGCCAGAACTGCCCAAGATCCTGCATTGAGACTCAGTGAAATTTCACACCATTTTTCTGCCCATTCTTAGACAGTTCTTTGGGGTTCCAGAGAAGTTTCCTTCAAAAGGAAAGAAATTGGCTGGTGCCCACCCTGGGACATCTGGTTGTCACCTCCACGTGGACAAAGCTCTGGTCTCTGTCAGAGTCAGTCCCACTATATTGCCTGGACTGACTTACAACATTATTATTATGATAGCTGGTGCTTACAGATCCTTTCTGTGCTCCACGGACCCTACCAAGCGCTTTTCATGCATTATTTTACTTAAACTATAGGAAATGAATGCTATCATTATCTCCACTTTATTGATGAAGAAATAATTTGTCCAAGATTACATAGCTTGTAAAGGGTAGAGTAGAATCAAAATGAGAACCCAGATCTATTTGGATTTTATTAGATTCTCTTAACCAACTAAATGAGCATGTTTATAACTCACATTGGGGAGAGAGTTCAATTGGCCATTCCTGGGTCTCGCTAAACTAGAATAATAGTGATCTCCAAAAAACACTAAACTAACTGGACAAGCATAGCAGTGATCCTACTTCAAAGCTGTGCCCTTGACCGCTGGTGGCAAGGACAACCAAGACATAACCAAGGCTCCTGTGTTCAGCTTCAAAGCTTGTCACTTAACCTTCTCCAAACCTCAGATCCTTATATAGAAAATGAGCTTTATAGTACTTGTCCTAAACACCTCATTGATGAGTAGCAAAAGAGACAATGTATGTGTAAGCACTTCTAGAAGTACAAAGGGCAAGGAATCTTGATTAACCCTGCATGTAAATTACTTTTGCCCTCACAACCCAAAAGTAATGTAACTTTTATATAGCATTTTGAGAAAAAAAAAAACAAAAAACTGAGCAAAGGACTTTAGAAATACTGGGAAACCGTAATGTAAAGAGATTCCCATGTGTACCGCTTTCCTGTATTTAGCATTCAATTTAATAAGTCCCCAGGAAAGTCGTTGACTCAGTGCTCCCTTCTCCCATCTAGTGCTGTTTGATTTAATGTTTCCGTTCTGAGTGAGTGAACTTTTGAACAACAGGAATTTTTGCCACAGGACTTAAGACTCTCCTGTGACTTGCCATTAGCAAATCTCCTTAGTCATTTTGGTTTCTGCTCCTTGGGAGTAAACTGGAGCTTGTGGGGAGTTGATATACATTGTGTTTTAACTTACAATGATACTTGGCTCAGTGATTCAATAATATTACACCAAGGCTTAGGCTTATACTTGCATGAAAAACTAATCTTTTAAAAAATGAATTTCTGGGGGTAGAGAAGGGGTTTTTCTAGAGAAGGATTTTTTTTTTTAAATTGTAAAAGCAAAACATACCTAACATTCTATGTTAGAAATTCAAACAGGACGAGGTCAAGAAAATATCCACACAATGCACACTAATACTTCCCATGGGTAAAAACCTGACATAGAATTCTTCTGTGACTAAACAAGCAAATGGATCTGAAGATATAGCTATTATTTAACACACAGTATCAGTATTACAACAGATACTCCTCTGAAAATGTGTTTTTTTCTCCTCAAAGTATGCTTGTAGAGTTTTTCATATCTGCTTGTATATCTCTCAGTTTAAAAATCTCTGCACCACTCCATTGCATGGATATACCACCAATTATTTAAATATTTTTCTCCAGCTACGTGTTTGGTTGTTTGTTGATTTTTAAGGTCTTAAACAATGCCACAATCTACACCTTCACGCATGGCCTTGCTCAGTGACGTCAGTGCCCAGAGAGGAAGTCTTCAAAGTAAAATTGATAGGTCAAAGGGATTGTATTTAAAATATTGATAGATGTGTAACAGGAAATGAGCATGTTTATAATTCACATTGGGGAGAGAGTTCAATTGGCCATTCCTGAGAAATTCCTGGCCAGTCCCAGGAAAAGGGGAAAGTTCTAGAATCCCAGTTCCGCCCTAAGTGGGTGGAGCTGAGCAGGGAAGGAAGAGTCTGCAGAAAGGAGGACAGGAAGGAAGAAGGAAGCAGGATGGAGAGCAGCAAGGACCCTGGAGGAGGCATGTGGAGCAGAGCAACACGTGAAGAAGTTGCCCTTACTTTTTAGTCTTGGACTGGTTGGAACAGACGTGGGTGAGAGACCTGTGGGGAGGTTAACAATGGCAGCTTTCATCTTAATTTTAATTTTGCTCTTCTCCTCTGAAATTTGTCTAACTCTTTCTAACCCTTTTCTATGGGTCTCTACTGAAAAATCCTTTAACATGTGGCAGGCTTTTGGGCCTTGCTTTGGGTCAATCCTATTTAGCTAAACTTTTACCCTGAAGGAGATGGGTAACTTTGGATGCTTAACTTAATAACTATGTTCTTTGCCCTTTCTGTATTGTGCCCTAATTATATTAAAGTTCCTTTCCATTAAAGCCTTATATGTTTATTTTAAAGCGGCAGATGGCAGAACCCATTCAGAGAGGGCAAGTTTGGGGGTTCTGGGGTGTTCCTCTCCCTGCCATGTAACAGATGTTGTAAATGACTACCTAAAAGTGGTTTTCCTAATTTACTTTTACCCCATAAATGCAATACAAGAACCTGACCTTCACCAGCAAAGGTTATGACTATAGAGGTGTTTGGCATCAATGAAATTTTCGGAACTTAGATTCGAAGAAGCTGGAAAAATCTGCCTTTAAATTTGCTGTGAATGGCTGGGCCCTCATTCTGAGTAGAAGCAAGATTGGAATGAACTGAATCTCATGATGAGGTCACCTGTGCAGTAACACTCATGTCCAATTCCCACACCCCACTTACTGGGTCAAGCCCTGTTCTAATGGCTTTATTCATGTTAAGGCAGATATTCCTCCTATCAACCCTACGAGGGAGGTATCTTTATTATTCCCACTTTACAGAGAAGAAAACTAAGGCACAGAGAAGTTAAATATAAATTTCCTAAGGTCACTCAACTGGTAAGTGATGGAGCTTGGACTGTTACCTAAGAAATGAGTGAGGTGGTTATAACCATGTTTGCCTCTGGCTCTGTGTTCTTATTGATAAGGTAAACTTATTTATTACATACCTACTTTCTGTCAGGAATGATATGTATCATCTTATCCTAATTCCTCAAAATTACTGCCAAAATGACAGAGGGAGATTTTGTCCCCAGGCATGTTTGATTCCACTACGCCATGCCATGCCGCTTTATACTAGCTAGTTGTCATAATCCCCACGTTACAGTTGAGGGACATGTCTTCAGAATGAAATGTGCAAGCAGGCTAAATGGGGCCATCCCTGCCCAGGGCTATCACACTTGATTCTCCCTCTTCAGAGTGCCATAAAGTTAGAAAGTTCCTGCAATTTTAATCACCTGCATGTGGTTGTTCAGAAGCATAGAGCAGTAATTTTCTCTCTTCTATAAAGTGTAAGCTCAAATTGTCCACTGTGAAATTGAAGCAAAATCAGTCTTCCAATTCCAAGTATCAACAAAGTGCATTTAGGAAGAGTCACAGAGTAAGATAAGTGGGAAAGCAGCTGATCAGCACCCCCATCCTGGGTTCAAATCCACTAAGCTATGTACCCACTGTGTGACCTTGGAAAAGTGATTGAACCTCTCTGGTCACAATATCCTCCTCTGAGAGATAATTACTAATCAACATCACCAACCTTATTATCATGTCATGAAGGTTAAACAACACCCAGTACAGATGGCTGAGGTTGGAAGCACAGAATCACAAGATTCACACCAAGTCAACCCCTCTCATCATGTTGAGGGTCTATTAATGCAATCAGGGGAAGATACTGTTCTATCCCCAAGTCTGAAGCCCAAGAGACCCCTCATTTTCTTGATAGCCTCATGTCCTAGAGGTCAAAAGACAAAAATCCCTCCAACTCTGCAACCCCAGTTATGAACAGTCAGAACTATGTTATGTCACAAACCAACTCACATAACAAGTTTGCTGCTGATTAACACAGGTTGGTAGTAGACTTTGGAGGTTAAATTGGTCAACTCTTGAAAGTTTATATATTTTTTGCATACCATGGATGCTAATATACTACAAGTGTTTTCCTGCATTCCACTGTAAAACAAGTCAGCCTGGGTGAATATGCAAATTTTACCATTATGTTGTTCAATTTTAAGGGCAATTAAATATTTGCTTTGAGTTTCTCACATGGCAATGCAAATCCATAAAAAGCTTATTATTTTTTTCTGCATCTAAAGCTTATTTAGCAGGAAATCTTTGCCATTAATTCCCTTTCACTGACAATTGAGTTTTCAACCTAATACCATAACCTTACATGAATCTGTATTTGCAAAGAAATGGTCTTTTTACTGCTTGTGTTAAGTCAGCCACCTTTGCCCCTTTATCAGTTGGACAGAGGGAGGCAGTGGTTGGAGTTTTCCCTTGAGAAGGTCTCTGGCTCGGCCATTTGTCCCCCGAACACAGAGGGACGAGATGGGCCAGTCCTGCCAGCCTCTCCAGGACAGGTCCCATGAGAAGCCAAGACCATGTAACTCACTCAAACTGACTGTTAGAAATTGTTTGGATCTACAAAGAGTCACTTTACAGTTAAAATTAGAAAAAAAACCAAAAACCTAAATTCTGTCATAGTGTTTGGTGTCTACAGACAAAAACATTTCATGCTTTTTTTTGCTCAAAAGATTGTGACTGCAGGGGGAGAAAAAGTTAGGCAAAACAAGGAGTTGAACAAGCCATGCTGATGTCAGAGAAAAAAGAAAGATTTGATGTTGTTCATTTGGGGTAATAAATGAGATGGTTCATCTGCAGATACCTCTTGGGATCTTCTCTCAACAAGAGCCTCCCCTTTTTGGGTTTTCATCCACCTGTTTTAAGTCTTCCTTTACCCCCTTCCTTTAATCTGTCTTGATGCCTACCCACTCTTCCTTCATATTTTTGCTTATCTTTTTCATTCTTTACACACCTAGTTCAAGACCTGGTTTCCTCTTGCCTCTAATAGCAGAAGAGCCATCTAACAGACCTCCCTGAGTCCCCGCAGTCCCATGCCATGGCCATATTCCCCTCACAAAGATGGTTTCATCATGTTGCTTCTCTGCTACAAAATCTCCAGGGGAAAACACAGTTCACTTTATGTTCTTTGATCAATTCTGATTTACTTTTTCAGGAATAGTCCCCATAAATCACTTATTTCCCAAGTTCCAGTCCAGCTGCACATTTTCTCTAATAACCCCCAAATCACCTCATCTGCTTCCTCCACAAAGAACAAAGCTTTAAGTCTAGAAACTCCTACCCATCCTCCAATCCCAAAATTAAATAGAACATACACATACATATAAACATATATATACACACATATATATTAGCTTAACATTTATGCTATATATATATTTACACTCCAGCCCTGAGTCCAGGTTGTTCATACCATATATAAATATAAATATATTGTGCTTTATATATATATAAATATATATGCTTTATATATATATCTATATAATATATTTATATATTATATAGATATATATATAAAGCATTGGAATAAGAAGCCAGGGCTGAATTTCCCCCAGATGCTGCTCTGGAAGCGGGAAGATTGGAAAGACTGAATTAGATAGGAGCAAGAGACCAGAAGTTGACAGCACCATCTCTGTTACTGGATCTGCCTGAGACAGAAGAGTGAAAGAAGGTCAAATATCCCTTCCAGAAAAAAACCTACTGTTCAACCTCAAGAAGTCTAGTTCGCTGACAGTTTCCAACAACAGAACACTCAGGAACTGCCTCAACATCCAAATCACAGCCATGTCTCAGTGAATGAGTATGTCATGGGCACTGCAGGCCTGGTGGCTACTGTCCTATATGGCTCCTGTAACAGGACCCTTCCTGCTTGACACTGTCATTGAGTGACTGAGGGATTTTCAGAGATGCCTCATGCTGAACTTGCCCAAGTTCTGCTCCTTCCCTCTTGTCTTCACCCTCCAATGAACTACTTGCTCAGTAATCCTGTCTCAGTATCTGTTCCCATTAACCTAAATGACATATCTAGTCAGCAATTGGTCAACCAGTCTGGAACCAGAGATGAAATGACAGTTGGAGTGACCTTGACATGAAGTGGTTGGGAGGCTGGCACCAGAAACTGAGCTCATCCCAGCGTCCCCACTTCTGACGTTGCACAGTCTGAGACAAGTGATACGACTTCTCAGTACCTCAGTTTCTTCATCTGTAGAATGAGGATTTTAATCATAAGTTAGGACTATATAAACTAATACATTTATAATATTTAGCATAGTGTCTGGCCCATGGTAACTATTCAAGAAATATTAATATTATTGTAGTGACTTTTTACAGAGGTTATTTATAGAGCTTTATAGAGGTTGATGGGTATAATAAAATAGAAAGAATGACCACTCTCTCAAATAATTTTCCACAGGATATAATAAGGTTAATGAATACTAATTAAAAAATTCAAACTCAACTCTATATATTTTTTCAACTTCACTTCCTGTTATTACTAATATGATTCTTCTGCATACAGTGTCATCATCATATTGCCTCCTACCTTAATTTTCTTTCCATCTTTCTTTTCTATTCACCTAAAATGCCTATTTCTCTGCCTTCCATCACTTCCTACTAATAATCACCTTCAAAACTTGGTTGAAAACTTCTTCAGTTTCCTTACCAGTCTGTTCTACCAGGACCCTTCAACTATGGCCCCATTGCTCCCTCTGGCAACTCTAAGAGTGGCATCACTTTGAAATTAAATAGAACCAAAAAAATTTCAATCTCAAGCCATGTTGAAGATGTCTAAGCCTCCATGAATAACTACTAATGATGAAATAGCAGAAATTGCATCTCTTCTTTCTTTAGACAAGACTTCTCTTCCCCACCTGCCCAAGATTAGGAAAGGCTATGGCAAAGCCATGCTCACTGCTGACTTAAAGAATGGATGTGCTCAGCTGTGAACACATGTTCAGTCTACAAACTATATTTTTATTTCCTCTTTCTAGATGTGAGTCTTAAAAATGTTTCATAAGACAATCTCAGTCAGACAATGGGGAAGTTATACAGGGCAAGAGCTTTACAATCATTTTAGGTGTTGTAGGTAACGTGAAACTGTTTTATCAAATAAAAGCATGGTCTATTATACATCTAAAAGCCACCAGGAAATCATAATTAGAGACAGATGGCAAGCAAGGCGCTCCTTCCTCTCACCATTTAGTACATGTGATATTCTCAACAAAAGGGCACTGAACATTTTCCTGTTACTACACAGTGCCACGTAACTCAGAAAAATAAAGCCTATTTCTACAGCTGTGAAATGACTTTAAACAAAGTAACCAACTTTAAAAGTAAGTTAAAAGTATTTTGTTATGTGGGTGAATGCAAGGGACTTTTTACATAGCTTAATATTTATATATGCATATATATGCAAATTGCAATACATAAAAGGTGCTACTAAATCTTCAGCTACCCTATGCATTCAATCTGAAACCTTCAAGATATTCATATTCAAATACAAGACTCCTATATCCAACAGGTATATTTGAATGTGTTTCTAATATTGGAAATAAATAGTTCTATAAGCAAAAATTAGTTATAGAGCAATTTTTTACTATAACATTAATAGCCACAAGTTTTTAGTGTAGATGCCATTTCAAGTAACCATCATACACTTTAAAACGCATTTTACTGTCATGTGTTAAGTAATTATGAATTGAACATGGTTGATAAAACCAGCATTATAAATTATGTAATTCAAATACATAATTCAAATAATCCTCCAAAAGCATACAATGTGATAAGTGATAAAATACTAGATTTCAAACTCTAAAAAGTAAAAGTAGTTTTCACACTAACTTTCAAGAATATGTTTTATTATTACAACTCAGTAAACTATTTTATCAAAGTTTACATTCATCTCCAAAGCAAAATAAAAATCAATTGTTTCTTTTATAATCAATTATCAAGAAGCAAGTAATTATAGCTGATATAAAATATTTACTACCTCATTTTAAATATAGAAGGTATACATGTATTATTAAATTTCTTTGTTTTTTTCTCTTGTCAACTGTGTCTATATATACATACATATAAATGCACAAACATATATAGATATGAACTATTATTATTACTACTATCCTAATCTGTTCCACTAAACAAGTTTATATATAAGATATTTTCATTTTGAAATATCAATGCCTACTGAACATTTTCAAAACCCACGTGTAAAAATCTATTTAATTTCTCAGAAAACTGCTAGTTTAACCTATTTTCCTTTGTGAATTCTCACTTGCAACATTATTTTCTCATATTACAATTAGCAATTATTGATCTCTCAAAAAGCAAGGACATAAAGCAAAGTGAAAGAATTATTATAGCAGCAAGATAAGAAAGCAAAGTCCTGTTATCCAAGTGAGCAATACCCCAAACAAGTTTTTTATCTTAAATATATAGCACATGATAGTCATAAGCAGCTTGCCACCATAATTAGAATTATACATACTCATCTTCCAAAAGAAGTCTTTTAAATAAAGTATCACAAGCAGCTTTTTAGCTTAGGAACTCAAATAGCAAATTAAGTCTGATCCTTCCATCATTCATCTCTATAACTAGAAGACAAGCCCTGAAGATGTAAATCTCACCCAATGAGAAAAGGATGCTGAATGTATTGTTAATTGTTAAGTCATTTCTTAATTTCAGTACCTAGCACCCAGCACAGCCAAATAAAGTGATTTATGGGCCCACACTTTCATGCTGCCTTACTAGAGTTCAAGAAACACATGTACATCCTAAATGTATACAGTGGGAAAGGATTTCTATGAGCCAGGAAACATAGCAAGACTCGGAGACAGCAAATCTGCCCCCATCTACTTATTATTCAAGCACTAGTATTTAGAATGCCTAAAATGCCTGTGAGACTGCAGCGCTGCGTCCCCCTGGGGCTACTCCGAAGCAGAACCACATTTCCCCCTCATGATTACCCACTTTCCAGAAGGCAGGTAACATGGGGTAGAAATTCTCGTGCAGCAGCAAAATAACTCTTCCCTCTGAATTTTCAAAACCGGCATCCCCACCCCACATACACATGCATACATCTCTCTTTTTTTTTTTTTTAAGAAAGAAAGGAGGGTTTTTCAAATAGGTGTCTAAAACATCTCATTTACACCGGAATGAAACATGTATTTTTCCTCTACTTGCTGCTGTATAAGATCTGTTTACAGATCTGATTAGAAAACCTGGATGCACATAAAAAGTAGTGCTTTCAATAAGATTCCTTTAGTGAAATCTGCCTGCACAGACATATGTGTACATAAATAATACATTTTTATGCAAACATGCCTACATTAACAAGGACACACACACACACACCTAGACCAGTAATTAAGCTTACAGTGTCTACAAGCCCCCTTGACATTTGAGCATGCACGGTATTCAGAAGACAGATTTTTTAAAAATAATAAGCAGCTGCATATAATGCATGCCAAAGTGGCATGTTTAGAGGAGCAAATACATTACCAGACGCATTTTGAAGTTTCTGGAACACCTGCAGGTAAAAGGAGACAGCGAGGTGGATGCTGGCACTCGGTATTCCTCAGAATCACAGAGCTCGGTTTGACTGTGGGGGAATGTGAGGCGAGCGAGGCTGGAAACCTTTGAGTTGAGCTCACTCTAGGCATCAGAAAGCCTCCAAGAGGGGAAAGAAAAAGGCAGCCCACAGACAGCGAGATGAGAAACTTCTGGCACCTCTCCAGCTCAGGAATGAATTCTCTGTAATTTGGAGACGTATAGTGATGGAAATGAAGAGAAACTTGGATTTACGGTGCATTTGCTCAGCCATGCAGAAATGGGCAGGTAACAGTTTCTCGGCTCAATTTAAAATAGTCATTCAGGAACAAGACTGAATCAAAAAATTAACAGGGATCCTCTTTTGAAAAAATAAAAAGGCTACTCCAACCAGCTTCCCAAGATGCCTTTACAAACTTCAAATGGATCATTCCATCAGCTATTTGTTGCACATTTTATTAATCCCAGTGCAGAGGTAAACTGGAAAATCTAATTCCTTTTATGTAGAAAACTGGATTTATTGCTTCTTTTTATAAAGCACTTTAGTCATATAAATACATAGATTTACTTACAGAGTTCTCATTTCTTGTGTAAAACCACTACTGTTGGGTCCAGATAAAATGCTAAAAGCCTTGTTCGAAGCTTTTCAAGGAAGTAGAGAGAAATGTTTTAATACTCAGAAGCTGAGCTGAAGACAGATATTTAAATGGAGTGTTTGAAGCAAAGAGAGTATAAAGGAAAAGCCTTGAGCCGTTAAGCAGCACAGAAGAGACGAGGTTGTGCAGAGCAGTGAGCAGGCAGGTGGCTCAAGTCTATAAATATATACATAATTAAGGGGAGGAAGAAAAGAGCCTGGGCAAATTAAGTTCTTAGAGACAATAGCTGTGATTTGGTTTAGGCTGATGAATGGGCTGATAATTTCTGGGGGCAACGTGGACTTCACCTTGTCTGAAGAACTCCTAAGCTCACGATGGAGAGGAGCTTGGAAGCATGCACAGTGGCCATCTATATTCAAATGTGATGAGGAGAAGGGCACTATTACCATGACGAATGTTGTCATAGGACATCATGCCTATGTGGCTTAACTACTCAGCCAACCTTGCACACGGCCATTTGCCTCAACTCAATACAAATGTGCATTGATGGGCGGGTGGAGGTGGGAAGCCAATTTATTTGTTTTCTTCTGCATGCACCTTTGGGAGGCTCTGGGATTAAATGCCTGGGCTGAAAGTGGGAGGGATTCTTTTCAAGGCCACATTTATCTATAATAAATTCAAAGTGGAATTAATGGTGACCAATGAAGCTATTTATTATTTTAACTCTTGAGGTCAAGGGCAGAATAGTGTTTATGTTTATTGATAGCAGGTCGATGGCAGGACTGCTGAAGAGGGCTGGGCTTCCTTTGCAGCGGTTCAATAAATACACATTGACCAGTGGGCTCCAGGTTCCTTGCCTGCCTGGGCCCGCTCTTTTCTGTCTAGGAGATGATTTTCCTATCTCTCCACTGCCATCTGTCTCATCCACTCATTGAACAAATATCTAGTAAGTTGGCTCCTTTCCCAGGGCTGTGGAGAACAGAGATGATGAAGAGGAGACCCTTCCTCAAGGAACTTGCCCTAGTCAGGTCAACCACACTGGGTGACAGTACGTACCTCTCATACCCAACTCACTGACTCCCCTTCTTCCGTTCTGTGGAGGCGAGCAGTCTGCACGTGTCTTCAGAAATCTCAGGTGATTCTGCTTAAGTCCCCTCCTCCATCCCATTATAACTAATTCAAGGGAAGAGTTTCAGGCTCTCTATCCTTGTGTGATGGCTCCAGTAACAACCACACCTGCTGGCCTGCACTGCGTCTGTCACTCACTTCACCTGGCAAAGGCCACTCGTAATCCTCGTGACCCACAGTCAGGCCTTACAGGTTGAGAATGAATGTGGAAGCCAAATATGAAAGCAAAAGAAAACCCAAATCTCCTCATTCATTCAGATAACCCCCTCTGGACCTCTGTTTCCTTATCTGCAGAATGAAAGGCAGGGCGGGCTGTAGGTTTGACTTCTCTGCCAAATGCTTAAGCGCCTCTCTGAGGAAACCAATTCCACATGATGTTAGCTCTAGTGCATGGGCAGGTCTGAGGTCAGAACTCCCAATTTCTGCTGTCCTGAAGCTTAGTAGCATGTAGGCAGCAAGTCACATCTCAGGAAGGTTAGCTTGTAGAGTGAGCATCCCAAGATCAGGCATAGAAGCTTCTTCTCCTCCATGGGGAAGAATTCCACTGACAAATTCAAGGAATGAAAACAAAGCACATTGCTTCCAAATCCTTCCATCTTTTGGTTCAGCAACTGCCTCAGCTATAGTCCAGGGGGATTCTTAGTGACTGAGAGCTCCTGGAACTTTCCAGCAAAAGGGTCCACAGGTTGAAACCAAACTACCACCTGGCCCCTTCCTTCAAGGCCAGTTTCTTTGAGTGTAAAGATGTCAGAAGGTGGTTTTGGGGCTGCAGTAGCCGGGAGGGCGGCACAGGAGCAAGGTTCGGGATGGTTCTGAGCAGACAAGGGTAAAGGAAGGAGTCTTGGAGCCCTCAGTGGCTTTTACGCTTTTTATTGTGTCTACATCAGAGGTGGCATCAGGTACATGGCAGGCAGGGGTGCCTGGGTGCAGGGAGGCTGGCAGGCCTCGCAGCCCCCGGCGCATCTCACCCTCTCTGCTGCTCTCGCTTTCACTGCTGCTCTTTGCTCTGTATTGTTGGTCCCGGCGTCCTCATGACACCGCCCATTTAAGCCCGTGTCCAACTCAGGTGCTCCCACTTGCGCATGCCCACCCTGGAATGCTCACAGCACCGCAGGTGTCCATCATCAGTGCAGGGAGGGTGGGAAGACCTGATTTCTCTAACCCTACAGGGATTTAATATATTTATCAGCCCCAGAAGACTCTATTCATAGTGTCTGTGGTGGAGAAATATCCCATGCAACTCCTCAGAGGCACAAGGGGCAATATGACTATACTGTCCTCATATGGCCCACCTCTCTGCCTGCCCCAACACCACCCCTGACCATCAATATATGATCTACAAGCCCACCCATCATCATAATAAGAGGGGTTGAGAGCAGAGGACTCCACAGATTGTTCCATACTCAGAACATCATTCATTCAGGAAAAAGCCAAACTTGGCAGAAGTTTTAACGACAATATTCATGTGACCATCCAAAATACAACACTCTTCATCTAATAAATCTTCTAAAAGAAAAATAATTCTATCTCCTCTAATTCTCAGTTAGGAAAATTGGAAAAGATTGACCTTGAAGCACAAAGAGAAGGAAAAGAACATTCAGAGACAGCAGCTTTTCACATAATGGAGAAGAGAACTGTGTTTGAAGACAGGCTACATGTCTTTGGGTAAACCATTTCAGTGCCTCATATGCTTTTTCCTCTGAAAAAGAAAAGTACCTATCTTATCAAGTCATTGTGAGAGTTAAAATCTGAAAAGCACCTAGTGCCTCACAAGTTAGTCAAGAAACAATATTCATCTTATAATAATAAAAATGGAGGATTGTCTTCCATCCCATTAGCCTGTGGGGTCACAACTATGCCAGGGTTTCCTGTTCCTCCATGCAGAGTTCCTGGTCTTCACACCCATGCCTCAAGATTTATGTTTTACTTTTTATTGTGATATAATAAAATTTAACACTATATTAGTTTCATGTATATATATATAATGATTTGATGTTTATATATATTGCAATAAGCCTAGTTAACATCCCTCACCATATATAATTATAAACAATTATTTTCTTAGGATGACAACTTTTAAAATCTACTCTTCTAGCAACTTTCAAATATATAATACAGTACCACTAATGTTAGTCATCATGTTATACATCCAATATCCAGACGTATTTATTTTATAGCTAATAGATTATACCTTTAATCCCCCTTTACCCATATTACCACCCCCCAACCCTAATTCTGGCAATCAGTAGTCTGATCTCTGAATCTATGAATCTGGTGGGTTTGTTCTTGTTTTAGATTCCACATATAAGTGAGACCATATAGTATTGGTCTTTTTTGTGTCTGACTTATTCTGCTTAGAATAAATTCCCTCAAGATCTCTTCAAGTTGTTCCAAATGGCAGGATTCTTTCTTTTTTATGGATTAGTAATTTGCCATGATAGATAGATAGATGGCCACAATTTCTTTATCCACTCATTCATTGATGGGCAGTTAGGTTGCTTCTATAACATGGCTATTGCAAATAATACTGCAGTGAAGGGCCTCCCTGGTGGCCTAGGGGTTAAGTCTCAGCACTACTACCACTACAGCCTGAGTTCGATACCTGATCAGATAACATACAAATGGCACAGCAGACCTCTCCTATCTTTCCTGCTGCTCCCATTAGCAGTTTATTTCAGTAAAATCTGCCTGTTCTGCTCTCCACTCTGTCTTTAGTGAACCCTCTCACTCCCCACACCTCTGGTCTACACTCCAGTTCTTCTACATAATAAATATTTTTTTAAAAGAAAATACTGTAGTGAATGTATCTTTAGTTCACCAATCTTTTCAAATTAGTGTTTTCTTTTTCTTCAAATAAATATTCAGAAGTGGAACTGCTAAATTATATGGTTGTTCCATTTTTCATTTTTTGATGAACACCTATGCTGTTTCCACAATGCTTTCAATTTACATTTCCACCAATAGTGCAAAAGGCTCCCTTTTCTCCACATCCTGTCAACACTTGTTATCTTTTGGGGTTTTTTCCCTTGTAGTAACCATCCTACCAGGTGGTCTCTCTATTCTAGTCCATTGGTCTACCATACTGTTTTGATGACTATAGCTTTATAATATAACTTGAAACCAGGCATCACTGTGCCTCCAGCTTCCTTCTTTTTTCTTAATATTTCTTTGTCTATTCAGGATCTTTTGTGGCTCCACACAAATTTTAGAATTGTTATGTTTCTGTGAGAAAAGTCACAGTGAAATTTTGATGGAGATTGCATTGAATCTGCAGAGTTGTGAGTAATCTAGAAATTTTGGCAACATTAATTCTTCTGCTTCATGAGCACCAATTCTTTCCATCCATTTGTGTTTTTCATTTTCTCTCATTGAAAATATGTACTGTTCAGTTTATAGTTCTTTTTACCCTCTTAGTTAAATTGAATCCTAAGTATTTTATTCTTTTTATGTAGTTGTAAATGGGATTGTTTCCTTAATTCCTCTTTCTGATGTTCATTACTAGTGTATAGAAACACAACTGAATTTTGTATATTGATTTTATATCCTGCAACTTCACTTAATTTGTGTATAAACACTAATAGTTTTGTGAAGGAATCTTTAGAGTTTTTGGTATACAATATCACATTCCACAAGCATTAATTGGGCATATGCCACCCTCACATTCCCAGCTAGGTGCCAAGGACAGGGGAGTGAACAAGACAGACGTGGCTCCTGTCCTCATATGGTTCAGAGTCTGGTGAGAGAAATAACAGCTAAATAAGTACCCTGAAAAGCTAAAATACACGTCTTAGTCAGCTCAGGCTGCCATAACAAAATACATAAAGGGAGAAGCTTAAACAAACAGATAATTACTTCTCACAGTTCTGGAGTCTCAAAGTCAAAGTGCTGGCAGATTTTGTTCCTGCTGAGACCCCTTCCTGGTTAGCAGATGCTATATTTTCACCATATCTTTTGGTTTCCCTTTTTCTTAGAAGGACACTAATGCCATCATGGGGTCTCCACACTCAAGGCTTCATCTAAGCCTAATCACTTCCCAAGGACCTCACCTCCAAATACCATCACCATGGAGCGCAGAGCTTCAACATGTGAAATTTAAATGGACATAATCCATAGCAAGATATAAATTTATTCAAAAATTAACTAATGATAATTTTTATAGTTTTTGTTTGGTTTTTGTTTATAACAGAACTTGACGACGTCAAGGACACAAATGAAAATTTGTGACTGTTTCTATAATTACCTTCAAACATCAGACTTGGGCTGATGGACTGGCCCTCATTAAGTGGCAGGTTTTCTCCTGAGCCATCTCCTGAGACCAGTGAGGCCCAGGCAGCCCTTTGATCTGTCCTCATGTTCCCTTCCATCCCACCAGCAAAATGCTCTGGTTTCTGGCCTCACTGTTTTACATCCAAGCTGTCTGAAATGTAATAATGTTTCTTTAAAGAGCAACCAGGATTTTAATTAAAGTTCCAGGGATTCAGCCAAGGATATTTTTCTGAAAGAGAAGCGATATCTGTTTTTAGAGACAGAACATTTTGTAACAGAGATCTCCTACATTGTGCTGAATGATAAAAAGCAACATGGCTATACCCTCGCAGAAACCTGAATGTGATATGTATATATGTACAGGTGCGTGTGTGTACAGATATATGTGTGTGCATGCATGTGTAGGCTTAATGCTCACCCAGTCTAATGAGGACAGAGTGAGCAGGACAAATGCACTCCAGTTACTTAAACTGTTCAGATATTTAAGGCAGACAGTTAATGGAACAACAGAAGGGCAGGAAATTACCTTTTGTTCTCCCTGATGATTTCTTTTGATTTAAAAGTCTTTGGCTACAAAACTCCCTGCAAACAGCATTAGGTAAGAATTCACCTTCTGCAATGCTGGTCAGCAAATGTGGGTAGATGTCAGATAGACAACGTACACCTCATCCAGGCAGGGACAATGGGGGACACTGCACTTGCACACCACTGACATTTAGTGGTAAAGGAATTTAAAATAAAATGAGACCCCAATATCAAACTGGCAGTTCGGTAAACATATTTCACCAACAAGTTTCATTTTTTGTAAATTCTTGCTTGCTGTTAGAAAATCTCTGATGATCCTCACTCATCAAACCTGTCAAACCATTGTCAGTGAGCGATGTCCAGTTTCCCCTGCAAACTCGAAGAGTTCCACCATGTCAGGTGAGAAGAAGCACACCTCTATCCATTGTAGTCCACCTGGGTTACTGTGAAGGGAGGTGTTAGTGGAAGACCTGGCATCAGCTGGCAGGCCACCTCCAGCAGAGGAACCAGAAGCTTGGAAGCTTCTGGTATCTACCCATCCCCAGAGGCCACAGTACCAGCTGTGGGGCCAGCAACTGCAGATGGTTCCCTACACAGACAGCCAACAGCAGATGGCCATGGGCATGTCAAGAAGCCACAACCAAGGATCTGGCTAGACACACACTATCCTGTGCATGCAGAACAGGAACCTGGGTCAATGGTATGAGCTCCAGTTCCCTGACATTATGGATGCAACTTCTCTGGATCCAACAGGCAAAGGATAAAGAGGTGATTTTAGGAGAGGGTGAGAGATAAACATCTCAAGCCTAAACACTTAATCACCTAAGGAAAATTCATACAACCCCCCCACCAGAAAACCATCTAACAAATAGGCTAATCACCCCACTTCAGTTTTTCACATTGTGTGTGGAAGACTAAGTCATATGAAAGAGAGGCAAGAAAATAAAATTCCCCCGCTAACCCCCATGCCTAACAATCCAGCCCAGTCAGGGGAGCGTACTTCAATTAAGTGCCAGACTCCCAGAAAGCCTTGTAGACTGACTATCAAAGTTCTTGCTCAACTGAACTGAAACCTTACAAAGTAGCCACCACTAAGAATCACCAAGGAATGCCTCATATAAACAGTAGTGGATGTCAATTAGCCTTTGTGAACATGAAAAATAAATGGAAAGGTCAAGGAATTAACAAGAAGACAAACACAGATGCCAGACACAAGCATGATGTTACTGTAAACGCTACTATCACATGGTGGTTAATTTTAGTACGCTAGGAATGGCTCTCAAGATGAAAGATCTTTTCTAAAAGTGGAAGTGTCTTAAAAATAGGAGTTAGCGCTAATCTATATTTTCCCCTATAGCACTATGATTAGTCCCACATCTGCACTAGGAATGCAAATATTTATTGAAAATGCCATATTGGTGTTTTCTGAAACGTCTGAAGAATCAGTACATATATTGCATTCAGCTGTGTATCATTCAACTTCCTTAATTGAAGATTCAAGCAAAATTAATTAAATTCACAAGTTATGAAAACATCTTTTCTCCTCAGGGCCAAAAAGGATTCATGAATATAGAGTGAGTGACAACATCGCTTGAGTCTGATTCCGACCCTGAGGCCATAGTTGGAACCTGCTGTCTCCATCCCTTGACCTAGTCCCTTCTCTTCATAGCCCCTCTCCACCAGCATGAAGTTGGTCCTCACAGGCATATGAGTAGACCACCCGGAAGACATGTGCTAATCAATTCAGACCACCCCACCCCATGTTCAACACTCCCACTGCACACCCTTGGGGTTTAGATCTGTGCACACTAGTTACACAAGCTTGCACTTGAGATCTGGGACCAGGGGAAGAGATCTTCATGGGTGCTGAAAATGACCTCTGTGTCATTTAGGTAGGAATCTCCAATCTAGTTTATGGGAATTTACTCTATAAAAGAGACTTGAGATTTTAGGTGGACATGTTCCCTTGACTCCTTGGTCCTTCACCTAATAGTCTGGGTAGGCATAATCAGAGGACAGAGACAAACCTGGGAGGAATAGGGTTCAGGGCAGAGACCTTGGCCCCCCAGACTGAGGAGGTAATTCTTGAACCCATCACCTTCCAGTTAACCTCTGTTCTCTCTGATTCCTTAATAACCTTGTAAACTTGATGAACAAGTGATGTATGTTCATGGTTCATTTCTTCATCAGCTTCTTAGTTAAAGCTTATTTAATTTTGCCATTTCTTACATTATCACCAGTGCCCTCTCTACCTATTTTTTCTGAGAATACTCCTAACTTCTTACAAAATTAAATTGTCATTGGCCAAGATTTTTCCACCTGCTTTTAACTGATAATATTATTCCTCACCTAGACCCTCACTAGACTCGTTCTGCCCTTGTGCCCTTGAAGCTACTTTCATCTGTTTCATGTGCCACTGCTTTTATTCCATTCCCTTATATCCTGTCACTGGAGGTAAATGCTGCTCTGGACCAAGTATCTTTCCAACTCTACACACAAATGTTCATCTATTCCCATAGCTAGTCAGTCCCAAATGTACTTGTTCAATTTTCCTTGACCCAGAATGCTCTCCTCCTTTTCAGTAAACAAAATCCTTTTTCTAAAATACTTGAAGTTCACTATTTCTGTGGAAAAGCTTGACATTAACTGTACTCAGACATAGTCACTCCAGAAAATATAGAATATTTCTGGACCAGGTTTGGTCCCTAGATCTGTATTAGTAATGGAGGAGCACACAGAGCTAGTAATGGGGGTTCCTCTTATTTGGCAAGTCTCCTTAGTGGATTGTATCTATAGTTCTAGAATACCGTGTCTCACACTTTGATGTGCATAAGAATCATCTAGGGTAGTGTTAAGCAGAGTCTATTCCATGAGCAGGTAGGGACTAAGAATTTGCATTTCTAATAAACTCTCAGGTGATGTTGATGTACCCATCAGTGGATCACAGCTTGAATACCAAGTGCATAAAGGGTTCAATTTCAAAATTTTCTAGGTATGAGTTTGAATTTAGCAGGACACAGTGACACGATTGATTACTAATGTCTGCCTGAGGCACAGGGGCAGAGAACGGTAACAGTGATCTAATTATTAACGATTCCTTGATTTTTTTTAAAGAAATATTCAAATATATTTATAGAGCATCAACTATATGTCAGGAACTATGGACAGATTAGAAGCATAGAGGTCACAATATGCACAGAGCTTACACTATAGTAGGAGAGACAGACAATCAAAAGCAAACAAGAATTTTCTACAGTGGTGGTCAGTGTTGTGAAGGTGATGAAGGTAACAAGCAAGCTGGGGGTTACCTTGAAAGATACTGGGGAGTTAGTGGCCAAGGAGAGCTTCTGCACTGAGGTGATGAAGTGGAATCAACCAGACATGTTATTACCAACAAAAGATTTCCCTCATCAGAGGGGACAGAAAAAGCACCAGCCCAGAGTCAGGAAGGGGGTCTGTTCTAATTAGTTAATTCAATCTGTGTTCTAATCTCAACTGCCTGCCATGAACAAGTTATTTAACCCATTTCATAACTTTAAAAAATTATTTCTTGCTATCTGTCAGAGGTTTTGCCAGATGCCAGAGATAAAACAGTGGTGAATAATACAAGAGGGGATCCTACTCTCACAAAACTCCCTACTCCAGGCCTCTTAACCTGTTTTCCCATCTGTAAAATGGGTGCAACAATACTGACTTTGTAGAATCAGCATATTAAATACTGTTTTGAAATTTTTTAGTAAAGACATAAGTCCTCAGCAACTGTTGGGGTCTCCGTCATCCATATATATTTGGCAAACAAACATATTTGGCTCTCCCTTGGAGAGCATGTCAGTCATACAATTCCTCAACAAACATATATCCAAATGACCAAAAAGTAGATAGATCAATTGATCGTTTGGTGATTGTATCATGAAGAAAATCAAGTGATGGTGAAGGGAAACCTTATTATAATGAAGATGGCCACTCACCTGCCCCATCAGCTCACAAGATCTAATGGCAAGTAGTTACTCTGCAGTTCCCACTCCAGTATCTCACGTCAGCAAGATTGTGAGGATTCTGTCAAGACTGCATATGCAAAAATAAAATTGAGGCATAATTTCTGTTATAAAATACAATTATAAATAGTGGAGAAACATTGTCAGTATTAGGAAGAGAAGTAATTAGAGTCATACAATGGAATTGGATGATACTACAGAAAGACATTTTTTATATCAAAACCAGTTGAATTAAAAGATGAACTCTTGCCATTTGTGACTACATGGATAGAACTGGATGGGATTATGCTAAGCAAAATAAGTCAGAAGGAGAAAGAGAAATACCAGATGGTTTTGCTCATATGTGGGATAGGCAAACTAAACAAAGAGTGAGGCGACACCAAACCAAAAAACAAACACTAGAAATCTGTTCTTAAAACTGAGGCTACCAGTGGGGGCAGAGATGGGTAGAGAGCAAAGATGGGAAGGAGCCCATTGGGCCATGATGGAAAACTATGGGTGTGTTGTTGGTGGGTATATGTGGTCATATACAGCTGAAGAGGTCTATATATACTGAAATATATATATACATATAGATGTATATATACACAGAAAATATATATACATGTATGTGTGTGTATACATATTGGTCCTATATACCAATGTTACCTAATAGAAAAAAAAAGAAGAATATAAAAACATTAAAAAAAAAACTTTCAAAAGTAATCCACAGCCCAAAAAACATGTTTACCAGAGATTAGGTCAGGATATAAATAATCAGTAATGAACAAAGTTTATGGTTTGAAGCTCCTACCATTTTGTTTTGCACTAACAAGACAAAAAGGCCGTTTTTTAAAAAATGGACTATATTTAACTTTTTTAGGACACAGTTAAGATTATATAATTAAAGTCAAGTAAACCCTCCCCTTACAGGCATCTATGTCAATATTAGTATCATGGATAAATATAAATCAAGATTTGGAATGAATGAAAGTAGTCAAGAATTCCTGTGACAGAAAATATTATTCTAAAGGTGATCAAGCTAGGATTTAATTAATACTTATTAATATCAGAAAACATCATGTAAATTAAATCCACCACTGATCTTCAATTGAGTTTTATGAATAATTACTTGAAAATCTCCAAAAACAAATAAATTAAAAATTAAAATAATATAGAGCAAAACATTTAGAAAGTATCTATAAACTTGGAAAAAATGACTTGTCAGTATCATTTCATTTTAAGACATAGTTGCTGAACACTCATCTTGAGTAGCTTGTGATGACCTTATTAATCCCACATATCTGAAAGTAGTCATAATTCCTCAAAATCTGGGCATAGTCTTATAATCTTACTTGTATCTGGTACCAAGGTTTTACAAGGACAGATTAATGATGGTGTGGAGGATGCCATGGTGTGGGAGGTATACCTGATGGAGTTAAATGGTAACGGTCATGCATGAGGCTCATGCAGCTCGGAGACTCCTCCTTTCTTAGAACTCATTATACTTATTTCCTGTTCCCAGTGGATTTTGTAATTAATTGCTGTAATTAATTGTAATTAATCATTGATCATATGTTGCCCATGACATTTCCTGTCTTGTTAATCTTTTTTAATACATTATTCCATGTTGGCTCAATTTCTTCATCTTGCTTTTTCAACACTGAGATCAGAAATGCATGTATAACTTGTTATGACTTCATGAAGGAGGTTTTGCATCCAGTAGGTACCAAATTGCATTATTTGCTGATGGAAAGCAAGAATTCAGATTTTGTGACTCTTATTGGATGACGCCACAGTAAATTAAAAGTAAGTCCAAAGTAGAATATGTTCTCTTTATAACTAATGATCAGAGATCCTTCTTGAAGGTGTTGAAGTTGATTTGTATCAGTAACTATAGGAAAGGTTTTGAGTAGAAGGAAATATGAACAAGATATGGAGAATATGGACTGGGGGACAGTCGACTAAAGACCAGTGGATAAAAACTTAGCACACTTGGAATTCATAAAATCCATGTACCAAAGACTCTCATCTTTGTAAATTTCACATCCAAATACCAAAAACGGATGGAAGATTAAGACTGAATGATCAGTAGTAAAGGCTTTTAGTGATACCATCCTAGTTGTGAAAAATCAAAGATTTCATAATTAAACCCTTGCAATGAAAACATACTGTATCTGGAAAATGTTGATTTTTGTACTTTTTCAGGTTAGAGAGATAAAGAGATAGTTTTGAAAATAAGACTACAGTCGGCAGAATAATGGCCCCCAAGGATGTCTACATCCTTTAAATGCTAGCTAGGCTATATTAGATGGCAAAGAGGAATTAAGATGCAATTAAATTTAATAATTTGATAATAGACTGACCTTAAGCCAGGGAGTGTTTCCTTGATTGTCCAAGTAATCACAAGGTTGCTTGAAAATGGGAGAAGGAAATAGACTTTGTGACTGTGATGCAACGTGAGAAAGACTCAAAGGCCATTGCCAACTTTGGAGATGGAGGAAGGACCAGAGCCCATGAGTGCAAGTGTCTCTAGAAGCTGGAAATACCAGTGGATGGGTTCTTCCCTCCAGCTTCAAAGAAAAGCACTGTTCTGCTGACCTCTTGATTTTAGCCAGATACCTGTGTCAGGCTTTTCCAACTTAAAGCTAATACGAAAGCCAAACATTTAACTCCTCAGATAGCTGTTTGACATGATTCTCAAATTCTATTTTAAAAAAATAAAAGAAAGAAAGGAAATCAAATGCAGGCTGTTAAAAATTAGTTTGCAGCATCAATAAAACAAGTAAACCAAAAACAAGAACAATAAAAGTACAAGAACAAGAAGAGCCAAATAGGATAATATTTATTTCCAGGAAAAAAAAAATCCTTAAAACTCAAAAGCATTTATGTGGTTTTAAATCTGCCCTCTTTGGGCTGCTGCTGTGAAGCTCTTTTGTGTTGCACAGAAGTGTAAAGTGTAAAACACCTTAAGAAAAATGCAATGATGTGTGTCTCTGGGAAATAACATCCCTTAGCTGCAGCCCTCCCTGAGTATTGCTGTGGTGTAGTCCAAAACCCCACCGTAGCTTTAATCTTAAAGTGCATATGGTAATATTTGTTTCAAGTTCTCTGATGAGAAGAGGTACTGTAGCAGGAATAGCAAGCAGGTAGACTGTGACCAGTTTGAATAAACTGTTGCCAGGGTAATAAGCACACCCCAGCTGTTCACAGCTGGCCTAGGGCAGGGTAGAGGAGTACAGGGGGGCAGGGTGGCTGTAATTGTTCTTGCTGATTTGCAAAAGTTGAGTTGAATTCAGTCTCTTAATTTCAGAATTCAGTCTCTTAATTTCAAGAGCCTCTCAAATTCAAATTCCACATCTATTGTGTTTAAATACAAATAAGCAGGAAGACAGGTAGAGGGGAGAGTAAATCCACTAACAGAAGGCAGGAGACAGTGATTACTCTGTCACCAGGGATCACCCATAAGTAATTATATACTGTTTCAGATAGGTCATGACCTGAGTTGACAGGTACATCTCATTTGTGTTGTTTTAATTGAGTGCAGGGAAGAGTTGAGGGATCAGGAGATCCAAATTCCAAAGCTGATGTCCCCAATACTGATCTCTGTGCGTCTTGGTTTGCTACTTTGAAAACCAAAATAATTAAGCTGGTTCAATGTGTTCCAAAATTTAGGATCTTTAATACTTGATATATATATATATATATATGTTTATGAGTTTAACTTTAGGAGTCTTAAAAAGAACCCTAGATTTAAAGCCGCACCTATGTCAGCATAACCTACATTATTTCCCTGTTATAGTATATATGCCCTGGGGATGTTAGAAAGCTAACTCTCTTCAGTCATTGTCTTGGCTCTCAATTTCCTCCAAAACCATGAGTTTCAATGCTGTTTGAAAACTCATGTTTGTAACTTAGAGAGGTACTTTATTAGTGGCATTCTCTGTCAAACTTTCCCCAATAGGGAAGGTGTAGGAAGCACTGTTTCCCTATTTACAATCTGCCAGACTAGTTCCTGTGGTTAAAAAAAAAATTTTTTTTCAGGAGAAAGGAT
This sequence comes from Galemys pyrenaicus, assembly GCA_019455555.1. Taxonomy (NCBI): domain Eukaryota; kingdom Metazoa; phylum Chordata; class Mammalia; order Eulipotyphla; family Talpidae; genus Galemys; species Galemys pyrenaicus. The sequence continues at coordinate 9,179,340 of JAGFMF010011796.1, forward strand.
GGGAGTGAACCAAAAATGAAGCTGGACAGCAGAAGTGAAAGTTCTGTCTATACACCTTGTAAAATGTAGGCTTGTTCTGTGTGCTGAGGCCCATGTATATGAAGTTCCAAATGGGACCCAAATGGAGAGACATTGTCCTCCTGATCAGAAATTAACTAATTCATGAGCTGGGCTGCCTGGGTCAGCTCCTTGCTGACTGAGTTTGGGCTAATGGCTTAACTAACCCTTGCCTTCAGTTTCCTCCATTATGAAATAGGGTAATAACAGTCCCGATCACACTTGATGCTCTAGGGATTATATTCCACCATCAGTCCTGCCTGTCATCCCTCAGCATGGCCCAGGCCCTGTGTTGTCCATCCTGCATTGCATTGTCTTTATGATCTGTTCCCTTAAAGATCACTGTTCCCTTAAAAAGTAGGAACTGTGTTTATTCACTCTTCTTTCTAGGTCCTTGAAGAATCCCTAGCACATAGTAGGAACTCAATGCAATTTTCTTGAATGAATTCATGAACAGTCCAGTGCCACTACAATATTCTCATCAACACACACCCGACTTCTCTAGGCCATTAAAATGGAAAGAACTGAAAAGGCTTAACTTATCCAAATATGGTTTGAAGGCAACTTAAAAACATGTACTCTGAATCAAGACCAAATGATATAAAGAAGAAAGAGTGGCGATTGCACAGACCATTATTGCCTTGTGCCAAGAATTCTAAAGCCCAATCTGGTCTTTCATACACACACTTCAAAAGATAAATAATCTCTTCAGTAGTCCTTCCTTTTTACCAATATTACTAATTAGCTCAGTGAGGGGCATAGCCAAGCTGGCTCATACAGTACAGAGTCTGGACAAGAAGTTGATGAGGGCATTGTTCTCCAATAGCCGCTGAGCAGCTCCAGTCAATGCAACTAATCATTCCTTCAGCCTTCATGTCACTTCACACTCACACAACTTATTTCCCAAAACAAGGTGCAACTGGGACTTACTCTAAATTTAAAGTATTTTGAATGGTCATGCCAGACTTTTATTTTTTAATGTATTATTTAATTTTATGAGTCCAAAAGGAGAGGATTCTAAGGAGATGATGTAATAAATACAACGTTTTAAAAGTGTATTTTGTAAGCTAAAATTAGTTTATCTCCTTCCTAACGTAGTCCCTCCTCGGGGAGGGCCTGTGTTTAAACAACACTTTATTTGAATGCCCTAGTTTTGCTGGTTTACTTGTTTCCAGCTAAATCTAGAGGAACAACAAAAACTCTCTTTTACCTCCTGGGAACTAATTAATAGAGACCTTGTATGTAAAAAGTCATCTCCAAATGCCATATGTAAGTCATTTAAAATTTAATTTACCTCTCACACTTGAATTACCAGTTGTGAAAATATGCCAATGTGTGGAAGTTGGAAAGTAGTATGGCTTAATATTTTCTGAACTTGTATTTGAACCTTCAAATCCAGTTTGCAAAAACAACAGCCCCTTGTTAATGTGATAGCATTTTTTGCTTTCTTTTTGCTTGCTACTTACTATTTTCTTCAAGAAAACAAGAATGCAAAGACTCTAAAACAGTAAACAGATCTACTGTCATTTGTAACATGTCATCTCTATATTTTTCCTGCCTTTTCAATTAATTAGCCTCTATATTAAACATTACTAGGAAACTAACAAAGGAGTGAGGAAGTCTATAAACTTGAGCTTTGATCTATTAAAACAGCCTTGCCAGATTCTATACAACCTTGTTCATAGTCTTTTTAGCACACTTGACTTGATCTTTAAAAGGTGGCCACATTAAAGGTAGCAATCTTAAGGAAACTGCAAGTAGCCTTAAGTCTATTAATATAAAGTGACTATAATATTATGTAATTTATTATTAAGATGAACAATTGAGTTTGATTAGTTCTCCTTCTGGAGAACTTCTTTCCTGGCTCCCTTTCAAAGTGTGAAGTTTCAGACATAAAGAGCCCCATGAGAAAAACATTTGATGAGTGTGATTAATTCAGTTCTAAGCACCTTGGGTCAAAAAATAAAAGCATTCGATGACTCCCAAAGTTCAGTGAATTATTGTATTGGTTTGTACAAATCTCAAAATGTTTTTCAATAAAATCTACATCTTTCTAAAAATAGTCATTCTTATAAAATGAATATCATAGCACAGTAACAAACATAACTTGGAGAAGCACTTTTATTTTTCTAATTAACTTCATAACCAAGACTGATGTCTTTCCCTAGGATATTTTACTTCCATTGTTTTGCTTCTAATATCTATTCCTTCAAACATGTAACTCCTTTGCCTAGCAGGGGATGATTCCAATTGCATTTCAAAATATGAATTTCCTTTGCTCAAGTCTAAACCCTGAAGCATTTCTAATTTCTGCATTTTTCAAAGGGAATATTTGGGCAATGCCAAAATACCTCCCTTTATGTTGAATCTCACAGTCTCATATATTTGCTAGGAAGATGGCTGGAAATAATTGAGATCCTCAAAACCATTTTTGCTGGGTACTCTCAGTTCTGCCACTCAAACTTTTAATTATAAACTGACACCTAATAAAGCAGAATGTCAGAGAGCTTCTGGAACTGCACTCGCCTTGCGTTTTACCGTGGACCTCGCTTTATCAAAAGCCTGACTTGCCGATCATTTTTAATTAAATAAAAGGCAAGCCCTCCCAGAGCAAGAATTACAATGAAAGTCGGCTTTTCAGAGGAGCAGCTGTGTAAACGGGTTCTAAAATTAGTCTAGTCATTTCCAAGCTGTGTTTTACAGCTTCAATGTGTCTTCTGCAGCCCATGTCAGGAGGAGAAAATGAATTTTCTCAGCAACATCCCAGCCATTTTGGGTGCAGTCCATCTTAATGGTGTCATAGCTATCTCAAACCTCTCAGTCCTAAGTGGTCTGGGCGTAAAGAGATGTGATCAAAAAGTGCCATTCAAGAAGAGTGTTTGCTTTAATTTAGATAGTGTTGACAGAGCGGTGGGTACTGTAATAAAACCACCCAGCCTCCTGCCCAGGGGATGTATAATCTAAACAAGACAAACAAGAATATAATGAACAACTTGGACTGACAGGCAATGGCTAACTTCAGATTTCAGGCACCCAGGCCCTGTCCTTTTTTAGGACAGGAAGGAGGAACTTTTTCAACTCCTATTCCTAATGCTTATTTTTACAGGGAAGTCAGTGGGGATGACTATAGGGACAGAAAAAATCAATAAGACCAGATGGTCATTACCCTTTCCATCACCACCAAAATCAGGGAGGAGAGGAGGGAGGGAAGAAGAAGGGGGCAGAGGAAGGAAGAGAGGGAGGGAGGGAGGGAGGGAGGGAGGGAGGGAGGGAGGGAGGGAGGGAGGGAGGGAGGGAAGAGGGAATGACAAAGGAACAAACCAATTAACCTGAAATAGGTTTTAACCCTTTTCCAAGCCAAATCTTGAACTGATTGTCTTAAAGGATTAGTGGGCAGTGGGCAAAGGGGAAGATGGCACCAAGTGGGAGCACAATAAGCTTATATCTCTGACAGTGTTCATAGCCATACAAAACCACAAAGAAACAATCATTCTTCAGGGAACACCTGCCCTTGTTATCCTCATTAGTAGTGATAATGCAGTGTTGCTAATGCCCATGACACCATGAGATTCCTAGACCTGAGGGCCCAGACCTTGCAGAAGAAAGAATCACAAACATTTTCTTTACAGAAACAGATTTTCTGAGATTGGAAGCCAAAGATTATAAAGCCATTTCTGACCTGAGAGAACAGGTCAAAGAGGTCAACAAGGAAAGGGAGAGTATAGAATAACTGACCGATCAGTACAAAACCAGACCAAACCCTAAAAGCCAGAGCTCAAAGTCGCCCCCACCTGGTTGGGCAGAATATTCTTGCAGGCACCAGAGGGTCTACATGGTGCTTTGTTGGGTTCAGGAGCTGAAGTTGCCACTTCGCCATACCTGGGTGGCCCACTGATAAGAGTTTTGAAATGTTCTTTTATCATATGAAGTAGGAAATATCACAAACACTCCAGACACTCAACTTACTCTCTAAGTGGCCTGGAGATAGCGAGCAAAGGCAGATCTGGCATGAACTGATGAAGCAGGAGCTTCATGGTCCCAATTTTCACCAGTTCTCCAAAATCTAGAAGTGATAGAATGTCTAGGTAGGGGAAAAAGTGAGGTTGCAAGTGTCTCTGGTAAATTTCCCACATAGATCTCAAAAAACAAAAAGGGACCTGAAACCTCACAGTAATAATTTCTTTCTCATTCAAAAAAGAAATTCACCTTGATAGCTAACATACTCACAGCTCTGTATTCTGTTACTGAAAAGTGCCTCAAGATGGCATAACATTCAGGCTCCAGAAAACTTGGATCTGCCCCTTAAGGTAACAAGGACACCTTTCAATATTAACATGTCCTCAGACTCATTGAAAAGAGGTGCTGGGATTTTGTCCAGGAATAGTTAAAATGATAATAATTGTTATTATTCAAAGTATATTGGTTTGAATAACAAATTGTGTAGTCACTCTGTGTTAATAGATAAGAGCACAAACTATGAATCAGTGTTGGGTTTAGAAACAACCGCTACCATTTACTAGTTAGTTGACATAATATGGAGAATTTATTTCCCTTTGTTGTGCCTCAGTCTTCTCATAAGTAAAATGGGTATATCGCACATACCACATAGGTAGTTGTAAGGATTAAATGAATCCACATATGTTAAACACTTATAGCAGTGACTGACATGGAAAACACTATGTGTTAGATGTAGTGTTGCTGTTACCATCATTATTATTGCTGATAACTTCTAACTTTTTTCATGAGTCAACTAAGTATTTGAGAAGTAGTAGTAAACAATCTACTGGTATTTTTTTATGTTGTAGTTATTAATTTGACCATCTCTTCATTGGCTTCTGTTCATTTTTCATAGCTTTATGGAGATATAGTTGCCTTAAGACATTGTCTTAGTCCAAAGTGTACATCAAAGTGGTTTGATATAAGTTTATATTGTGAAAACAGTACTATAGCAGGATTGATTAACTTCTCTCACCTCACACATTTTTTCTTGTAATGAGAACCTTTAAAATCTACTTTCTTACAAATTTTAAATATACAATAGAGCATCATTAACTATGATCACCATGCTGTACATCACATCCCTAGGACTTACTGGAAATGTGTATTTTTGACCACATTTACCCATTTCCCCATGCCTGCCCTGACCTTAGGCAACCACCAAGTTCTCTTTATCTATGAATTCAGTTATTTTAGATTCTACATGTAAATGAACTTACATAGTATTTGTATTTTTCTGACTTATTTCACTTCACATTATGCCCTCAAGTTGAATAATCTTGCTATAATGTATTTATTGTCAAGTTTGAATCTCTACTTGTGAAGCTTTTCATCCACAAGGACAAGAATAAAATAATAGGACAAGCTCTCTCTTAGGTTAACACTCATAGAGTATTAAAGCCATCGCTCTAAATATAGCAGGGAGGGTAGCTGAGGATGTGGCCATGGAAAGGAAATTGTCCTATGTAAGGTGTCCAAGGTTCCATTCATGTTGTCGCAAATGACAGGATTTCCTTCTTTTCCTTCTTTTTATGGCTTTCTCCATTCATCAGTTATTGGACATTTCAGTTGCTTCCATATTTTAGCCATTGTGAATAATATTGCAATGAGCATGGAGACACAGGTATCTCTTTGAGATAATGATTTCATTTCCTTTGGATAAATACCCCAAAATGGGATTGCTGAATCATATGGTAGTTCTATTTTTAATTTTTTTGAGGGCCCTCCACACTGTTTCCCACATAGTGACTGCACCATTTACATTTCCAACAACAGTATACAAGGGTTCTCTTCTCCACATTCTCATCAGCACATTTTATCTTTTGTCTTTTCAATGATAGTCATTCTAACAAGTGCAAAGTGATGTCTCATTGTTATTTGATTTGCATTTTCCTGATAATTGTGATGTTTACCATCTTTTTATGAATCTGTTCATCCTTCTGATTGATGTTTTCTTTAGAAAAATATCTATTCTATTCTCTGTCCAACTTTTAATTAGTTTGTTTCTTACAATTAAGTAGTGTGAATCCTTTATATATTTTGGATATTAGCTCTTTATATAAATCAGAGACATGACTTATAAATACTTTTCCCATTCTGTAGGTTGCCTTTTCAGTTTGTTGATGGTTTCCTTTGTGGTGAAGAAGCTATTTCGTTTGTTGTGGTTCCACTCTTTGTTTGGTTTTAGGCTTTTGTTTGGTATGGTTTTTTCTATTATTTTTTGTTTGCTTGTTTTCATTGTCTTTGCTTTGGTGTAAAATCCAAAAACATCATTTTACTTTTGTGCAACTTATTTTTAATCATAAAGAATAGCAAACAGGCCTGTAGGATATTCCTTTATAAAGTCACTTTGGAAATTACTTTATTCCATCTAATTATTTCAGGAGAGTAAATTAAAATGAGAGGTTAATTTAGCAGTAGAATTGAACTCAATAACAACTTTCCCAAAATGAACACTATGCAATTATAATAACACAGAACTGGTTTGTGAGATAGTGAGCTCCCAAACACTGAAGGTATTCAAGAAGTGATGGCTGACTCACCACTTGGAAATATGGTACCTGGATTCTGCATTAGGTCAATGGTTCAACTTGATGACGTCCAAGCTCGTGTCCGATACTAACCTGTGTTTCTGCACCTTGGACACCTTACATAGGACAATTTCCTTTCCATGGCCACATCCTCAGCTACCCTCCCTGCTATATTTAGAGCGATGGCTTTAATACTCTATGAGTGTTAACCTAAGAGAGAGCTTGTCCTATTATTTTATTCTTGTCCTTGTAGATGAAAAGCTTCACAAGTAGAGATTCAAACTTGACAATAAATACATTGAAATATAGCAAGATTATTCAAACTTACAAATAGCAGAGAAAAGTAGAACTATTCAAGCAGTTCAAAAACTTTTAGTGAGGGAAAGTTTTAAATATTTAATGTGCCTGGCAAGGTCTTTTAGAGAGAGATTAATATTCAAATGCAGTTTGTTTATATTAAAGTATTTAAATGTTATGCATTTAATATAAAATACATATTCTCACATCTTTCTTCATGCAAAATCACATTGGGAATTATATGATCTTGTGTAATTTGTTAAATGCAAATCACATTTTAAATATTTATATACTATATTTGCATTCATTTTTTTAATCAGAATTTTCAAAGGGGAAGGGGTAAGAGGATGAATACAATCTAAAATATATTCTACTGAGAATACCCAAAAAAAGGAGAAAATCATAAATGTGGAAGGCAGACAAATCCCTGCAGCTATTGACAAGACAACAACAAAAATATGCACAGATCTGAATGTGAGTTTCAGATGCAGGGATGAATCAGAACCTTGAAGCCAAATGGGATCTTAAGGGCAACTGCTCTCACCCCTTCATTGCATGAATGAGGAAATAAGGTTGAAAGAAGAGATGTGACCGAAAACTTTATTAGACCAAGAGGAAATAGGTGCTGTTTTACTCTATAATTATGATGGATAATCAAACAATTGGGGTGCCCTCTGTCATACATCTCTTCACTCAGCCTAGCTTTTTCCAAAGATTGATTAAGTGAACCCAGTGAAATCCAACAGTTGAAAAGTAAAAATCAGTAAGAACACTAATTGCCTACCAGATGAATGATAATATCTAGTGCTGGTTAGGTTGCCCTGAAATAGATTATTACACTACTGGCAGCATTGTATAGCCTTTCGGAAAGCAATTTGGTAGTCTTCATCAAGCGTCTTGAGTGTACTGATGTCTTTCTTGCCAGTAATTCCAAATTTAAGAATCTAACTGCAAAGAAATAATGCTAAAAATAGTCTATGCACACCAAAGTTTATTACAGTATTTTATTTTATAGCCAAAACCTAGAAATGGCTTAATGTACACAAAGAGGAAATTAAGACTTCTCCCTCTCATTAGAATATCATATTATAACTAAAAATGATAGTAATTTGAAAATTCTATGGACTTAAAAATTCTGTTGACTTAAAACACTCAACAATGTATCAAACAATGACTTTAGAGACAATTGAATCCACTACCTGGAAATGAGAACATCTACCCCATGTTAGCCTGAGCATAGCTCACTAAAACCAAAGTACTTGGGTACTGATGTCATCACTACTTTCTTTTCCTTGCATAAAAAGAAAACCACTAAGGCCAGTGGTTCTAAAACTTCACTGTGGGTAAATTGTTACCCAGAAGTTTGTCAAAATCCAGATTCTGGTTGGTGGGTCTGGGACAAGTTTCAGAAATGAACATTCCTAAACAGACATTCTTGATCCTAGTAGGTCAAGGGTTGCTTCTGGATTTTTCTTCTGCCAGGCATGATGGGTTTGTCACACGCTATCTCAGGAGACTGGGTATAGGAGAATTCTTGCACTAGGGCTTGTACCCCCACTCTACCTGTGTTGTAAGCTCGGAGTGATGGAGGTAGAGTTACAGGTGGTTTCCCCCAAATTTCTTGTCATGGTTTACTCTTTTAATGGATTTTAAAAGGTATTTTTGAAAATAAATTAGAAAACAGATGCTTTTATAGTACCATGCCCAAAAGCAATAACAATTTTTTTTTTTGCTTAATAAGTAAACTACACTGAAACTATAGTTTAAATTAACTCCCTGGAGAAATGCTAGAAGAGAGGAACAAGAAAAGAACATTAAGAGCTGGGGGTTTTTGAAGACTTTTTTTAAAGACCCAACATTAAGCTCTTTATTTATTAATGGAAAAGATTATGTCTTTGCCCTCTGAGTTTTAGATATTCCCAGTACTACAAACAGGAAAAGCTATTTTCTTTGGAGAAATGTGAGTGATCCTGACATCTATTACCAGAAGTATAATAAACCAGAACTATACACTCTGAAGAAATATAACAAAATCATAGATTAACCTAAACAAACACATTTTATAAAACATTTTGAGTCTCAGCAGAAGGAAGGAAGGAAGGAAGGAAGGAAGGAAGGAAGGAAGGAAGGAAGGAAGGAAGGAAGGAAGGAAGGAAGGAAGGAAGGAAGGAAGGAAGGAAG
>JAGFMF010011796.1:9189566-9254213 GCA_019455555.1 Galemys pyrenaicus
ACCAAAAAGCAAGCACAGTTTCTTCACATGTCCCTCTGCTTCACGTGCCCCATCCAGGTCTCCTTGCTGTTCTCCATCTTCCCTTCTTCTTTTTTCTCTGCAGAAATCTTCTTATCCTCAGCTCCACCCACTTAGGGCGGAACCAGGATTTTGGGAACTTCCCCTTTTCCTGGGACCACCCTGTTACAGATACAATACAACTGAAGAGAAAGATTATACTTGATCATTAGACATTATAGAGTACAGAGTCAATAAAAAATGATGAAAAATATGAAGCAATCAGATTACATAGGATTATATAAAATATACTTCATTGGAGTCCCAGAGAAAGAAGAAATGGCGATTATAGAAACATTCTTTAGAGAAATAATGGTTGAGAATTTTCCTTATACAACTAAATAATAAATCAAGTGGGTATATCAGCTTTAGTGCCTTCATCTTGTATAATTTCTTTATTGCTATGTACTCAAATGATCTGAGAAGGAAAGTCAAAGTTGCAAGAAGGAATGGTAAGTGAAGCAAAAGGAAGCATACATGCAAACCTAAACAGATATGCTGGTAACAAAGACATAATATAAGGTCCAGTCCAATTGTAATCACAAATATAAAGGAATAAAAAAATGGGCAAAGTGAACATGTCAATTAATCAGAAGAAAAGTAACCCAATTTTTAGCTCTCTCACATTAAGTGTATGTGAACATGTGTGGTTTGACTTGGGGACAATCCTAATCAATATTTGACTTTGTTGGATTGTTTAATATGCCTGAAATTTTTCAATTTTAAAAAAAAAACATTGAATAGTAAAATGGATATTATACATTCAAACCTGTGGAGGTAGGAGAATTATAAAATGAAACAAATTAATCAAAAACAAAGAGGGGCAGGGAGAAAATAGCCATGCAAAGTGGAAACTGAGCACCATCTAAGTTTAATCAGTTCCAGATAATATCACCAATAAAATCATGTAAACAAACTAACTTGCCAGTTACAAACAGAAGTTTTCTGAATGCAAAAGAAAAATTAAACTATGTACACAATGCGTACCTAAAAGTGAATGCTACAGAAAGGCTGAAATGAAAGTATGGAATAAGATGTATCATGTAAGTACTAAACAAGAGGAAGCTAGAATACACTAACATTGGTTTTAAAAGACGAGTTTAAGATCAAAGGTATGATATAACAAATTCTTTGCTAAAGACAGTCTCACCCAAGAAAAATTACTGGAAGTAAATAGAAAAACAAGGCAAGCAAGCCAGGACTGAAGTTCCTTCCCTGGATAATGAGAAAGAGCAGAAGCAGCAAACCCAAGAAGGACTGCAAGGTACTACTTTTCAAGGTGGAGTATTTCTTTCAAAGACAAGGTCTTTAAAGACATAGGAAAAATAAAACTGGTGGCAGAAAACATTTTTGAACCAAGTTTTGTTCTGGGAAACAAATAAATAGCTGAAAGAAAATCTAGATGCTACATACTTTATGGTAATAATAATAATAATAGTAATAAAAAAAATAGGGCTCCTTTAAGCTCTGAAGCTGCAGTAGCTACTTTGGACAACCCCACGCCCTTATTGGAAATCTCTTAGCCCAAGAGAACCCATCTCACATAACTGTGAAAGGAAACACACTCTAATTTCATACCAAACGACTGTGCTACATACATACAATGGAATACTACTCAGCTATCAAAAAAAGTAAAAAGATGAACTCTTGTCATTTGCAATAATATGGATAGAACTGGAGAGGATAGTGCTAAGTGTAATAAATCAGAAGGAGAAAGACAAATATCGGGTGGTCTCACTAACATGCGGACTATAGAGAAATGAAACAAAGTTCCAGACAAAATCAAACCAATAATAAACCCTTGATATCCAGCTGCAAAACAGAGTCAACAAGAAGGGGAAGGGAGTGGAGTTAAGGAGGGAGAGGGTCCTATAGAACATGGATTATTGGGGCACTGGGGGTGGGCATGGTGTGAAAATTTACATTTGTAGAAGTTTGAACCTATAACCCCCAAAGCAGATACAACAAAGCAAATATACCTCAACAAACATAACTAGAGTAAAAATGGACATCAGACTTATCAACAGCAACATTTTAGGATGAAATAGTGAAACAACATTTTAAAAGCTATTCCAAGAAAGAAAATATAAGCCAAGGATTTTTTCATCTATCTTTCCAGAATAAATGGTTCAACCGAACAATTGTGAATATACAATAAATCAAAGATATTGGTTCCATGAGCCTTTTCTGAGTATTCACCTGGGAAGTAAGGTATAAATATTATGGGGAATTGAGCACTGAATATACTTAACTATAGAACTAAAGTTAAAAGATGAGTATAGGGCAAAATCAAGTTGTATTAAAGCATCATATGCCTTGACAATGTAAAAATAATACAGCAAGCAAAAACAGGAGGAAAGGGGAAAGACTAAGTGGAAACTTCAGGAAATTCCAATAACATTGATATAGTCCTTCTTAAGTAGGGAATGGGTTCATGAATGTTCATTATTATTATGCTTTATAATGAACATAATGTAATACATGTATTTTTTTAATTTTAAAAGTTTTTGAAGTGTTAAAATATCATCTCACCCCAGATTTCTGTAAATAAATAATGCAATGTCAAACAAAATTTATAAAATGGAGTAAACCTTATCAATGATGAGCCTTCACAAATGGGTCATTGACATTAATTGGGGGCTTCTATTTCCAGTGTAAATACTAGCAGATTCCAAAAGAAAGCCAGTACTGATTAAGAACAATGCATTGGTGAGCAGCCACTTCTGAAGATAGTACATATAGTGGTAAGTCATGGATAAGTAAATTGAGTTCTTAGAGAAATGAAAAATTTTAATCTCTTGTGGAATAAGAATTCCTTTTTTAAAATTAAAATGGATCTGATATTTGGGAAACCAAGTGAATTGCTAAAGCGTTTCATTTTAAGCCATGCCTCAAATGTTGTGGAGATGGAAGAAAGCCTGAAGCAATGGAAGTTTTCTCTTGTGGTTAAGACAAGTACCAGTGCTCTCCAAATATGTCTTAGTAATTAGTGGCTGGCATGGCTTCCCTCAAATCTGTTGCTTACCATCTGTGAAGTCTTTTGTTAGCCAATCTCTCCTTATTAAGCAAAAAACTATTCAACTAGATGATATTTTGAGCTATTGATTACTGAGTCAATCACCAATGCACAATGGGTCCATGTTTCTTGATTCTTGGCTTCCCTGCAGAAAGGGGAGAGAGAGGTGTATGTAAGATGGTCTACCTGGTAGTGAACAACTACAGGTGGGTCTTGTCTTTCATATATTTTACTTCTGCAAAAAAAAATGTTTTTGTAGATAATACACAGACACATAAACACACAAAACTGCCTTCATATGCATATGTGCTAAGTGTAATAAATACCTTGGTTGACTAATAAGCATTTAAATCCATCACACTAAGGCACTGCCTCCTTGCAAGTAGTTTTGGCAGTCACCATCTTGGTATAGCAATTGGTGTAATTATGTGAAGACTTTATTTCACTTTGTCCTTATTTGTTTATAAAATGAGTGGAAAATGTGAAAATGAAAGTGCTGATACCAGTGATAAGAAGTAAAATTCTCATAAAGTTTAATATAATTGGTACGAATTTGGAAGTCACTAGGTATGCTGAAAACAGCAAATCTTTAGGCTCAATTTGAAACTCACTGAACTCAAGCCAGTTGCTGTGTCTTCAACTGTGAAGGCAAATAAGAAATTAAAGAACATGCATGCAATGCTGGCACTATAAAACCAAAGATAATGTCTATAAGGAAAAATGTCTATAAAAAATTAGAGACTTTATATTTTTTAGCTCGTTTATGAAACAGAGGCCTCTCAGTGGTTGTAACAGTATTACTGTAATAGTCCCACCACTGCTACATGCGAAGCGCCAGGTAAGCTACTTGACTTACTCTGGTCGAGTACTCTCAGTTTTCTCTCCTTCTGTTTGACCTCTAGCCGTTAGAATTCAACTCTCTTTATTCTCCCTCCACCCTCACTCCCTGTAAGGCCATATCCACTTCTGAAGCTTCAAATGTACTCTACTTACCAGACTCCCAAATGTCAATATCTGTCAAGTCCTGAAATCTTCACTGAGCTCTCAGTCCTATAGCCAAGTGCCTATGTGATACTTCCTCTAATAAATATCCTCTATGTGATATTTCCTGCTTTAATGCAGCGCTCAGAACTTGACTTCCTTACACTGTCCTTACGGTCTCCAGCCTCAGACATGCTTTTCTTCTGCACCTAACTAGAACCAACTCAGCTGCTGCTCAAGCCAAGAGTTTGGAGTTGTCTCTCTCTCTATCTCCTCCCAACATCAACCCATGACTGTGTACCCACATCCAAAATATATCCAAATCTTTCTACTTACCTCCACCTCCATCATAACCACTCTGGTCTAAGACACTCTCCCCTTTCATCTTAGACTTTTAACTGTTTCCCTACTTGTAACTTTATTCTTTCCTAATCCATTTATCATACGGTAACCAAAGCTACCTTCTAAAAAACCCAAATCAAATTATGTCTGTTCCCTACTTAAAACTCTCCAGGGACTTGCCATTGCAGCTACAGTATGATACAATCCCTATCCCAGCCTAGAGACAGTCATAACTGTCTCCACCTGCTTCTCCAGCTATTCCCTCATTCACTGTGATCCCAAATCACTTGGATTCTCTGTTCTTTTTCAAACACTACTTGCTTACTTACAACTCTGCTCTTACTGTATCATTCCTGAAGGATGTGCTCCTCCATATCCACTCAGAGCTGCCTCTTGCATTATTTACATCTCAGCTTTCTAAGGAGACCCTACCCACTTGGACCTAGGCATTGAACTCCACAGTGCGGAGTTTACAAAGGCACCCCCTTTGTAATCTGCCTTTACAGAACAGAGCTAATATGTCTATTATTCATATTATCGTATGTAATTCTGAGATGCCAATAACAAGAAAACACACACACATGGACACACAACTTGACCATAAAGAATAAAACCCACAATGTTCAGTTTTACAAGGAACAGCAGAGAAGGGGACATCGTGACCATAATTCTTTTTTTTTTTTTTTAGATTTATTTTTATGCATACAAGAGCTGGGGGTACAGGCCAGAGGTGTGGAAGGTGAAAGGATTCACCAGAGACAGAGTGGGGAACAGAACAGGCAGATCTACTGATATACACTGCTGAGGGGAGCAGTGGGCAGGCAGGAGAGGTCTGCTGCATCATGTGGGTCCCCTCCCTGAGGTGGATAACACTCGCACTGCTGTGCCAACAATGCTTCCCAGTGTGGCACTCAACATGCTGTGCCACCAGGGAGGCCCCATGACCATAATTCAAGAGACATTTACATCAGCAAAGTATTTGATGTTATCACAGGCAGAGTTGTTCCAAGACCACCATGGAGTTTGTCATATAATCAGGTCAATGGTGGTCTTGGCTTCCCCCAGCTTTCCTCATAAAATGGGGTATTGCCCATAGGTAGTCAAGGAATACTCTACTGTGATTTCCAAACAACAAACAGGTCACAGTTGCCCATGAGTGACCAGCTCATAGGCAGCTCATAGGAACCCACACTCTGTGGGCAAATTATATGGTCAGCATCAAATGCTACGATAAAGCAGTCAAAATCTTAGACTTAGTAGACAAAGATTAGCATGTCCTCCTAAGTCTAAACATAACTGCTAGGGAATGGCTAAACGTGTTTTAGAAACTGTAGGCGTGAAGACTTAGGCCGAAAATAAGAGTATCATAATATGAATAAAGGTGAGCTATTTTCATTTAATTTTAAAAAGTAAATTGAATGAGGTGCAAAGCAGCTGCTTTTAAAAGTCCAACAGATGTGTTTAACAGATGGGTTTCAGGAGCATGAATCAGACCTCCTACCTTCCCTCACTGTAAGTTCTATGGCTTAGAATTGAAGGTTTGACCACTTCCACAGCCTTTAATGTCATTGCCAGGCTCTGCATAAACAACTCCCGGTGTAACAATGTTATACAATAATGCTGCCTCACAGTAACATTCTTTCAGAAGACATTTTAACCCAAAACTATAGACAAGAATGTGGGTCAAAATTGAGTAGCGTGCAGTGCCATTAGACCCCAACAGTCAGTTCTGGAGGTGATAATTATTGGGGTGATAACTGGAAAAACAAGTCCATCCAGGTCTGTTCACACAATCCTGAAGCCTTGGCCAGTCCAACAGCCCAATCCTTCACTAGCCTCTGAAAGAGTCATTGTAAGGCATCTTCTGAAATGTTAAGTGTTCAGGAAGGAAGGGGAAGCTACATAGAGTGGAAGAGCCATTCTAAGATCTAATGTAGAAGATCACCCCAACTGTCTTCATTTCCTACTTACTTCACCCTGAACATATTCCAGTCAATGCTCTGTCCACTGGACCACCGAACCGTACTAGCAATGAGCCCCATGGAGCTCAAGGAGTGAAAGGAGCTCTAAGCTTACATAGCTTGCCCAGCAGCCCATGCTCCATGTTAATCTCTTGCCCATACTCCATTCTCTTAGTTTCTATGGCCCTCACCCTCCTGGTGTGCCTCCTATTTTCTCAGTTTGCTTTGGTGGGTTCTTCTCCTCTAATGGCTAGCTTTTCCAATAGAGGAGCTTTCTACTTCCACAGCTCTTGGGGGCTCACTCTTTAATTTTCAACCTCACATTCTTGGGTATCTCACCCTGCTTCCATGGAGAAGTCTAATAATATACTTGTGAACATGGATGCAAAAATCCTCAATAAAATTCTAGCCAACAGAATCCAACAATGCATTAAAAGGATAATACACCATGATCAAGTGGGATTTATTGCAGGTGCACAAGGATGGCTCAATATCCATAAATCAATCAATGTAATCCAACATATCAATAAAAAGAAGAATAAAAAATCATACGATCATATCAATTGATGCAGAGAAGGCATTTGACAAAGTTCAACTTTCATTCATGATGAAGACTCTTGAAATCCTTGGAAAAGAAGGACCATACCTTAACATGACAAACCCACAGCTAATATTATTATCAATGATAAAAAATTGAAAGCATTCCCTTTAAGATCAGGAACAAGACAAGGATGCCCACTCTCTACACTGCTATTCAATGTAATACTGGAAGTCCTAGCCAGAGCAATAAGACAGGAAAAGGACATACAAGGAATCCAAATAGGGAAAGGGGAAGCAAAACTATCATTATTTGCAAATGATATGATAATATACTTGGGAAACCCTAAAAGCTCTACAGAAAATCTAATTAAAACAATCAACCAGTTTAGTAAAGTAGCAGGATACAGAATCAATGCACAAAAGTCAACAGCCTTCCTATCTACAAACAACCAATCTGAAGAAGAAGAAGAAATCAAGAAAAATACACCCTTTACAATTGAAACCAAAAAAAAAATCATATACTTGGGAATAAACCTAACAAAAGACCCATATAGAGAAAATTATAAAACATTGTTAAAAGAAATAGAGGAGGACATGAAGAAATGGAAAGATATCCTCTGTTCATGGATAGGAAGAATTAACATTATCAAAATGGCCATCCTACCAAAAGCAATATACAGATTCAACATAATACCAATAAAAATCTCAATGATATTCTTCAAGGAAATAGACCAAATATTGATGAAACTCATACGGGGACACAAAAAAACCTCAATTAGCCAAAGCTCTCTTGCCTATAAAGAAGGGGAATGGAGGTATCACACTCCCAGCTTCAAACTTTACTGCAAAACAACAGTAATCAAAACAGCATGGTACTGGAACAAAGACAGACACATGGACTAATGGAACCATATAGAAAGCCCAGAAGTAAAACCACACAACTATGGACAACTGATCTTTGACAAAGGAGCAAAGAATATGCAATGGAGCAAGTACAGCTTATTCAATAAATGGTGCTGGCAAAATTGGTCCACCACATGAAAAAAATGAAACTGGACCACTATCTCACACCATGTACAAAAATCAACTCAAAATGGATAAAAGAACTGAATGTAAGACCTGAAACCATAAAATATGTAGAAGAAAACATAGGTAAAATGTTACAAGTCATACATCTCAGTAACACCTTTAAAGATGCATCCCCCAAAGCAATTAAATGAAAGAAAAGATAAACAGTTGGGACTACATCAAATTAAAAAGCTTCTGTACAACAAAGGAAACATTAACCAAAACAAAGAGACACCCCATTCACTGGGAAAAAAATTTTGCACTTCACACAACAGACAAGGGACTGATCACAAAGATTTACAAAGAACTCACAATACTCAAGAAAAACAAAGTAAACAACCCAATCAAAAAATGGGCAGAAGAACTTAAAACACATTTCTCCAAAGAGGACATACACATGGCCAACAGGCACATGAGAAAATGCTCAACATCCCTCATAATCAGGGAAATGCAAATTAAAACCACAATGAGATACCACCTTACATGGGTAAGAATGGTACACATCAAAAAAGCCAACAACAACAAATGTTGGTAAGGATGTGGAGAAAAAGGAACTCTACTACACTGCTGGTGGGAATGTCCAAACACTGTGAAAAGCGGTATGGATGTTCCTCAGTCTACTAAAAATAGAGCTACTATATGACCCAGCAATTCCACTCCTAGGGATCTACCCAAAGAACACAAAAACACTGATCCAAAAGAATACCTGTACGCTTATGTTTATTGCAGCACTATTTGTAATTGGTAAGACCTGGAAACAACCCAAACGCCCAAAAGTAGAGGACTGGATCAAGAAGATGTGGTACATATACACAACGGAATACTATTCAGCAATCAAAAATGAGAAACTAGGGACATTTACAGAAACATGGATGGAGCTAGAAGGAATTATACTCAGTGAAATAAGTCAGAAGGCAAGAGAAAAATATCAGATGGCTTCACTATTAGGAGGAATGTAAAGGAACAAAAAAAAAGGTGGAATCAAGAAAAAGAACAATTACAATCAAAGACAGACAAACAATAAACACAACAAAAACAAAAGGTCAAAGACAAACCAAAGGAATCTGGCGGGGGGTGGGTGGATAAAGACCAGGATGAAGGCAGAAAAAGCACAATGGACTGAGGTGATGGCACATGGTTAAAATGGTGGTGGGAATTCCCTGGGGACTACAAATGATGCTAAACATATTTAAATAAATAAAAATTTTTAAAATCTGCTTGTCACATAATGAAAGAGAAACCTATGTATTTTGATATTTCTAGAATCTATTACAAAAGATGCTTTATTTAGAAAAGGAAAATAGCAATGTGGTGGCTCTTAACCACTCACCGTTCCTTTCCCAGTCCTGCTCTCCCCACCACCCACCAGCCCCACTTCCATCACTTTCATTGAAAGGACAAAATCTGACCATTCTTTTTCTTCAGAAGCTGAGCCACTAAATTTGAGATTAGATGTGGATTTCAGCACGACAGACAGGAGGAAGGAAGCTGATGTGAAAAGGAGAGGGGAAAGGAGAGGTTTAGGTTGAGCAGACAAAAAAGATTAAACATGGTTGATGAAAACAACATGGTGAATTTGAGGGAGAAAGAAAACTTCTGCCTACTTAGAACCACAGGGCTGGGTCACCCCACACCACATCAAATCTTTTCCAAGGAACTAATCGCATTATTGAGCAATGGTCGACCATCAAGGCCAGAATCTTCTAGAAAGAAGAATGGGAATGAGCAGCTTGAAAGTGCTACAGTCTAGAACATTTCAGGTTATTGTGGAGGCTGCCAACCTAATGGCTCCTTCTATGTTCTTCCCAAGTGCTACACCATCACAAATTCTAGTGCAAATTCTAATACAAATCCTCCCCTTCTTCCCCTTCCCCCAAGGTCCCTTTGGTTTATCTTGGCTTTTGGTCTTGTTGAGTTTTTTGTTTGCTTTGGTTATAATTGCCCATTTCCTTGAGCTTATTCTTTGTCATTGTTGTTGTTCTTTCATATTTCTCCTAATAGTGAAGCCATCTGATATTTTTCTCTTGCCTTCTGACTTATTTCACTGAGTATAATTCCTTCTAGCTCCATCCATGTTTCTGTAAATGTCCCTAGTTTCTCATTTTTGATTGCTGAATAGTATTCCGTTGTGTATATGTACCACATCTTCTTGATCCAGTCCTCTACTTTTGGGCGTTTGGGTTGTTTCCAGGTCTTACCAATTACAAATAGTGCTGCAATAAACATAAGCGTACAGGTATTCTTTTGGATCAGTGTTTTTGTGTTCTTTGGGTAGATCCCTAAGAGTGGGATTGCTGGGTCATATGGTAGTTCCAAAATGGACCATTCTTTGCCACATATAAAAACTGCTCTCAAAGATGACCAAGATCAGGAGACAGCAAAGGGAGATGGTGGCGCCGATGTCCAGAGTACAGCAGATCAAGGACAGTAAACTACAAAGAGCCCATACATCCTAAACCTAATTGTCAGATTCGTTTCTTCCAGATTACAAGTAGTTAAACTACAAATGATCTTTCGGATGAAATCTCCTATGAAGTGGGCTGACAACATATTCTGGGGCCCCTTAGACCGTCTCCCTGTGGAGAGGCCTGACATCTGTCCCTTACAGTACCTGAGTTCAGCAGGAAGTAATCAGAAAGATTGATGACCCTTTGTCCCCAACAGATGTCAAGGTCTCTACTCCAGAGGTGGGAGTGAAGGGCTAGACCTTGCCAGGAAGACTGGGGCTTGTACCCCAGGAGACATAACAGGAGGGAAAAGTCAATAACATGCCAAATACTATCACAAGTTAATCTGTGTCAGGACATCAGCCACGGTTGACCAATCAAGTCACTACATTATCATCACCGCTCCTCCTCTATGCCCAAAATATGAGAAAAACCATAGAACATTCAAGTTGTCTTCACCAGTGGCAATCCATTCCCCCCATGTGCAAGGGGAGCTGATTTTGCTTTTTATCTGTCCTTGCATAAATCCCCTCAGGCCTGCTCCCTACTGGCAGGAACTAGCCTGTTTCTTTAACCCTTGGGGCTGGCCTGTGTCTTTTAATAAAACTTCCTTCTGTTTCAATTCTTTGTTATACCAGCTGCTTATCACCCACCATGAGTCACAAAAGGGTAGGAGTCTATCATTTGATAGCCAAGTGTACAGACTTCTTCATGCTCCTGAAATAAAGAAAATTGTGCAGAGGCCAAGAAACAACCTGAAGATTAGTCATTTACATCCAAATCTTGGTCCAGACACTGCCCATCACACTGCAGCATCATCCACAGACCACTCCAGTCTCAAGAGCAGATGCAACCTGACTGCCCACAATTACCCTCCCCCTTCATTTAGCCTCCAGTGAGTAACCACAAACAATGCCCAGGTTTGGAACCAGGAAAACTTGTGACCACCAGAGCTTTTGTTCTAGTATGTACTTTCATAAAAATCTAATTTTTGGTGGGGCTGGCAGGCAATCAACAAAAGGAGGAACCCTCTCACAAAGGAACGTACCACATTTAATCTAAATCTGAGATTCAGAAAAAAAGGTGGGCCACTTTTTACTATTACATAAATGAGCCTAAGATGGTTTCTGTACTGACTCCTGGGTTGTTCATTTCTTCCCTGCATTCTGAGACTCATTAGCTTCAAAGCCCAGCAGGGCCAAACTCAAATTTTAGCAATTCCCATTATTTAACAAATAGCTCAAACAAGCAGATTTTTAGCCCCTTAGTCTGCTTTGCATACCCCACAAAACCTCACCCAACAGTTACTACCTGGTGGTCAGATGGCCATGCACCACCACTACTCTGCAAACTGACCCAAACTCCTCACCATGCAGTGGAGGGCTCGCATGCAGACTCAGCCCTGCTCCTGGTCTCCCTCTCCCCTGCAATCCACTTGCTCTCACCCCGCTCTGCACGGTGGGTCCTTCACTGTAGCTTCTGGATGGCGCCACACTGCCAGGACGCCACTCGATGCCAGCCCTGACCCAACACTGCCATAACGCAAGCCCAGTATCACTGCTTCCACAGTTGTATCTTTTTCCTGCATCAGCCCCCCAAGTCCTTCAAGCACCTTCAAACTATTATTTCATTTCATGAGTTAATTCAGGAGCCAGCTGGCCACCCAGATCTGCAGCTACAGTGAGCTTTAAAGCTCTGAAGATAGACTATAGCAGTTAGGTAGGTAGCATGTTGGACAAAGTATACAGTGAGGTTTCTGTCTTCAAACTTTATGTTGTCCAGTTGGGGGAATCGAGAAACCCACCTACAAGAACACAAAACTATGCAAAAATTTGCAAATTTGATTCTTGAAAACCAATAGTCAAACTTTAGTTCTACTTTTTATTAATCAATGATTAAAATCATTTATTATTTAGAATCATCTAGCAATAACCAGAATTATTCTCTCATGACTTTGGCAAGGCTCTGGCTACTCTTCTGCACATTACCTCATCCATAGGCTATTGTCAGGATGAAATGAGATGTGAACAGTTCATATTCTTTATAAATAATCCCTTTTTCCCTGAAGATAGTATCGAAGTGCCAAATGAGTATGACCCTCTTCCAGAATTTATGACAATAATAGGCATAGCACGACTATAAAATGGTTTATGAAAGACTGGGGCATGACTGGATATTCTTAAGAATGGTTAGGAATTACCTCCATGAAGGAGGGGTGGGACATGAGACAGTGTGGGCAAAGGCAGGAAGATGGGAATAACCCACTGTCTGAGTCTGACAGCTTGGTTCTGAAGATGCTTCCAGCGGGAATAATTAACACTGAGATTGGGAAAGAAGGTTAGGACTAGAGCTTAACAGCCACTTTTAAAAGATCTCTCAGCAATGAGGCAAGTGAACTCCAGTCAAACTCATGGATACCTTCAGGTTTGAAATCATGCCTCCAAGCCTCAGCCAAGATTCATATCACAGTACCATATATTAATTGCATTAACTGAACACCCAGGATGGAAATTAATCCTAATTACTGAATGCCTTAATGGCATTTCCTGAACAGATAAAGTCTATCTCCAGAGCTTTAAACCTCACTGTAGCTGCAGAGCCAACTCCTAATCACAAAGGTGCAGGCATCAAATACCTTTTTGTGCCTCTAGGCCAATTACAAAGATGTTTATTCCCCAAATTAGATGCCATCTGAAGTCATAAAAGGAGCAGTTAGCCTAAAATGTAAAGTATCCAAGTCTCCTCTGAGATTTAATGATCTGGTACCCTGTTTAACAGTAACCTAATCACTGATTCTCCCCAACCACAGCCTGAAATAGGCCCTAAACTCTGCAGGTGGCCTCAACTCCAATACCCAGCACCTTCTCTTTCCACAAGGAAAGAACTTCCCCAGTTTTGTTTGCATTTATTGATGGTTAGGTTAATTATTCCTGCTGATTGCTGCTTTGAAAAGTAGCAACCACATTTTGATAACACATTTTTAGGGAAAATCCTACTAGGTCAGGCATTCTAGATTTGAGTTATTAGCTTAATATGATATGTCAAAATTATCATGGTTGAGGGAACAATGATGGAGAGAGACAGTGCAGGGGACAGAGGTCTGAGTTTTGGGATGCCCATTGCGTGGAAGCCGAAAGAGATGTCTCACTTTCTGTGTGTACTTCCACCATGCCTCTCTGTGTCACCTCATGGAACTTCAGGGATAGGAAGCTGATGTACAGGAAGCTCATGCCCCTTGCTGCACTGTGATTAACAAAGTCCTTTGTCTCTGATCCGGGCTTCTTGTATATTCTGGCAGCATCCGTGAAACTGCAGCAAGCAAATTATTTAGCCTGCAAGAAAGATCAAATCTCTAACCCTATGAATCTTTGACCAGTGGCCAGTAAGTAGGCAAGAGTTACAGACTCTGTAGTGCCCATCTCCTGCTTCCTCCAGCCAAAGCAGTTTTGTGTCTGAGTCTTCATAGAAGTGCTCCCATCCTGCTCAGGGACTCCTGATCAAGCATAACAGGATTTTTTGTTTTTCTTTAACTAAAGGCTCCACTAAGGCACCGTCTGCAAGATATTACTCTCCTTTTGGAAGCTCTGTGGGGCTCCCATGTGCCAGTCCAATTTATCACAGACCAGCCACTTGGGGAGCTGGTGACCCGGGAAAGTGGTCACATTCTCTTCCTCTCTGTAAACACAATTTATATTATAGGCAGAAGGTAAAGTTTATTTATTAAGCAACTGATAAAGGACATGTATTTTTTAATATAAATTTTTCAAATTTACATATATTTGACATCAATTGTAATCCCCATGTATTGGATATGTATTTTTAATTGAGCACTCTTACTAACAAATCAGAGCATCTTATTTCTGTGTTAAAAAAATAAATAAAAGATTATACCTCAAAATTTGCCAGTAGTCTTCCTGGATGGTTTTTCCTTATTTTTGTTTATTTTGTATTATCTGTTTTTCTAGTGTGAATATGAATTATATCATCTAATGGTTAAAATCAACCATAACTCTTCAGCTAGCAGGAAAATACTTCATCCATGGCCTCCCTCCCTAGAGCCTTTCTCCCCAATGCCAACAGGTAAATAACCCTGGGGAGTCTTGCCTCACCTATCTACATTCCCTCCCCTGCTCTCCTTACTGGGGTTTAGGAAAAGGCAAATAACTAAGTATTAATAAAGTAATATTTGGTTATTCAAATTAGCTCCACCAACATAACCTTTGCAGAACTTGTTAAAATGTACACAAAGTTTTATCAATTCTGAACACAAATACAAGATCCAATTTAAAACATCTTGTGTTTCAGCTAAAGCCAAAGCAATGACAAGCCCTGTAAATTCCCTAAGGTAAGACCAGAAATGCACAAAGTGATATATAATAGCTATCTCCCAAGAAAAGAATAAAGAGCCATTTATGAAATCTTACCATGTAGGAAGACTAATGTATCTATTAAAAGCAAAAAATGTGAACTCCAGGTCTTCTCATCAGGGACTGATTTAAATGCAGTTTTGCTAAATTAGTTATAGAAGAATCTGAAGGAGAAGGCTAACAATAAAGTCATATAAAACAGCACATTCTTGGTAGAAATCATTTATATGGTATGATTCCAATACAGAGCCAGTGAATAAGTAGGTTAAACAATAATTTTTTAAGGTGCTGCTGTATTGTGTACAGAAATAATGCCTTTTTCATACAATCCACATCATTAAAGAGAAGTTGTTTTCCATAGTCACTTAATTGTAAAGAATAACCCATTTTAAGGAAGTCAAGCATTCATGAAAATTAGCCATATTTTATGGGTAGAATATTTTCTAAACTACAACTAGCTTTTAACCCCGGAAAGCCAGTATCAGTCCAACATAATAAGAAAGGCAGTCAGTGAATGTGACTTCTAATTCCATCACATTCAGTATAGACAGATGTCATACAACAGAAGGATTTTCTCTTCCCTAATCTGTTCTGTCTTATTTCCCCAAAGTCCAGGACTTTTCTTCCTGCTACTAGGGAGCAGCACATGTCAATAACTCAGCCACTTTGGGTTATTTTCAAACTTATGTGTGCCTGCTACACAGAACCACGAGTTTAATTTATTAAACTCATAAAAAAATGTATTTACAATCTCTTTAAAATCAGGAAGTCTTTCCCTTAGAAATGATCTCAAATGTTCTACTGTCACATCCCACCCCACCCTCCTCTCCACACACACACACGCACACACACGCACACACACACACCTTTGGCTTTAAAACATAATTAAGCAAGGAAGATATTTAACAGTGTGACAATGTTCTTTGTAGAATAAGAAGACATTAATTTGGCTCCATCCAGCAAAACGAAACATCTGTTAATCCAGTTCTTCCCTTTGACTTGTACAATAAGAAAGCGCATAGCTTCTGTAGATAACAAAAAACACGCCCAAAGGCACGGAAGAAGAAAAGCAATCACCAGACAGGCAGCAGCAACAGCAGGTGGGAAGGTACCCCTTGATACCCTGCTCCCGGCTGCTATGAGCCTCGAGTGCTTCACGAGACTTTGCGCTTAGCCAGAGCAGATGTTCCCCTTCACCAGACCGCAGACAGCGCGCATGCCCGCAGCCCGGCGACGGAAGCACGCTCAATAGAGGAGTGAGAAAGAACACTCTGTTCAAGCCTCTAGTTCTCTTTCTTCTCAGAGCTCTGGAAACTAAAAATAACGGCAAAGCGACCAAGCAAATGGAGGAGAACAGTCTGAATTGACTGCCATTCAAGAACACGGCTTCCCCTCTGGACTTTGTAGGGGCAACAGCACAAATACGAGTGACTCTGCCTTTGGGAACAGGGAGACAAGAGGAGCTGACAGCAGCCTGGCACAGTGCAAGGAAGACGGTAGGCAGCCAGAGCCAGGCCGTGCCATTTGAATATGCAACAGCAGATGTCGTTCTTCCTTCTCACCAGGCACAGGTTAGGGGCCTGCTCCTGCTGTGCTGTCCCAGAGGTCAGGCTAACACAGGCCTGCATGCCCCGAAGAAGTTTCCTGTCCTCATAAAGCTTACATTCTGGTAGAAGGGACAGACAGTAAAGCTAAGAGTAAATAAATCCAGATACCCTTCTGGGCAAAGAAATGAGGCAGGCTAAAAGAATGGAGAAAGTCCAAGAACAGAAGGAGGATGGAGAGAGGTAAGTGGCTATTTTATATTGGGAGAGCCAGGGAGCTAGGAGCAGGCAGAGGACAGGTTGGAACCACATAACCAGCAAGAATTCCAGCACAGTCCACATTAAGTTGCACGTTAACTCTGATTGAAGCCTGCTGCCTGAAAAAGACCTGTTTTTTCATTCACACTAATACCTGTGGGGTTCTGCTGTGCACAGGGCCCTACAGTACACTGGGCCACGTGCTGGCAAGTCAAAGAGACAAGCTGTCTGGGGGCTTAAGGCTCAAGGTCCAGGAAGGGGGGAGGGGAGCAGTCATTAGCCACGTGGCCACAGAAGCAGAGGTTTGCAATCGGAAGGTTGGGGACTGCGGCCTGAAGTGCCAGGAAGGCAGGGGAACAAGGTAAGTCAGCCCCTCTCAGATACTTTCTGGCTCTTTAGTGAATTAGGGTCAGGTGGGAAAGGGGGTAGGGTGCAGGCAGGAAAGCTGAAGCAGCAGGAAGGGTAGGCACTGAGCCTCAGGTTACTGAATGTCTGGAAAGGAGAAAAGGTACCTCAGGGAGAAGGAGGAGAGAAAGGTGGGCTGTGTGGGTATGACCCAGGGCTGGAGGCCCCTTGGACATTAACTCACCAAAGCCACACCCATTCTTCAGGCGACACAGCTAGAGCCCATGGAGGTTGAGGGGCTTGCTCAAAGTCTCTCTAATGGGAAATATGCAAACAGGATCTCAGTCTACTTGTCCATGATGATCTACCTTAAAACTTTTAACTCAGGGTGGGAAAGGGGGAATGTGCTTTCTTCTTATTTCCAGTATTTGATTAACAGTAAGGAAAAGAAAGAAGGCATTAGCAGTCAGCATTCACCACCAGACTCAGAAATACCACACACCCATCAGAAATACCTCTAAGTCCGCTTTAAAATAAATCAGAATTTTATTTAAAAACAAAATCAGCCCCAGGACAACAGGAGACATGAAATTCTCCTGCTAAGAAAGGAATTTCCTGGGACACATTAATTCCAAGCCTGGATTGTTTTCTGCTCAACTTTCTCCCGTGTGCGTTTTCATTTCTCCTGCCTGTACTTTTTGGGCTCTGAGCCCAGCAATCCGAGACTCCCCGGGCACATAGCATTTGGAGAGCAGCTGCTGTGGGGCCTCGTCCGGTGCCATCGCACAGCAGAAGAAAAATGAAGATAAACTGCCACTTATTTCTAAGTGTAAACCTTTTAGTTACTTAGAACGGTACTGCCCTAAATAGCTGGGAGTTCTGCGGTGACTTATCTTCATTCCCCTGACATGGAGGACGTCAGAGGTGCAGGTGGGGCGGGGAGGGGCTGGTCAAGGGCAGGAGTTCTCAGGATGAACTGAGTGGAGAGAAGGAGTAACAGACAGGAGGTATTGCATTCACTCCCGCACACCACCACTGCTAAATGATAAAGGTACTTTATCTGGGTCTCTTTGACAATCTTTGTATGTGTAGGAAAGGAGCTTCAGCAGTCACTTCAGCCGATAAGGTGGTTTGCTGCTTCCTTCTGAAGTCACAGCGGAGGTCAGTTGCCCAAGCTCATTCTCACTGGCCACGGGGCACAATGCTTTCAGATAAGAAAGGAAGCACCGAACTCGGTTTTCACTAAGGGATTCTTAGGGTAGAAGGAGAAAGAACCTCCAGTTCTTGCCCTGTTTGCTGGATCCATAGAATCTGAAGATGCTGTCCTAGAGTGTGGTTCAGGTGCTACAACTTAGCCAGCAGGGTTCTTCTAGGACTTACTTGGGAGAAGCATTGTAGCTCCCTCCTCCACGTGACCCTCCCTGACTTAGTGTCCTTGTCCTCTCACTTGCAAACAGCCAAAGGGGACACAACAACACAGATTTTTTTTTTAAGTTTTTTTTTTTTTATTTATGCATACAAGAGTAAGGGTACAGGCCAGAGGCGCAGGAGGTGAGAGGATTCACCAGAGACAGAGTGGGGAGCAGAACAGTCAGATCAACAGAAATACACCGCTGAGGGCAGCAGTGGGCAAGGCAGGAGAGGTCTGCCTCGCCATGTGGGTCCTCTCCCTGGCTGGGGACCGAACTCGTGCTGCTGTGCAGCGGAAGCTTCACAGTGCAGCACTCAGCCGGCTGTGCCACCAGGGAGGCCCCAACACAGATATTTTATTCACTGACTTCCTGTCTTTCTTCTTCCCCAAGTCTCCCAGATGAGAAAGGGTCTGGTTTCTCTCTGAGTTCTCTGCCTTTAGCGGCTTCTTCCACTGTGGTAGATGTGGAAGAAAGTCTATGGTTTTGCCTGCTAAAGTAGGAATGACCCGTCTGATTCCTTTCTATGCTGAGGGAGTTAACAGTGACATCACCATCCTCTCTGCAGAAGACAGCCTGGCTTTCCAGGGGGCACCTGGCTGCATGATCCTCTACTGCAGGGTAGAAATTAATTAAGCCCCCTCCCAAGCAGATGGGCTGGAGACTCATGAACTCAGAAAGGGAAAAACAACAGCACAGCAGAAAGTATCCACATATTATCCCTTGTACTTATACATGCCAGCTGGATGGGTATTTTAAAGTTCTTCTGACTGCTCTTACAGATAATGCTTCCAAGATGGACTACATATTAGCCTGCACCAGTGAATGGAAATAACCTAAGTGCCCAACAACAGGTGAGTGGATCAAGAAGACGTGGTATAGAGACACCATGGAATACGCCTCAGTGACCGAAAAAGATAAACTCATGCCATTTGCAGCAACATGGGTAGAACTGGAAAGGATTATGCTAGCAGAAATAAGGAAATTATTAGGTTATAATAACTTTATAAGTTAAAAGGAAAAAGACAAATACTGGATAGTGTCACTTAAATGTGGAATATAGAGAAACCAGACAAAGGGTCAGATAAGGACAAACTCAAAAACTAGTCCTTGAAAGCAGACTATAGAACTGAGAAATTCAGTGGAAGGGGGGAGGGGCAGACAAAGTGGGGAAGGAGCACAATGGACTATGGTGGGGACCAGAGGTAATTTGGGGTGGGAGCACTATGGTGCACCACGGTGAGGGCGGGGGGATCCTGTACTTCCAAAATACAGAGAATGATATAAACCGTTACCACAATAAAAAACAATTTTAAGAAAATCCCAGAAAAGAAATTGCTCAAAACTTCATATTTATGGATAAGGTTTGCAAAACTTAAAACTCAAAATGGAAGGGTAGCGGAGGAGGAGTGAGAAGTAAAATTCTTTGAAATTGTTAGAGAACAGAACTTAGAAACATTACTAAAACAATTTATCCAGACACCAGTCACATTCCTCATGCCAAATGTGAAACTCAGAGAAAAACATATGAGGCACCTGCTTTTTCATTTCAACAGGTCAGATTTCTCATTTGGTTTCCTATTCAGTTCATAGTTCCAGGCTATTCAGGATCATGTTCATTCACCCTTCAGATTTTCTTTCTTTAAGATGCCTGAAAAAATTGCTAATGGGATACAGTGGCTTTAGACTCTAGGTCACTGGTTTTCATAACAACCGGGCCTGTAGCTCTATTTCCAGTAGACAATAAATTAATAACTAGGCTGTCACTGTGGGAACTAGATTCTCTCTAGTCAATTTCCTTCCCCAGATCTTTCCTTTTTGTTAAGTTAGTGTTTTTAATTACAAGTATTGAATTGAAATTTTCATTATAATTGTAGGGGGTTTTTCCATATGCTTAGGTATTAAGCTTCTCATATTAATCTCTTCTTGTTTCCACTCTCACTTCCTAAACGTCTTTTCCTTATTCATCTCCCACCCACCATAGGTCCTGCACGTGCTTAATTGTCACCTCAAGATATGTATCTTTGTCTCCCCCTTTCACTCACAATTCATTAAATGTTTGAAATGTGACCTCCCCTTACAGTCTGCTAGCCTTTTTCTCTTACTACACCCACATGCATGCATGCGTGTGTGTGTATGAATTTATTTTTGCCTATAGTTACTACTATGTAGCAGCTTTCATTTCTGCTGTGTGTATTCCTTATAAAATATTTTAAAGCTTACAGTTGGAGAAGAGAAAGCAAACAAGACTCACCTTAGCTCTACTTAAGAAATTAAAGCAGAAAATACTATATTCAATCTTTTTGTGAACATCCTTTAATAGGGTTACATTGCTCTAGTCCTTTAATCAAAAATAAAGGTTGAATAGAAATATTTTCAGAAATTGTGCGATGACTCAGTTAGCCAAGGAGGATATCACTGCTGATGTACAGATAATATGATTATCTCTAGATAAGGACATAAACCCCTGAACCAGATGGCCTCAAAATTGAATTTCTCAAGAAATTTGGAAACTTATTACAGGAACCACCCAGCACTCCCAAAGAGAGACTATACTTTTTTTTAACCAGAGCATAATACTTCAGAAATGTCTAAGTGATTGAGTTTTGAGCAAATCAAATCACTACAGACTAAGGTCTCTGCACCCCCACTTCCTAAGATAAGAACGCAAAACCTAGATGGAGAGGAGGACTAAGTGACTGTTAGCAGACCGCCTCTAGCCTATGTTTCTGGGCACAGCCTGACAGCGAGCTCACAGAGCATTGTTGGGTGCAGGGTCGTGTGGTAAGGGAGCTCTCAGAAAGCAAGAAGGAATAATGGAAAAAATCCTCCCCAATTCAGGGGACCGGAGCTAGACTGACCTCAGATGCAGCAATTCTTGCCTTTCTTTTCACTTCCTCTTTTTAGTATCACTTATTCCAAACACAGATCCCATTCCAATCCCGTGCTCACCCTCATGAGGTTGTGTAGATGTGCTTGTTTTGTTTTTTGTTTTTTTCATTTTTTTTATTTATATATTTGACATCAGTTGTAATCCCCATGTATTCCCCATCACCATATCACCAGTACACCATCACCTCCGTCCCCCGTGCTCCTGTCTCCTCTGGTTCCCCAGCCTGGCCATCCTCGTGTTGAAGGTCAACAGAAACAGAGAAAGAAGAGCCATATGTTGAACCTCATGGCACTGGCAGCCAGAAATGAAGGCCAGAATGGTTACTCATCTCCCTGCTCAAATAACCCCAACACACAGCAGAGGGCGCACTCCACCCAGCAGGGCACGAGTTCCAACTTTAATATATTTGTTACTTAAATAACAAGTCAAACACAGCTTGAGTGTGGTGAAGAATTTAGATCTGCTGTGTCTTTAAGTGATGTTGCATATTCTTGGAGTATCCTGAGTTCACTTGAGCCAGAATGGGTCACCCCAGGACAAAGTCCCCCAGGACTGTTCACTGGAAGGGTAGCAGTTTTGATACCAACCCACCCCCTGGGTATTTGGTTTGGGTCTGAGACCCTGCCCCTGACCCCATGGCAACACTCCTTACTTAGGTAACGTTATCCTGCTTCCCCTGTCACCTCTGGAAACGGGTCTCGAGCCAGGAACTTGACTTGTCTCACAGCCAGTCAACAGCCACACTGACGCCCGAGAGTGAAGCCCCTGAGAGCTGCCATCACGTTTGTGTTTCCCTGTCACCTGGCTAATATGAAGCCCTCGTTAACTGTGTTAAGGGCATAACTTATCCAAATAAGCAAATATAAAAGAAAACATTTCAGACATTCTTGTGAAATTTGAGACAATCAGGTTCTTGTGCTAACCTACCTGCCATGAGGATAGACCAGATAAATGATAATATTTAATATTAGCTCCAGTATTATTAATACTAATTAGCATGCATTATTTTCCATGACTAATGTTAATTTATGTTGACAAAACAATATGTATTTTAAGAAGATACACCAACGAAAATGTACATATTGAACAATTTGAGATGATTATCTCTAAGCAAATAGGAGAAAGAAGGGGCAAGGAGGGCATAGGAATAAGAGGAAATTGTCCCTAATTAACAATAAGTAATAAATAATATTTAAGTAACAAATAAATGAATCATTCAAAGGAATCAAATATGAAAAGCAATCCATGGACTGGCCCATAGAACATAGTGGATGAAGAACATAGTAGATGAAGAACATAGAGAAGATGGATGGCCAGTGGGGACTGTCCCAGGAACGAGCCCTCACACTGTCCACCCCAGGCAGGGCCCGTGGAGGGACAGGGGAGAAAACAATAGGCCCTGCAGGCTTCTCCCTGTCCAGGTGTAGTTGTGTGAGGGCGGTGGTGGGGTCAGGTGGATCCCCCTAGCCTTGCAGGGCTGCTGAACCACGCACAGCAGTGTCTACAGAGTTCACCAGGGATTTATGTCTCTTGTCAAGAACTAGGGAGCAGGAGACCCTCGACCACTGTGACCAAGAACCAGGAAGACTTGGCACAAAGGTAAGCAGTCCTGAGCAGCCTTGTGGTAAGAATAAGAGCTCACAGCAGATGCCAAGGCAGCTGACTAGGCCAGCGGGCATGCAGACGTGTCAGCAGATGCTGGCAGGGAGCGAGGACGCCCAGGGACCAGATGGGACAGCAGTACATGGCTCAGCAGATGGCAGCCTGGACAAATAAAACCTATAGACCTAATGCGCTCCCGCCAGAGGCCTGGACTCTGCAAGTCTCTGGGAATTTAGAAGCAGCCTGTGTGAGAAGGATGGTGGTGGAAAAGACTTTCTGACTGAGAAAACAAAGGAATAAATGCTGCCTGATTGGGCTTTTCCTATTAGCAACAATGGGCACTGTGAGACCAGGAACCAGAAATCAGGTAATTCAGTTGTTGGCTTCAGAATTCATTCCTTCTACGGTAATAACCAAATTTCCCCTGTGAATGACATGGGTCAACTTCTTCCTATGAGAAACCTTGGAAGGCTGTCACAAGTGATTTTTTTCATGTCACTTGTGACTCCTGGGAACTTTTAAGGAAAAGCAAGTTCCAGTGCTGGCAGAGAGAGGAGATGTGGTAACTGATGGAGGGGCATACAATTTATAGTCAGCAAGCCGGGGCTGGATCTAACCCTCACCCAGTGAGACCCAGTGACCTTGGACAAGTCATTTCAATGCTCCCTGCCTTTATTTTCTCCCTTATTAAGTGGAAATGATGACAATACGCCTATTCCACAATGCCTCTATATGGATAAATGAGAGAGTATATGCAGAAGTGCTTTGTAAACTATAAAAAACACATAACTGTTAGTCATCATCATTTTTATCATCATCTGTGAATAATAAGTGCCTCTATAGAAAGCATTTGTATAGATTCTGAACCTCTAATATATTCATAGGAAAGCGCTTATGCTCTGGAAGAATCTGACTTATCTGCTCTGTTTTGGTCTCCTTGGAAGAATAATGCTATCTAAAATCAATTATTAAATGGAAGAGCAAAATGAATGTCCAATGACCAAAATAAATTAAGGATAAGATTAAAAATTTAAGTCTAACTTTAGAATCATGGAGTTACATATATTGTTTTCCTTGTGATCAACAGCTCTTGCCAGATTTTAAAAGTTAAATGTTTACTCCATCAAAACCTTTCTAGAATATTAAAAAGAATCACTTGAAGTCATAGAAAATTTATACTAACCTTGCTGAAATGCTAAATATCATGTATGAATAATGTTTCCTATTTAATCACACTTTAAAAAAATACATCAATGACAAATTGAAAACTTTCTTTTCATTTATTCTGTATTACTTAAGCACAATACAGGTACAAAAATGACCTTGAAAGTCAAAGTACAGTGGTCTTTTTAAGAAAAGAAATTCAATCAGTATTTGATAAAGAATTCAGTATTTGCATAGAGTTCATACATTTTATTTTAAAATATATAAACTGACCAGAACAAGATTTGACATACATGCAGTAAATCCAGAAGAGACATTCAGCCTAGCAGTAGGAATCAGGTTCTCACCTCCTGACGTGGATAAGTCATTACGTATACACATTTGTTGATGCCCTGGGATGGATGAGAAATCCAGTGGAGGTCTTTGGGGGAACTTATTTAATAAATAGATATAAACAGTTTCCCTGTTCTTCCTGCCTTTGGTGCTCCTTGTTACACCATTTTCTAGTTGTTTATTTGTCTCTTTCCCCAACTTGATTAAGACAATGTGCAGTGCACAACATCTTTTCTGATTCCGTGCTTCAATGAATGTTGGATACGTCCCTGTAAATACATTTTTCTAAGCTGTTTTAAAGATGCTTTAAAGATACACCAAAGAAAAGGCAGACTGGAAGAAATGTTTTCAAATCATATATGCTATAAGGGGTTAATATATTAAGAACTCCTGCAACTCAACAAGAAACCTAATTTTAAAATGTGCAAAGAACTTGAATAGATATTTCACCAAAGAAAATATATCAGTGGCCAATACACACATGAAAAGATGCTCATCGTCATTATTAGAGAAATGAAAATCAGAATTACAATGAGATACCCATCAAGATGGCTTATTATAAAAAAAAAAAAAGAAAGTAACAAGTGTGAGTGAGGCTATAGAAAAGTTAGAAATCTCATGCATTGCTGGTGGGAATGTAAAATGGTGCAGTCAGTGTGAAAAACAGTACAGTGTGAAAAAAAAAACAGTACAGTGGTTCCTCAAAAAAGTTAACAGTGAGTCCAGCAAGATGGTAGCAGTGAAGACACATGGCTCCACTCCTCCACAAACCCACAACCAAATTTTCTTGAAACAAAGTTAATAACCCCTGAAAGAAAAACAAATAATCATCACATATATCAGAAGCAATGGCACAGCAGAAAGGGGTAGGAAAAACTGTAATGGAAATATGTAGAGAGATACTGGAGCAGTAGAATTTCCCAGTGGAGAAAGTCAGGTCAGTTCACCTGTGTTTCCTCATGGAAGTAGCTGTTACTTTCACCCTGTGGCTGTGATGTGTTAAACACCTGCCCTATTCCTACTCAGGCCAAAATGGAGACAATAACTGAATGGTCTCACTAAGCAGTCCTTAATAAGCACCGGGGTTAGGCTCTGAACTCAAAAAAACAAAGAGGACAGTTCCAAGGCAGTGGCCCTATATCACAGCTATAATCTTCACCCCGTGCAACAGTTACAGCCTAGAGGTTGAAACTGGCACAATGCTACATAAAACACAGAAATACAAAGGATCATTGGAGATTACTATGAATAAGTAAACACTCATAGATTCAGTAACCTTGAAGAAAAAGACAAATTTCTAGAAAAAATAGTTTACCATGATTGAAACAAAATAATCAATTATAATCATGCAATTGAAAAACAATCCAAAATCTCCACAAAAACAAAAGCCCACTTTACCTCAATCATATAAAATTTATTTAAAAAAGAATTAAACATACTTATTATTACCTATTCATTGGAAACCTTATTCTCCTTTACTACAATTTGTCGTCCTTTAATCTCTTCAATGATATTTATTTCTCTGTATACTGAGAATACGCTCTTTAACAAACGGTGCTGGGAAAACTGGCTGACCACACATGGCGGAACGAAGTTGAATCACTCTCTAACACAATGCACAAAAATAAATTGCAAATGGATTTGGATTGAAGATTTATATATAAGAGCTGTATCTATAATATATATATGGAAACAATGGCAATACATTCTACAACATCAATGATAAAAATATTTTTGAAGATTCAACCCCTTTGGCAAGGGAAGAAAAAATAAACAATTGTGATTACCTCAAATTAAAATGCTTTTACACACAAAAAGAAAATATAAGTTGATTAAAAAGACATCTTACTGAATGGGAGAAAACAATTACACATTATATATCTACAAGGGATTAAAAAGTATAAATATATATACAATTCAACAACAAAAAAAGTCAGCAATCCAGTCAGTAAGTAGGAAACAGATCTAAACAGTCCATTCATCAAAGAGGATATTCAGAAGGCCAATAAATACAGGGGGAAATGTTCACCGTCGTTTTTAACAAAGGAGATGCAAACCAAAACTACAGTGAGATACCATATCACACTCATGAGAACAGCACGTATTAAAAAGACCAACAACAACAAATTCTGGAGAGGATGCAGAGAAAGAAGAACCCTATTACACTGTTGGTTGCAACATTTTGTCTTTCCTTATGGCTGTATAGTATTCCACTGTGTGGATATATCACAACTTATTGATTGAATCCCCTATCGGTGGACACTTAGGTTGTTTCTACATCCTAACTATTTTACATAATTCCACAATAATTATTGTAGAACATACCATTTTTGAATTGATGGTTTCATGTTTTCCAGATAGAAGCCTAGGAGTTGGATTGCTGGGTCATATGTATTGTAGTTTAATTTTAGTTTTTCAAAGTAAAACTAGATCACTTTCAAAATGGCTGCACCACTTCCCAAAGGCTCCACCAGCTAACACCATCAAACTGGAGGTCTCAACATATGAATGGGAGAGTGGATGGTCAGTATATACAACATTTAGTCTCTAGCATTAGGAAACTCTAATTCTTGGAGACAAAGTAGAATGGTGGTTGCCAGGGGTTGGGAAATAGGGTGATTTTATTGCTTGGAGCTTGTTCAAACGATGCAAACATTCTAGGGATACACAATCATGAATATACTTAATGGCAATAAACTATACTTGAAAGTAGTAACTTTGTAATAATATAGTTTGAAGTCGTGGAAGTGTAATACCTCCACTCTTCCCTTTTTCAGTCAGGAGAGCTTTGGCTATTTGAGTTTTTGTGATTCCATCTGAATTTCATCAATATTTGTTCTATTTCTTTGAAGAATGCCATTGAGGTTTTTATGAGAATTGCATCTGTAAGTTATTTTGCCAGGATGACCATTTTGAAAATGTTAAGGCTGATCTATGAGCAGGTGATGTATTTCCATTTCTTTGTGTCTTCTTCTATTTCTCAATGTTTTGTAGTTTTCTTTGTATAGGTCTTTCACATCCTTTGCGAGCTTTATTCCTGTGTGTGTGTGTGTGTGTGTGTTCAAAAATGAACAACAATGCAAAAAAAATAAAAGGACAAAAAAATAGAAAAAATATGAAATTAAAAATAGTAATTTTGTTAAGTATTTTTTAACTATTTTATTTTTTTAATTTATTTTTGTGAGCTATTCTTATTTTACAACCTTGAACATTTTTCACAGTATAGAATTTCTCCCCTCAGGTGTGGTCACCTTAGTTCTCCTACTACCAAAGCACCCATAAACTCCACTACAGTCCATTGTTCTCTCCTCCCACCCCACCCTTGTTTTTCCCCCACATCCTTCTTTGCCCCCCTCCTCCCCTCCTAGATGCTCCAAATTTATGGTCTGCTTTCAGGGATCAGTGTTACAGTTTATCTTTGTCTGATCCTTTGTTTAATGTCTCTGTATTCCACATATAAATGAAACCATCCAGTATTTATCTTTCTCTTTCTGGCTTATTTCACTTAGCATAATCCCTTCCAGTTCCATCCATGTTGCTGCAAATGGCATGAGTTTAGCCACAATTTTTAAAAATGATATGCAATGATGCTTGCAAACGCCTTTAGTAGCTTTAAATATTCACTCACCATTGTGTGAATAGGCTAATTTTTCTTATCTAACCTTTTCTTCATAGTTTAAGCAAAGGTAAAAGTCTAAACAACCTCCTCAAGAGGATTCTGCCCGCCTGCCTGCAGCATGAAGTGCTTTAAGGAGCTCTAGAACTTGAAAGGAAACTCCTCCACTAAGAAAACCTCCTCCTGGAAAGAAGACTTGCTTCAAATTAACTTTACTCCCAAATATTTTATCTTTAAAAATCATAACTTAGTGGACTATGCCCATGGCAGTCACACAGTGAATACTTAACAAAGAGTCAACCAATTCCTTGATGTTAATCTCTCCTAGTTCCCTCTCCTCTTTTAATGGTTGGCATATAGTTGACTCTCGATAAATAAATAAAATTAATTAATTGTATCAACTAATCAAGTCAGTGCTAAATCACTTTTTGCTAAATAAATAGCCTTTAAAAGCAGACACACTCCCCATCATTACAGTCACCCAGGTCTTTCCCTGGGGATCTTTCCCTAGTGGTATTTCCAGCTGCCACTGGACTTTTCAAAGCAAGTTTTCTGCAGGGAGACAGAAGGAAGAGGAGAAATGGTTAAATTAGGAAGGGGTGAAACAGGTCACAGAATAAAGTAGCTTGTGCTGACTCCCTGGGCTCACACCTTTCAAGTGATTGTGAATTAGTCTATGCCTTTGTCTCCTTCAGAAAACCATACAGAAAGCACTCAAGATTTTTCTCTTCAATGAAGAAGAAAAGCTGTATGTGAACAGATAAAAATGCCAACAGGAATGACTTGGTAGAACAGTAGGATTAGGGAGGGTATTTCCACTTACTTTTTAAAAGTAGTATACATTACATTAAAATTTTTCTTGACCCACAGGAATGCTGTGTTATTATCATTTGTTCTTAATAAGGTCTCATAATTTGAATGTTCTTTCCTCTTTGATTCCTCTTCCTTCGCATGGAAACCATAGTACTGCATAGTAAAATGTGTACTGTTGTTTTAATATATGTATTTTTAACTCTATAAATAGCATTGTGATATTTCTGTCATTTCACTTTTACTTTTTTTTCATTCAGAACTATATGAAGAGCTATTGTTGATGTTATAGGCAAATCTTGTCTATTGCTTCTAAGCACTTCATCATGTTCCACACTTATCACTTAAATATTTTTTTAAAAGACTTTAAAATGACTTTCTCTTTAGAGCCAATTTTTGGGAAATCAGGGAAAGTAAGTAAGGAACAGATGACAACTGAAGTCTTTCACATTAGACCATTCTTTAAAATTTGCTCTACATTATCAACCACTCTTCTACATAGGAAATAGAAATCCATTGATGATTGTGTTTTATTTGAATGGCTTCTTTTGGTTGTGTTCTGCTTTTATACAGAATTTGCAGTAACCTGGTCATTGGTGCCAAGATATCAAATGTTCCTCCTGGGGAAATTCTACAAATCTGAAGCATAAATCTTGGAGGAAAAAAAGATACGAGCAAACATCACCTGGGCCAATTCAGTTCAACTCTCAGTCCAAGTGATATTTTGACTAAACTAAGCAACTGAAGGATGGTCCTATTATGTGTGATGCTATGTTGATATCGGAAGAACTCATAAACCGTAATATTTTCATTGGTCGATTGGTCACACAAGATTATCTCCTAATGGAAATACCAGGTCTACATTCTCTTGGATTGAAAGCTCAATTTAGTTAAACAACTAGAGGAGGAATTTTTTCCTTCTCTCTGAATTGGCCAAATGTGCTGCGGTTTCCACGGGGCTAGGTTCTCGCTAGAAGCCCTCCCCTGGGGTGCAGGCCACTGTGTTATGTCAGTCTTCAGATTCAAAAGCAGTTCAGTCTCATGAGACCAGAGAAGGGAAACACTAAGTCAAGTCAGATCACCAGGTTGGGGTCAGAAAATCCAGTGAAGAGAGTGAAAGAAGAAATGCCAAGTGAAGTAAGTCAGAAGGAAGATAAATACTGGATGGTGTCTCTATTATGTGGAGAAGCCAATACAGACATACTGACTAACCCTTGAAAGCTGACCATGGAACTGAAACATCCAGAAAGAGGAATGCGGAGGGGAGGAGTAGGAACAAGACAGAAGGACACACCATGTGCTGTGGTGGGGAACTATGGGTGATTTATTGGTAGGCGCACTACGGTGGCAATACCTGATGGGGGTATCCTGGTATTACCTTGATGACAGACAGACAGACAGAAAGTGCAAATGGAGATTTAACCAGGCATCTGAGTCATTCTCTTCCTCTCCTTTCTCTCCACCTTGAAAGTATAAAATTACTTACATGAGAAGCTTACAAAGGGTACTTATGAATGTTCTGTGTCTGAAAAATGTGTATTCCTCCAGTGGCTTCAATGTATAATGCCTAATTTTTTTTCTTTTTGTCAATAATAATTAAAATTGTTTTTTATTTTTATAATTACTTAATTCTTTTTCCTTCCCACTTGGAAGTTAGAATTTTAACTAACCTAACTTCACTAATCTTACCTAGTAAGAATGACGTACAACTTCATCCCCATATAGAATGTTTTTATCAAGAGTGGGAAGAAATGCTTAGGCTGCAAATCCCAAACTGCCAGCCCCCACAGTCACCCCACAGAAAAGACTGTCAAGGATCTGACATGAAAGGAATTACCCGTTCACATCATCTACCTCTGACAGTTAACAGTTACTGAAGCTCACAGATGTGCTCACACTGTTCTAAGATCTTTCCATGTGTCCACTTAATCCAACTGCCACAAAACCTTATGAAGGAAGATCTCTCACTGTTCCAATTTACAGATAAGGCTAAGAAACTAAAGTCACCCAGCAGGTGGGAGACTTGACCAGACCCCACTTCTTAATCCTACTTAAGAATGTAAAAAATTTGGGGCCTCCCTGGTGGCGCAGTGGGTTAAGCAACACACTATGAAGCACACCGCAGCCACTGCAGCAGGAGTTCGGTCCCTGCCGCTGGCTGTGGAGGGGACCCACATGGTGCAGCAGACCTCTCCTGCCTTGACCACTGCTCCCTTCAGCAGTGTGTTTCAGTCGACCTGCCTGTTCTGCTCCCCACTCTGTCTCTGGTGAATCCTCTCACCTCCTGTGACTCTGGCCTGTACCCCAGCTCTTGTGTGCATAAATAAATAAATCTTTTTAAAAAAAAAAATGTAAAAAATTTGGGGCCTCCCTTGTGGAGCAAGGAGTTAAGCACTGCACTATGAAGCATTTGTAGCTACTGCAGCACAAGTTTAATCCCCGGCCAGAGAGGGGACCCACATGGCACAACAGACCTCTCCTGCCCTGAGCAGTGTATTTCAGTTGATCTGCTTGTTCTGTTCCTGCTCTGTCTCTGGTGAATCCTCTCACACCCCACACCTCTGGCCTGCACCCCAGTTCGTGTATGCATAAATAAATGAATCTTTAAAAAAAGAGAGAATATAAAAAATTCTGCCACAGAATAATTCAGTGTAGTCTTTACTTCCAGGGAAATTTCCTCCATATCCCAGTGAACTTTGTTTCACATCTTTAAGAGCTAGTGATTTTCATTATAAAAAGAGTAGCGTCTTACACTGAATATTAAAAAATGAAATACCTGATGAATTGTGCATGTGATAATATACCTCTTATTGTCAAATATGATAAGTTGGCTATTGGAGTAAATGGAAGCTTATAATAGAAACCCTGAAGAGCTTTAAATTATGTGTCACTAATAAGCAACATTAATCCTATTATGCATATTCGCTCTTGATTACTAAAACAAGTCCAATAATAGATGTTACTCCTGAGAACTGGATGCTTTCATCTTGCACACTGACTAGTTCATAAAGTGAATGAGAAAGAAGTTAATCCTCACCTTCTCTTGATTGTTTATTTGAACCTAAAAACGTCAAGCCTCGCTATTAGCCAGGAGACATCAATATATCTTCTGCTGTGGACAGTTTTGAGTGTTTGCTTCTAGCAGCTATC
The DNA here is from genome assembly GCA_019455555.1 of Galemys pyrenaicus. Taxonomy (NCBI): domain Eukaryota; kingdom Metazoa; phylum Chordata; class Mammalia; order Eulipotyphla; family Talpidae; genus Galemys; species Galemys pyrenaicus. The sequence goes on from JAGFMF010011796.1 coordinate 9,221,470, forward strand.
CCTCCCTTTGGGTAAGACTATTTTGATTTTCATTTCACATAATCCAGGCAGCCTCCCCCTACCCGCACCATCCACGAGTGCCATGTACCAACGCCTGGCCATTGACAGTCCTGAAGCTTCACAATTGCCTGAAGCTTCACAGTGAGCATTTTAGAATGGGAGGTGGCTCATAAGACCCATACCCAGCCCTAGAGCCTGAGCTGGCATTCCAGAAAGACAGGTACTCTCCTTCCTCTGCCTTTGCTGATCCGAGAATGCAAGTCAAGAGAATATTTGTCCCCTCTTAAGGAGACGCTGAGGATAAATACAACACAGAAGAGAGCAGGGCTGAGGAAAGCAGATTTCTGGCAACATCATTTGACTACTTGGGTCCAGAGATACCTGAATTCAGGTCCCCCAGGACTCTCAGGTATGTGACACACAGACATTCCTGCACACGTGACATATGCGTGCACTCACAGAAACAAGCACACGCATGCCACATCTGCACACATGCATGTGCATACCTGTGTGGACTTACACATGGGCACACGCAACATCTGTGTGTGCTCAGCCACTTTGCTTTCTGCACGTTTGTTCGATTTGACTCTCTCCCTTGCAACCAAAATTTCCATTCCAAATTATGAGTTAAAAAATCATGACATTTATGGAATGAAAAATAGCACATGTGAATGTATTGTAGCAGAGGAAAAAAAATGTTTCCTGTACCCGTCTTAGATCCTCCAGCTGGGCTCCTGTAAATTAGACTGAAAAAAGACACAGTAACAAGAAGTAAAACAAGTAGTTTATAAACACAAGCCTTGTACATACACTCATGATGAGGAAATCAAAGGGGTCATCAGAACTTGGGTTTATATAATTTCTTAGCAAAGAATGATAATTTTTAGAGAAGTGACAAAGAGAAATTTGAGTTTCTGAGGTAGCAAATTGTGGGAAACTGGTGGCTAATAAGGGCTAGTGAGGTCTGCTGGTGAGAGACTTTGTCCTCACCTCCTATGCTAAGGTAGGTTCTTCCTAGTAAGGAGATTGAAGAAAGGCACCATCTTCTCAAGGGGTGTTTGTGTTCTGCATTCAGACAAGTCGGAGGGTAAAGAGCTTGTGTCTGTTTTTCCTCAAATACCTTCAGCTTAGAATAATCCTATGCCAGAGAGCACATGTCAGGGTGACACACTCTGAATCCCTTGAGAGAAAAGGGGGGATGCAGTGAAGAAGCTAGGCCAACATTCAGTGTGGAACCCCAGTGAAGCAGGTGCCCTCTGCTTCTGCTCCCTCACCCTCCACAGTGGGCCTTGCAAGCCCTGTCTCCTCTATGAATAGTCGGTACTTCTCGAGAGGGTGTCTTTGTATTGCATTTTGAAGATGCAATACATTTGAATTCTAATGACTGATTTGGAGATGGTTATTATTTCATTTTTGCCTGACAAACTTGTAAAAATATATTTGTATGTACTCGAACAACCTGGGTCCATTAAGATACCCCACAATTAACAAAGGGTCTCAGTCTCATGAAATTCTAAACATAGCCTCAATTATTTACACAATTTCAATCTGTTTACAAGGAGCACAAAGGCAGACTTGCAGGGGGAAGAAAGTCACTCAAGGACAGACTGAGTGACAGACACATCAGTGATGGTGGGGATGGTGGAGCCCATGTGCTGTGCCTTAAGAGGGCAGGGGTGGGCTGCTGAGTGTAGGAACCCATGATTGCAGGACTCCTCAACAGTCAGCCACCAAATCACCTCTATTTCTGTAAGCTGTCCCCTTGATTTAATAGCCTAGAAGATACTGCCTGCTTTCCTCTACTCTAACCCTAATAAACCCTGCCTATCTCTCCTATGTATGGTTGGTACTTCTCACTAGGTAGAGAAGCAAACAGGCCCACAGATTTGAATGGACTTCACAGCCTGGACATGGTACTGGTGCCCTCCCCTCCCCCTCCTCAGCTGTTGCTTTTACTATTGTAAGTAGCCACCCACCACCCATGATGAGAAAGGGTCTCTAACAACACCATCCCACTCGAAGCAGAACTACTAACTGCTCATGTCTACAGTCTCTCTCATAGCTATGAGAACTCACAGGTAGCCAGCTGGTCAGATGCAAGGAATAAAATAATTATCTTTCAAAAAACTCTTGTACGTCATCAGTCAGAAGAAAAAAGATAAATATCAGATGGTTTCACTTATATGTGGAATATAGCGAAAATGAACAAAAGGTCAAGAAAAAGATGAAACTTGCAAGCTGACCAGACATCTGAGGCATACAACAAAGGAGGAGGAAGAAGGGTCAAAACAAGGCAGGGAAGAGCGCAAAGGACCATGGTGGTGGATTGTGGGTGCCATGATGGGGGGAGAACTATGGGAACTACATCTGAGGGAGAAATCAAATATTGTCGAGAAATGAACAGCGATGTAAGAAAATAAAATAAATCTTAAAACTTTTATTTCAAAGTTGAGAGTAGCAAACTCCTTCCATAAGCTCAGTAGAACCTGCTCCAGAGGTCCAAACAACACATCCTTTGGAGCCATAGAAAACCATGTCAAGGTGATGAGAGCTCTGGATGGAGCGAAGCCCACAGTGCAGCCAAACATGGGTCCTCCTCCCAACCCTTCCCAGGAGCCTCCTGAACCCCCTCCCCAGTTCCTGCTCTCCACCTCCCTCAAAACACTAAGGAGTTTGTCTCAACCTTTCCTACTTTTATTTCTCCAAATGCCTTTCTTACTTGATATTTCTTAATTTTGACTTGTTTTCCAGGTCATCACTTCAATTTCCAAATGATTTACGCTCTTTAGAATTCTCATTAGGAAGTGGCTGGTCTATTAATCTCCACTCTGGTCGTTACTATGTCTCTGCTTCATGAAACAAAACTGGTGAGCTTGAGACCTAACACAGCTACCCTGCCCTAGATGCTTTTAACCTCCTACTGAGCGCTGAACACGTCTGACTAGAAGAACTTGAGAAAGAGTAGCCAGAGTCTCCATAGCGTGACAGAGTTACAGTCTGACCCTCCTGAGTCAGAATTATGTCAAGTCTCCATTCAAAAGAAAAAAGAAAAGAGGGCCTCCCTGGTGGCGCAGTGGGTTAAGCAACGCACTGTGAAGCAAACTGTAGCCACTTCAGCACGAGTTCGATCCCTGCTGCCTGCCAGGGAGGGGACCCACATGGTGAGGCAGACCTCTCCTGCTGTGCCCGCTGCTCCCCTCAGCAGTGTACTTCTGTTACTGATCTGCCTGTTCTGCTCCCTGCTCTCTGTGGTGAATCCTCTCACCACCACCCCCACACCTCTGGCCTGTACCCCAGTGCTTGTATGCATAAATAAATAAATCTTAAAAAAAAAAAGAAAAGAAAAGAAAGCAGGTTCTCAGGACTCACACAGATGTGCTGAGATCCAGCCCTCCAGGAGTGAGACCCAGGAATTAAAATATTGGACCTGTAGGAGAGGTCCCTAAAGCATTCACTCGAAAGCCTGGGAACCAGACAGAGGCCTGTGTGTTGAAAATGGATTAAAACCCAGGAAATAATCCTCTGTAAAATGTAAGAATCAGGGCCACGTATAAACTGCATTATGCTGTGGTGAGAACCAGGCTTCAAACCCCAGGACCTGATGCAAAACAAACTGTTCACACTCTACGTTCAGCAAGTGCTGACAGGTGAACAGGAAGGGTGGAAAGTGAGCTCTGCTCCAGACCCCGCCCCGGTGCTCAGACCGATGGGGGTGCCACCATCTGGAACATTCCAGGTAGCAGTAGCTTGGGCAAGACATCCCTGGAGGACTCCTCTAGCAATAAGATTCTCTGCTTGAGAAAATGACAGAATTACTTCTGCCCACAGAGCTCCCACGGGCCTGCCACACAGCAAAACGGGAGGCCAAACTTCTCTCATCCCCAAAAGGTGAAAAGAACCAGTGGGGCTAAGTTGAGCATCAGCAATTTCCCCAACAGGGAAGCACCCTATTTCTGAGAGATGAAAGGTGAGGGACAGAAAAGTCAAGTTCGTTTCACAAATCCCACCTGAAGCCAGCAGGACCCTGTCTCTCCTCCAGCCTCAGGGAGGCAGCTACCCCTCAGTCCTTCCTGTTTCAATACTTAGGACAGTCAGTATTGGAATTTAGAAGTCATCCTTTTCTGTCTGAAGCAGATTGCCAAATGTATAAACAAAGAAAAGAAACTACTGTAGACTCTTCTCTGAATTAATCATCTGAGAAACACAGTACATGGATGTTCCTGCTTAGCTGTACTTTCTGGATGTCAATCAAACACAAGCACCTACTATGTGCCCACAAGGCTGCAGGTGCAACAATCCAAGTCCATCTGCCCCACTGTTCAGCTCACCCTCTCTTCTAAGAGAAAGTGGCCTCTGCTCCTGTTGTCATTCATTTCCCCTGGCCCTTTGGGTGGACCCCAGGCTGGACACAGACACAATCAGGAAGCCACGTTCCTGCCATCTCACACATGACCACAGGCCACTGGACAGTGCTCCAAAGTCATCAGTCAGGCCTCAGCTTCTCCAGTTAAGGAAATCTGTCTGGAGCCCAAATTGGGAACAAACTTGCTCAGCACACACAAAAAAGAGCCATTTGTACCCTTGCTGCGTTAGGACTTTTCCATACACTTCCTGGGATGACAAGAGACTCAGACGCTGATGACAAAATACACTGCAAGTGGGTGACATCTAGTCCTTAGGAGCAGGTTCAGAGACAATCACTACAGGTTGCAAATGGCACCAAACCAGACTCACTTCTTTACACGTGCATATTTTTTGAAAGAGATTGTCAGATAAAAATATTCATCGCTTTTCCAGTGATTACCACAAGTTCTTAACACACCTGATGGTAGCTATTATCTTTTCCTTTAAGCACAAACACATCTCACTGTCAGAAGCACTTTCTGCTTTTCTCTTATCACGTTCCTCATCCTGCAAGATCCCGTTTTCCATTATGGTATCGGTGGCTTTTGATGGGAAGTTGACATTAAGCATCACTCAACAGTGTCAGTGGTATCAAAATTACCAGTTTCATTTTATGTCAGGAAAACAACTCTATCCATAAACGCTGAAGCTGCTATGCTGGCAGTCACCTCTATGTGTAAAATGTTAGCATTATTCCATTATCTTTGTCAGTGTGATATCATTTCTTGCTATCAAGCCAAGTTCGAGAGATTTGGATTCTAACCTATTTTCACACCAAAGTCAAGCCTTGCTGTTCAACTGTCCTTGAGCACCCACGGCAAGTGACAGTGCCTTATGGTGGTGGCCTCAAGGTCTCCCCCCGGACCTCTCCTCCAAGAAGTCCTCATATGCAGTCCCTCATGTCTCTGTACCAAGGCTCCGGAAAATGTAAACGAGCAGCATGCAATGCGAACTGCACCTCCTATTGCTTCTTACACCTTTTGTCTGATGTCCTTTCTAATATGCTTTGCACCTGCTTTTCATTGCATTAGAGACTGGTACTTAAGTGAAAATGCAGAAAAACTAAACCAAAGCATTTGTATTGATTTCTTTTGATCTGTGTCTTCAATCAAACTGCAGGTCTACCACATGCCTTTTCAACATGCTTTTTAGCCCTTGCTTCTCCCCTTCTCCCCCAGTTGCATGAACCTGGGTTCCTCACTTTCCTTTTCCATTAAAAGGTTATTACCTATTCTGTGTATTTCTGTAAACTGCGGAGTCAGCAAAATCTCTCAACATAGTTTCATTTACCCTTCAATTAAATTTAGACATGAGATAAACCCTATTATGACTTTGACCTGAAACCACCATGGGACCTGGAAACAAATTTTAAATTTCTGTTTGCTCTGATACCTACATTGGTTCCAACTGAAAAAGCTAAATTTAATTTTCCCAAGAAAATAACAATTTTTCACCAAGTTTTATTCTTTAAAGTCCTTAAAAGTTTTAACTAGGTTTATATGCCAGGGAGGGGGCAGGCAGGGAATTATCAAAAACAGCAGAAAAATAACTGTTTTTTTGAGAATCCACCTATCTTCTATTAAAACAGACACTCTATAGAGAGATTTGAAAAATATAAGCCCAAGTAACTCAATTTTTGTTTTGAAAAATGTAATGTTTTGGTTAAAACGTGTCAAAAAGTAGTTATTAGTGTTAAGTGGATTCATTCATATTTCACTCTCTAAAATGGGAAATATGAATAAATACCCCGTATGAACAAAAGTTCTTCCAGGTCCTCAATAACTTTAAGAGTAGAAATGGGTCCTGAGGTTAAAAACTTCAAGAACATCTGCTTTCGAGTGTCTGTCTACACTCACCGTGGTGTCACTGGAATCTGGAGTTTTCTCCCTCTAGCCCCAGTTTAGCCAAAAAACCAGGACTCCAACCACCCTGGCAGCAAGGACAAGGAGCACAAAGAAATCTAAATATGGTTAGTAATGTCAACATATCACATACCCAGAAAGGTAGGTTACTCCATGTGTGTTGGGAGATGGGGCAGGGGAACCTCTCAGGACCTCAAGGTTTTAAGTGGTAAGATCCTCGAGAACAAGGGATCCACAATTTTTTTCTGTTTTTGGCTTCTCCTGTATCATTGGTTACTATTGTAAATATAAGTCATAGAGTTGGCTCTTGAAGATGCATAATGCAATTACCTTTCTAATATTCACATCGAGTGTCTAGCCTAATTCAGGGCCTCTCACTCCTCACCCCTACCTCACCAGTACACACTCATATATCACCTTTCTGAGTAAGTGTGATAATTCATGTTAAGCAATTATCGCACTTACTCAGACTGATCCTCCGAAGTAGCTATGCTATTATTCCCATTTTACACTTGGGGAACTGACACATAGAGGGTGAAGTCACTTGTTCAAGTTCAGCCAGGTAGCTAGTGACATACTTAGGAATATAATTCATGAATGAATAAGTACCCACAAAAAGCAGTGATTCTAGTGTGTGTCATAGAGAGAGACCAATACGAGGAGAGAATTAAGATGGCAACAACCTTGAACAGCAACTCTACTGACTGATGGCCATGATTCCTGGAAACTTCGCAAAAAGTATCACTGATAAATCTCTGATTGCGTTTTTGCTTTAGTGGATTTTTGTGTATTTCTGCCCATGTTTCACTAACACTGCTACATATTTCTTGATTAGAACAGCACCAGATCCTGTAATATCACTTTAAGTTCCACTCAATGCTCCCTCCTTGGCCTCAATTCAATGAAAGAATGATTTACTAGCACACGAAGCATGTGCTCCTGTATATCAATGCCACCTTCAGCCGCTCCCAGAGAGATTTAGTAGACACTATATATGAGAATAGCAATTATCACATAATGTCAGAGCATTAAGCATTTTACATTTTCCAAATGATACATGATTAATTTGAGCCCTGTATGTACACAGCCTTTATAAATCAAACATTTAATTTTCAAACATTTTTGAAAGCTTTAAAGGCATCTCTTCTTAACTGGGAAACAGCCCATGGATTTTTCTTCTATGCTCTGATTTATCCCTCCATGGATACACTGCTAATTCCTGACTCACAAACATTATATAAGTACCCTAAATTTTTGATTTCTCAGACTTTTTTAAAAATCACACCCTAAAATCAAGTCACCAGACATTATTAAAGCGCTGAAATTATTTATTAATATTATATATTTATTAATATTATAAATGAATCAGCTCTTCAGGTTAACAGAAGAGATGATGAGATGGTGGTATCACCAACTGCATAAAACTCTGCCTAATTTAAGAAACAGATGATTACATTTGTGCTTTTTAATACCAATAAAGCCATGTGGGTTCGAGTTTTTAATTTTGTCTGTTTATTCTGATACCCAGTCTAGAAAGCCTTGCCATGTGACTAGACTTGCAATTAGCATGCACGTGACTGCAGGCATTACTCCTTCTACAAATGGCAGGCATATCTGGACAGGAATCATTAATAAGAAAGAAATAAGAAAGGTTCATTGTGATGGCTTCTCCTTCGTGACCAAATGTCATAGATTAATCAGCGTACTTGTCTGACCAAAAAGAAAGCCAAGATGATGCATTACTGGCAGCTGCATTTTCCAAAGATGCTGCGACATTTCCCACCCACATTCTCCTATACAATGAGATGTCAACACATCATCATATAAGGTGCACTCTATTCTCCACCCCCTTGAATATGGGTGTTCTGCTGACTACTTTGACCAACCCAAATTGGCAGTAGTGATGCCGTGCCAGTTCCAAGTTCCTTAAGTAGCCTGGCAGCTTCTGCTGTCTACCTATTGGAAGCTGCTCATCACGTATAACGTGGCTCTGAAATCCTAGCTATGTTGGAGAGACCCTGGGGAAAGTGAAGCCATGTGCAAAGAAGAAGACTTGAAAGTCAGGAACCCAGACGCATTAGTGAAGGAACTGGCCAGGAAGTAGATCTTCCGCAGCCATGGAGAAACAGACCTTTCCCAGCCAAAGTGAGTCCTTCCAAATATCTGACCCAAAAAGCCACAAATGAAACAAAATGAAATTTTAAGGCCTGAGCTCTCAGATTGTCCCACAATAAATAACACTGAGCAACGCCTGATTGCTCGATGGTGGAAATGGTGATTACTTTTCCTACCTGCAACATATGGTCACTAAGTTTTAAGAAAAATAGCAAAAGGATAGGATTCCCCTTTTCAACAGCAGTCTTTATCCAGACTAAAGTATCACATCCAAGATTGCAAGGGTTGACAAAGAATTATTCAGTTTAAATATGGCAATGATACAACTCTAAGTTCAAAAAAATTTATATTAATAAAAAAAAAACATAAGCCCAAAAAGAGAGGGAGACATTGTTCTGCTGGAAAAGGCCCTCCCCAGGGCACCTTTGTAGCTTTCTTCCCCTTCCAGTGTGGGGCACCTAGAGTGCTGGAACAGGGAGTCAAGAAGAAGCGAGCAGGTGCAGGTGGCGTTCTCCCTTTCTCCCAACGGTCTATGCCAGAGAGGGCAGCCCGCACTGCTTGCACAGATCACATTGAGGAGTCCTGCCTGAGCCTCCCCTTTGGATGCACAGAGTGGGGAGTGCAGAGTAGGGAGTACAGACAGAGTGGGAAGTACAACAGGCAGATAGACTGAAATACACTGCTGAAGGGAGCATGGCAGCAAGCTGGCCGAAGCCCTGGATCAGACAGCTAGTCCCCCAGGAGGCTGACTCCAAGTAAAGATTCAGCAGAAACTGGGAAAACATCTTCTATTCCTGCTTCAGAGTTGGTTATAGTAACTAGAACTTGATAATGATTAAGGATTAGTAAGTTGCCCAGTCACAACTAGGTGTTACTAAAATCTACTCTGTGTTACGGCTCCTCGGAAGGCAGCAGGCATTTCATTTAGTCCGTGGTTCTAGAGCTAAGTGGCCTAGACTTGAATTCCAGGTCTGCACCTGACTCGGGACTTGGGGCTCATGAGGCATCTTTGCTCCAGCACTCAAGGGTCAGTGTGGTGGCTGCAGCCACGTGTGCCTGTTGAGTGCAATGTGCATGGCACTGTGAGTGCAGGTGCTGTAGCTGTGAGCTTCGTACTAGGGTCCAAAGAAAGCATAAAAAATATAAAATGTCTTCTCAATGTTACATGTTCATTCCATGCTAAAGTGATATTTTAGATATAAGTTCGGCAAAATGCACTATAAAATTAATCTTACCAGTTTCTTTTTACAATTTTTTAAAGATTTATTTATGCATAGAAGAACTGGGGTATCGGCCAGAGGTGTGGGGATGAGAGGTGTTACCAGAGGCAGAGTGGGGAGTACAACAGGCAGACAGACTGAAACACACTGCTGAGGGGAGCAGCGGGCAAGGCAGGAGAGGTCTGCTGCACCCTGTGGGTCAGCTCCCTGGCGGCTGATCAAACTTGTGCTGCAGTGGCTGCGGACAGCTCCATTGTGCTGAAACTTAACCCCTTGTGCAACCAGGAAGGCCCCTTTACATTTTTTTTTTTTTTACTGTAGATACTATAAACTTTGAAATCCCATGTATGCTTCACAATGGATTTCCTTTGCACAGTGGGACAGCAAAAACTAAGCTTGGGTTACTATAAGGATTAAGTGAAATTATTCAAGTTAAGCAACCAGAACAGAACTTGACGTATAGAAACTTCTCCATTCCTTCAACAATCCATTCATTCATCCATGCATGTTTCCAACAAACATTTATTAAACAACAACTTGTGCCAGACACTTTTACAGTACATTTTGATTTACAGCATTGAGAACAGACCAAAGGAAGAAAAAAAGCCTTTATCTCAATGTTAGTGCTAACTGTTTAAACTCCATGATTATTCATATAAGCTAATGTATGTCCAGTGATTCTAACAAAAGCCATTCTAATGCCTACTGTTCTTGCGTATCACGTGGTACACATGGATGCTGCTGCCCCTTGCAGCTGGCTTTCTCTGTGAGCCCAGCTGTTGGAAACAGGAGGTCATAGGAAGGTGTATTCACCTGAGGACAGCAGGGGGACACACCAAAATAAAGACTCAGGCCTTGACCTTGCAAAGTCCAAGCTAGAAATAGATTGCATAGTCCGGTAGATCAGATACGGAGAGATCAAAGGGGCAAAGTGCTAAGAAAAGGATTTCGGGAAGAGAAGGCCCTAAAGTCAGGTCCTTCAAGGACACCAGGTGCTCAGATAGCTCCAGTGGGGAGCTGTTCCTCAGGCAGCCTGCAACTCAGAATGGAGCAGCAGCAGGGCAGGCGCCGGCTCCTGCTCTGTCACTGGGCCATGTGTGTATATGCTGGGAAATTGATTTTTTCCTGTCAGATGCTGGCTGGCAACTGGAAGGCCGCCCGCAGCATGACCGGGAAGACAAATACCCCAGCCTCACAGAGGTGAGTCAGCCGGCACAGCCCTCACCTTGAGAAGCAGCCCTCCCCAGCCGCTCCTCTGAGTCCTTGTGCTGCTCTCCCCAGGTCCTTAGTAGGCCCCTTCCCTTTTGCATCCCACATGCAGTCACAATAACAGGAATCTGGCCGTGTTATCCCCAGGCAATCTTTTAGTGACTTCCTACTGCCCTCAAGATAAAGATCAGGATTCTTGAGGCTCACGATGCCCACCTCATTGTTCTCCTCCTGCTCCAGTGCTCCAGCCACCCAGATCTTTCAGAGTCAACGCCCGCTCCTCCCTGAGCACCAGAACACTGGCCTACGCTCTACTCTCTGGTGTCTCCACTCTCCACCCAATCAGGCATTCCTTTCTCCTCTCTGCTCAGTTGTTACTTTTCCAGAAGAGCAGCCACTCTCGCACACATTGCGTGGCACTGGGTCCACTTCCCCGTGGCAGCTGTCTCAGTGTAATTCACATTCCTTGAGGATTGGCTGAGGGATGTCATTTTTCACTCCCCACATTGCATCCTTGGAGGCAGAGACTGTCCACAAGGTTCCTCATGTGCCCAGCAGCAGCCAATACAAAACCTGGCACATGGTCAGTGCCCAGCAAGTGCTATTCATTTCACGTATTCCACAGACATTCTGTGTGAAAATAAAATATGTTCATATTAACAGATTATGATTTAGATCTTTAGATAGCATATGTAGATACTTTGATAATAATTTAATTGACATTGTATTTAGATAGAATGTGTGTGTGTATGTGTGTATCATATAGCTTGTAGCATCACAGAGCCTGGTAAGTGCTATGTAAATGATTGTTCTTTTTTCTTAAAGATTTTATTTATTTATGCATACAAGAGCTGGGGTGCAGGCCAGAGGTGTGAGGAATGAGCGGATTCACCAGAGACAGAGAGGGTCGCAGAAGAGACAGATTGACCGAAATACACTGCTGAGAACAGTGGGCGAGGCAGGAGAGGTCTGCTGCACCATGTGGGTCCCCTCCCTGGCCAGGGATCGAACTCGCACTGCAATGGCCTTGGAAGCTCCACCATGCAGTACTCAATCCACTGCACCAGCAGGTTGGCCCATGATTGTTCTTAATATAGGAGTGAGCTGTGCTAAATAGTACTTTCTCGTCCAAAGCTGTGATTTTGCAGTTTCTTGGTGTTACACTCTAGTTTTGCCCTCTATCACATGGAATCTGGGTTTATACACCATGCCGCTCAATGAACCGTCCAGGTGGCCCTCATTATGCTCTCATCAATGCTGCAGGTGGGGAGGGTTAATATCCAATATCAGGATTGTGGCTGGCAGGCACTAAAAATTTTATTTACTAGGATTTAGTGCCATAGTTTAGTGTTAAATTGTTAAATACCAGTGATCACTTTTATAATTATAGTTGTGGTATAATGAGGGGAAAATCACAGAATTTCAGAACCAAAGAGATGAAGGTGATTCAAAGATATTGTGAATGATAACAATGAGAAGTTAGATGTTTATTTATGCCTTCTCATTTAATCCTACTAATAGCTAGGCATCACTACTTCATTTTATAGATGAAGCTTACTGAAAATACAATGTTAAAAATACAAGAACCATGGATAGTTCTTTAAGGAACACGTACAAGTTGCCAATAAGCACATGAAAAAAATGCTCAATTTTGTTAGTAATCAGGAAATACAAAGCAAACCACAAAGAGAGACAACTTCATATCTAATTGGATGGCTATAATTTCAAAAATGTAACAGAAAGTTTTGGCGAAGATATTAGGGAAATCAAAATCATCATACACACTGGTAGGGGTGTGTAAAGGTGTAGCCATTCTGGGAACCAATATGGTGGGCCCTCAGAAGGTTAAGCATAGATTTACTCTGTGACCCAGCAATTCCACATCTTGTTATGCATCAAAGGAAATGAAAGCAAACATTCACACAAAAATGTGTACAGGGTTTATTTATCAAAAGATATAAACAATCTAAATATCCATATACTAATGAATGGAAAAACAATTGTGCTATATAAATCCAACAATTTGGTGGAATATTATATAGCCATGAAAAGGAATGGAATACAGATACATGCTACAACATAGATAAATCATGAAAATATTATATGGAGTGAAGGAAGTCACACAAAAGACCACAAAGTATACGATTTCTATCATAGAAATGTCCAAAACAGGAAAATCTATAGAGATAGAAAGTAAATTAGTAGTTGCTGAGAGCTATGGAAGGGATGGGAGGTAAGAGAGTGATAAGTACAGAACTTCTTTTTGAGTTGATTAAAATGTTCTAAAATTGAATATAGTTATAGTTGCACATACCTATAATAAATCAAAACCCAGCCCAGCACCAGCTTGACATACCTGACTGCTGATGATCTGAACACACTGAAAACAACAGACCTTTTTCTAGAGGAAGACAGAGAGGCCACAACAGACCATGAAATTTATGAAACAAACAAATAGGATGCAGAAGAAAATCAACAAAAAATGTCCTCAAAACAGAGAAATTCAAGCATTGCTAGTGGTATAAACAAAAACTATTTCTTGTTCCTTAAGTTAAATTCTCCTTTTATAAATCTTTATCATTAAAAAATTCTTTTGTATAAAAAAGAAAATGTTCCAAAATTGATTATACTTATAGTCACATATACCTGTCAAAATTCAGTGACTACTTTAAATGAGTGTATGGTATGTGGATTATTCCTCCATAGTTTTTAAAAAGAAAACTTAAAAGGACCAAGAAGTATAGAATGTCCATCATTTGTTAGATTAAAAAAAAGTAAGCATTGTTATTAGTTAATTAAGTAAATTAAGTTGATAAATTAAGTTTTAGTGATATTTTATGGTAATTTTATTAATGTTAATTAAGTTTTCTAATTCTTCATATCAGCCCCTCATTTGGCTGATATTTCAGTGATATTTCAATACTTTGAGAACAAAAGTTATTGTTTCTTGTGGGTCATTACATCTCATTTCAATTTTGTCCATTTGGCTTTTTCTACATAGTCTGGATATTCTCAAAAACCAATTAAATGGACTTTTAAAAAAGAGTTTTCCACCTGGACACAGCAGGCATGCAACAGAAACCATGCCATAGAAGGCTCCTGGGTAATGCCTATGTCAGCTCTGGGCTGGGCGTGGGAGATGCAGAGGAGCACAATGAGGTTGCTGTGGGCCAGGATCCATCATCACAGCTCCCTCCTCTAGCCAAAGGCAGATTTGCAAGATCAACCTTCCCATCTAGGAGCCAGAGTGTGATTCCCCCAGCAAGCACAGCAGTGATTGCTCAGTAGCCTAGAGTTAATGGATGCTTCCGCAGTTGTCTCTGATAGAGTGACGAAGAACCTCATCTAACAGATTCTCCTGAGAATTTCCACAATTAGGAAAGGTTGCTGTCTGCCTGAGATGATTAAGTGAAGTTCTTGTGGCATGAGGAAGAATTAAGTGACCTTGAATTTTTTTAATTCCACTTGCAAAATCTATATCACTACTTTTCTGAAGTTTCAGGAAGGAAACTAAGATTCTACAATGTCCATTAATTTTACAATCCCTGAACTCAGGCTTAATCACTTCTTACAATGTAACTGCTGTTCATTACTTTGCTAAGATTAAACCTGGCATTGGTTTCCTTTGGTTTAATATCTCATAGGCCCTCTGAGAAAAAGTAGTAGATAGAATCTGAAATGTTTACACACTCCGCATGTCCAACATGTTGATGGAACATGGATGCAAAGTAAAAGAACCCACCTTTCCCAGGGAGTCTGGGTTAGGTCAGAGAATGGCCCTTCCTGTAGAGGTGCTAGGTAACGATATCCCTGCCTGCTACCCTGGCATCTTTTGTCTGATACAACTATCTTTGTTTGTCGCAGCCTTTGGTCAGGTGAGATAACCTAGCAATGTGATTTGGTAGAATTAGCCATCCCAGAGCCAGAGAGTGGGGTTGGCTACAAAGGAATAAACAATGTGCTCTAGGGTTGAAGTGTGTGTCTGTCAGCCTCCAGAGGAGCTGGACTTGGTGACTCCATCAGTCCATGAACAGTCAATCCTGTTCACAGATTGAAGCCCGATGAAAATTGTGGACTCTAAGACACAGGTGCTCTTCCAGCACTGTGTCACACATGATGCCAGAGTGTAATGCTAGTTTGATGTTCTGAGGAAAGTGTCCAAAGCCAAAGGTTAAAGGTTAAAGGTTTAGTTCTTTTCCTGGACTTGGCCTTGTGCATCCTTTCCCTTGCTGATTTTAACCTTAGTCTTCAGTTCTCAACATCAGTGTCATTTCAGTGAGTCTCTCTAGAAGATCAGCAGTCATGAAGGTGGTCCTAACTCCCACCACGGTTGCCGTTGATTACATGACAGTGGTCTCAGGTCAACTTGCTTCATCTGACTTTGCAGCAGCTGCCAGCACAGCCAGAGCTGGCAATTGCCTCGACCTAGGTGTACCTGATTGCAAGTCACTGCCCGTCTCAGCACCCAGAGTCTTCTGTCTCCCATGCCTACCTCTTCTCTCAGTTGCTCCGCAGTTACTCTTCCACTTCCAACCTCACTGCTTTATTTCTTCTTCCCACTTATCAAAACCTACTCTGAAAAAGTGTGGAAACTGATACCAGCTTAAGGCATAAAGATGAACCAACTCATCAGGTGGGTGATATAAATGATATTCATTTTTCCCTGGGACTCTGCATTTCAACTGATAAGCAGTAAACAGCACCGAAGTGCCTGGCAGTGACTACTGTTTCATCAGCTACTAGCTGTGGTAGTGAACACCTCCAGGACTCAGTCCTTATTCTTAGATTGGAAACTAATAATAGCATCAACCCCCTAGACAAACTGCTAGACTTGATAGAATCTGAAGTAATTTAATACCTTAAATATCAAGAGAGTGCCTGATACATAATAAGCACTGAATAAGAGTAACTACTGCCAACATTTTAAACCAAAATCTCATATTAGGCTGCTTCTCATACTACCATTCATGGAACTTCTGACTAGAATCACCTGGAATCCTATCCACTGCTCGATCTTAGCATCACTAACAATGGAATAACAGGATACTGCCATCCCTGATGGCCATGTGTGTCTTCACCCCAAACTCATCCCACAACTGACAGCACCAGGCCCCCCCCTTTATTATTTTTAAAGATTAATTTATGCATACAAGAATTGGGGTATAGGCCAGAGATGTGAAGGTGGTGTAAAGATTCACCAGAGACAGAGTAGGGAGCAGAATAGGCAGATGGACTGAAACACACTGCTGAGGGGAGCAGCAGGCGAGGCAGGAGAGGTCTGCTGCGCCATGTGGGTCCCCTCCCTGGCTGACACCAGGGATCGAACTCGTGCTGCAGTGACTGCGGTTTGCCTCATAGTATGTTGCTTAACCCACTGCACCACCAGGGAGGCCCCAGCCCCCCTCTTTAGAGGAGAAATGAGAAGAAGGTGAAGTTCTACTGGAAAGTATAGGAGTTACCCAATGGGAGCAGATGGATTTCTGATGTTCAACACAGAGCCCAGAGGCATTTCTCACCTTGGCCGGAGCCAAGCATCCAGGTGGATTTTCTAAATGAAATTCCAACACATGATTTGCAACTTTAATGTGTTGTCTCCTGCCTTTAATTAGTGGAGAAGTCCTCTTTGAAACAGTTATAGACACTTGCCATTTTAGAGATGCCCTCAGGAACCTTCTAACATTTGTGTCCTTCAAGTACAAAGCTCATTTTCACTCTCACATTCATAATAACTCACCTGGCCAGGCCGGCTGCACCATCAGTGGAGAGATTTACAGGAGCTCCTGCACAGTAAATATACCGGGTCAGCCGGCCAGGTGCTAGGACAAAGTAAAAAAGAAAATTGTGTAGATAAAGTGAGACCAGAAAGGATAAACATCCCCCCAGGTGATATCTGAAAAGGGTAAGACTTGAATGCTTCTTGTCTCTCCTGGTAAATTTTAACCTTTTTGGCTTTACTTTGAAATGGATGACTTAAATCTTAAACCCATTTTTGGATTTAAACTTACTCTTTTGACCAACACAGCATGACACGTGATAAGGCTTTAATCCATTTTATAAATGAAATTTTTATTATTTGACAGCCAGAGGAAAACAAAGGAAAAAGGAAGCCGATTCCTCATTTCCTAAGAAGGAGGGTGGGCCAGCATGGCTGTAGTTCCTCACGCTGAGAGCATCAGCCTTGTCACCTGTGTCCCCCAGCCCATTTTCATTCATCACCAGAGCTCAAGCCAACAGATAAGAAATGCCGATTAGGGCCTGCTTTTCCCTGTAAGGCCTCCATGAATCTGAAGGCTCCATCTTACTCAACAACTATAATTTATCTCTCTCTCTTTTTTTCAGTTCTCTGTTGATATACAAGTATTGATTAACTAGACAGGCTGGGAGGAATGAGGGGACGGACGCACAGCCTTCTTGCTGAAAGTGTGGTTCATTTCCTAGATGACAGCTGCTCACGAGCGCCTGGGGTGAGCCCAACTTGGCAGGATGACCCCATATTTATTGTGAGACCGAGGAATGCTATTAACATCTCGACTGATTTAGAGAGCAGGCAGGAGAGGTACCTCCGTGAGTTTTAGGTAATAGTTTCCCATTGCCTGAAGGTCAAGACCCAGTTGCTGGTCTATCTTCCACTACTAGTTGCTGGCTGGCTCCCTCCACCACCCACAGTAGTGCCCACTACTCTCCCTGGATCTGCCCCACCTGCCCCAAACCCTTCCCCTGTGGCTCCACGCACTCCTTTTCTCCACCTGGATTATCTCTCAGGAAGCCATTTACTCAGTAATGGGAAAAGCTCACGTCCTCCCCAGGGCCAGCTCCTGCATCATGTCCTAGGGGGAGACCATGCACACCTCTAGCTCCTCCTCTTTGCTCTCAGAGACCTGTGTGCACACCCACCTAGTAGCTCCTGACACAGCTTCTTACCATAAACATGTGTGTGTGTATGAGTGAATATCAATGTATTAACCTGCTATAAATATAAAAATGTTTTCTGTTTTCCTCCCTTCTTTTGATGCAAGTAAGAATGAAAAGAAATACATCCCCATACTATCTGGGGGAATTTGAAGAGTTCCTAACCTACAGAAACTTTGGGGAAAATATCAAACAGTACAGGAAATCTTACCAATAATTTCTGTTATTAAAAAAATAATAATAATAGAGTTTATTTGGTAGAATACAAAGAAGAAGATGGGACTCAAGAGGATTGAGAATAAGGGGAGATGGGTAAGGAGAGGGAGGTGGGAAGAGGTGGCCCCTGAGGCCTGAAAACTGACAGGAGCCATATTGGAACAGCCCTTGCACGGGGAGAACTTCCTATTTCCAGGACCCAGGCCTGTGCCATGTGATCCATCGCCCTCCTCCCCCGCCACTGAAGTGCACTCACCCTCCGCTATGCCAGACATCACTTGGTTCTCATTTCATCAAACCTTCTACACTCCAGGAAATCTATCGGACCATGGCGCAGTGATTCCTGAGGAGTAGTGATGGAGAAGCCCCCCTTTCTGGAGGGAGTGGGAGAGGGCATAACTCAACAAGCTGGAGACCAAAGTAGGACTGCAGTTGGTGGCAGCCTTGTACTTAGGCCCTTCTCAAGACTTTCACTGTGACTTCAAAGACCCTCTTCCATTCATCAGTAGTTCCCTAGGAAGATATCTGGAATGCATTACGTTCATAATATATAGTAGTTGAGAGAATACCTCATAGTAAATTGTCTACTCTGCCCCTAAAAATATACACTTCTGTAGTAGGCGAAAGTTTGGGAAACTTTTCTCTGTTACCAAACACTTTGTGTTTTTACTAAACATGGATTTATCGAACACCACCCACATGCAAGGTACTGACAGGTAGAGAGGAGGGAAGGGTGCCATGGGAAAGAATAAACAGAAAAATAGCCTTGAACGTTATATCAAAATATGATAGTAATCATTTTCATACAAGCTGGCATTCATACCCAAAATGTTGTTAGCTATTTTTTATCATAAATTAGCATACAATATGGCTTTGTAATGGGCACTAAAAAGTGAAGTGTTTCACAGACATTTCCTGTGAGTCTCTCCTAGCAGGCTGTGTGTCAGAGAAAAAGCATTTGGTACCACAGATTCTAGGCTCCTGGACTTGAGAATAGAAGGTTCAACATCAGTGCTTTGTGTGTGAGCAGAATAGTCTGCTATGTGCAATCTGTGTCAGCAGGCAGAATGCATGATTAGAACTTCGTTGCAGGGGAAGAAAGTCTTCTGCTGGTTTTTTTAAGCATGGGATTTAACCTTATTATCTGGCCATTTAAAACAACTAAATTGTTTTGGGAAAAAAATAGCTGGGCTGTTAGGAATGTTCAAATAGATCATATATATAGGTAAGTAATGAACTTCTGCTGAAATTTAAGATCAGCATTCAGAGACAGTGGTGGTCTTGAGGTTATCTCAGTAAGGCTGCTCAGGCTTGACTTGGAAGGCTCCATCTCCTTCTTGGTTTCTTCCACTGTGTTTGTCTCCCCCTCTCTCCTGCTCTTACCAGACCCCGTGATCGTTTCTATTCTCACCTCCTATATTCTCCTTGGTTGCAAGACTCTAGCTGTGAACTAACTCATGCTGCAGGAAGAAGGCATACACAGGCAGATTTGATTTATACCGAACACTCACTTTATCCCTGATGTCATGCTGGAAGTTGATAAATTTGTATATACTTACTCCTACCCAGTCAGCTCCCACATCAGACCCCAGAGATATAGAGGTTCCTCCTCAAGGTGGCCTCCTCCAGGATTTGGAAAGAGCTTCATTAAAGGACAATTAGATACCTCTCAGGCTACCTGTTCTTCTGGAAATGCCTTCTTAAAGCATC
This sequence comes from Galemys pyrenaicus, assembly GCA_019455555.1. Taxonomy (NCBI): domain Eukaryota; kingdom Metazoa; phylum Chordata; class Mammalia; order Eulipotyphla; family Talpidae; genus Galemys; species Galemys pyrenaicus. The sequence continues at coordinate 9,241,115 of JAGFMF010011796.1, forward strand.
TGTAAGGCACAATGCGCTTGGATAACACACATCTTTGAGGAAAGTTAAAGTTTAGCTTGTAGATACAAGCACCAGCCAGTTCAAACAAGGAAATTCAGTTATGCAAGTGGAAACATCAGCTGATATGGTGGGTTGATGCCAAGTCTACAAAATACCTGACTGAGGCTTAAACACTTTCATTTTCCAACTAGGAACTTTGCAGAAGCAGTCATCTCAATAATTACTCAGTCAAGTTGCTGAAAGGCATACCAGACAGACTGTGATATAAAGCATTTAAACTAAAAAAATCTATCATTTGGTAACTAGACTATAATAGAATTATACTTCTGTCTGTAATAGTTGAAGCCTCAAGATCAATAGTCATGACATAAAACAAAGTAAACACAAGTCATTGTATAAAAGATTCTGTACCAGATTCTAGCACTGTTAAAGTATAAAAGCTTATAAAGCAGCTCATTCAAATATGTTGCAGCATTGAAGTGTTAGTCTTAGAAACCTTCTCAGAATCCAGGACCACCATGCAAATTCTGGTATGGGTGTTATCCACTGTCTTCTATAAAAGTCTTATACTGAATTAGATCAATGTTGAACAAGAAAAGACCCTTATTTTGTGCTGCATTTTTCTTTAGAAGAATTATTTCTAATTCTACACAAGGATTATCTGAAGCAATATCAATATTAAATGTGTCCATTTCTTCTCCTAGAGATTTGGATTTAGTAAGTTTGAAGTAGAGTCAAGGAGTTTCTTTCCTTTTTACTATTTATTTAGAAATAATTTAGACCTACAGAAAAGTTTTAGAAATAGTATGCCAAGCTTCCCTAGTATTGTCAGCTTTAAAAATCCTAATACAATCATCAAAATCAAAACATTAGCACATGTAATTAATTATGGTGGGTTTCTCCGAGTCTGAACCACCAGTGCCCATCCATGCAACCTTATTTAGGAAAATGGTCTTTGCAGGTGCAATTAAAGAGAAGGATCTCAAGATGAGATCATATTAGAATAATCAATGGCAAATGACTCTGGCTTCAATGACAAATGTTCTATGAGCAAAAAGGACATAGACTGAAGAGACACAGGACAGGAGCTGTTCACAGACAGAGGCAGGAACTAGAGTTTTGGTGCCACAAACTGAAGAACACAAGGAATGACCCAAAGCATGAAAAGGCAAGGAAGGCTCCTTCCCTAGGGTGTTCAGGAAGGAATCAACCCTGCCACCACTTGGACTTGCGATTTCTGGCTTCCAGAATTGTGAGGGGAATTTTTTCTGTTGATTTAAGCCACTCAGCATGTGGTACTTTGTTACAACATCCCTCACAAACTAACACATTCGGATAACAATAATAAAGTAACTTTCATCTACCATTTCCAAGTACAATTACCTCTCTTAGTCTCAATCAGGGACTTTTTACTTTGTCTTATATCCTACAGTTACACTCTCTTGCCTTCCTTCCTAACCATACAATTTCTTAATTGGCCTTTTAGAACTCTGAAATTTATAAATTCCATGGAGAAGGGTCTCAAAGATAATTAATTGATCAAGAAGTACTTTGTTTTCTTCAGAAGTAAATTTATTGACTATCTATATTAGATACTCGATAAAAAATACAGAGCCCAAAAATATGAACCATATTTGTGACTTGAAGCTTTTGACATGAAAAATGAAGTTTAATTGATACTGCCAAAGAACTAGGAAAAGCTTTTTTACATAAACAGCAACACAGATGGATTTTCATATGTTAAATAATTTAAGAAATTTTAAATGTGCAGGGCATTCTCAACATCTTGCTACTGGATATTAAGTTAATGTAATATTTCTGACAATGATTTAATATTTGCATTGCATAAATAATAGGTGAAGAGTAGGTATTACATTTGGTATTTTTGAGCTATATATTTTGATATATAATCCATAAACAGGCAACTTGGGATACACTTGTTAAATGATCTAAAATATGTAGATATTGGAATTTGGGTAACTAGTACCCAATTTTGACATTTCAGTGTATGACTAGGAATGGTATTTGATGTCGTTTGATACAGATTATCAATTAGGAAAAATGAAAGGAAATGATTCTCTAAAGAATCTATCATTCTGCACTCAACTATGATCACATTATGATTATGTTCAAGTGAAATATTTTTAAATCTGTGAAACATAAAAACATGTATTTTATCCTTACCAAGTAAATAAGCACTGATTCATAGTTACAAGAATAAAACCATTCTTTATCAATGTAAACATTTTAATGAAAGTGGAATAAGTACCACATTCCTGGTATGGATGGAGTTCATTGGCATTTGCCAATGCTATGGAAAAATTCTGGTGAAATTTCAACAGAGCCCAAAAAAAAAATTTTTTTAAAACACTAGCAAGTTTGAATGTTTAGTCTTTCTTCAATCTTTTCTCCCACTATGAAAAATTTTCCTATATGATTGACTCTTAGTGAGATCACTTTGGGAAGATAAATAGAAATGCCTGCTGTAATTATTCTTTATATCCTAAATCTAAGAAATCTAACCAACTTCTCTCCTGTATAATGTCAAGTAGTCTTGCTTTCATTATGAAGTACAACTGATTTCCCACACTGCTCTTGACATAGCTCAACAGAATGAATGCGTGCAGTGGTGAATATATTCCTGTCTCAAGATCTGTATCAGAGCTGCTAAGAAACATAACCCAACCAATGACAGGTTTGTTTTTAAAAATCAAAACATAAAGATTACAAATGTAAATTCCATTTTCCCTCTCCATAAATATATTCTTCAGCTGCTTAGAAAACATGAAAGTTGAATCTGAAACAAATCCAGGAATGATTCTAAATATTAAAGAAAGGATAAACTTTCATGTTCATGGATAAGAAGACTCAATGTTGTCAAGATGTCAGTTCTTCCCAACTTGATCTATAGATTCAATGCAATTCCAGTTATAATTCCAGCAAGTTATTATGTGGGTATTGACAAACTGATTCTAAAGGTCGAATGGAAAGGCAAGAGAACCAGTATATACAACACAATGTTAAAGGAGAAGAACAAAGTTGAAGGACTGACACTATCAACTTTAAGACTTCCTACAAAGTTACAGTAATTAAAACAGTACAATGTTGGTGGAAGACTACACAAACTAATGGAACAGAATGCAATGCCCAAAAATAGACACACAGAGCCAACTGATCTTTGACAGAAAAGGAAATACATTGGCCATAGATAGACCTCTCAATAAATGGTGCTGAAACAAACTGGACATCTCCCTGCAAACAGTGACTCTAGATAGGAATTTTAAACCTCTCACAGAAATTAACACAAAATGAATCACAGATCCAAATGTAAATTATAAAACTAGAAGAGAAATATAAAATATAGTAGAGGGGCCTCCCTGGTGGCACAATGGGTTATGCAACGCCCTATGACGCCAACACAGCCACTGCAGCATGAGTTCCATCCCTACTGCTGGCCAGGGAGGGGACCCACATGATGCAGCAGATCTCTCCTGCCTCGCCTGCTGCTCCTCTCAGCAGTTATTTCAGTCATTCTGCCTATTCTGTTCCCAACTCTGTCTCTGGTGGATCTTCTCACCCCCCACACCTCGGGCCAGTACCCCAGTTCTTGTATGCATAAATAAATAAATCTAAAAATAATAATAATAAAATAAAATATAGTAGAGAAAAATAGAAGCAAATATATAAAATATAAACTCCTGGGAGAGAACATAGGAAAATATGTCTTGATCTGGGATATGACCATGACTTTTTAGAGACAACACCACAGGCACTGTCCATGAAATACATAATTAGGAATCTGGGCTTCATTAAAATTGAAAAATGTCTGCTCTGTAAAGGACAATGTCAAGAGGAGAAGACAGAACAGACTGGGAGAAAATATTTGTAAATGACATATCTGATAGGTGATTTTGAACTGTTATCCAAAGTATACAAAGAAATCAAAGACCTTAACAAACACCTCACTAAAGCGTATACAGATAGTGAATAAACATAGGAAAGTATGTTCCACATCATATTCATCAGGAAAGTACAAATTAAAATGACAGAGGGGAGGGAATGGGGAGGGAGGGAAGAAGAAGGGAGGGAGAGAAATCTATCCAGATGTAAAAAATAAGGAAATCCTTCCATTTCCACTTGTAACAACATGGATGAATCTTGAGTGCATTATGCTAAGTGAAGTAAGTCAGAGAAAGACAATACTCCATAAGTTCACCATTATGCAGAATCTAAAATAGTCAAACTTACAGAGGACAGAATGAGGTTTCCAGGGTCTGAAGTGAAGGGTGGGAAGATAGAAATGGGAGATTTTGGTCAAAGAGTACAAGCTTCCAGATATAAGGCAAGTTCTGGGATCTAATCATCACATGGTCATCTTAACCTTACACAATGTGACATGTTAATTATATTCCAATAAAGCTAAATAAAATGTAAAAAAACCCAAAACACTGTAACTCCTCGTTTTGCTTAAAGGTTCTGCACCACTTGGTCCTGATTACCCCTCCAGACTTCCTTCTGCCACCATCACCTCTGTTTATGCTGCAGGATACTTGACCAGTTCCAGGCCTCTAGAATTCCCTCCGCGTGGAGTCTCTTGCTCCTCCTGCTCACCTAGCTACACATACTCACCTTCTAGATCTCAGGACTTGTCCAGTCTGTCATTAGAACTAAGTCCTCTCTGTCCCAATCTAAATCTTTGCCAACAGTATAATTTCTCATTGCACTCCTTTTCATTTCCCGCCTAGCATATAATATATATAATATAATATAGTGTATATATTATATACATACAATTTATATGCACAGGTGCAAATATGTATCTGATCCTTATTCTCCCACTAGACTCTGTTCTCTGGAGGCAAAAATGTCTGTGAGGTCGCCATCCTCCCCCCTAGCACCTAGCACAGTGCCTGACATGGAAGGATTCAGTAAGTTTTTCTTAATAAACAAACAGCAACATCTCCATCTTCATGTCAGTAAGAAATATTGCCACTTCCTGACTTCCATTAACATCCAAAAGTTTGAGTTGCATATCCTAAAGTTACTTGTTAGTCCTAAAGTTACTACCTTCTAAACCTAACCTCAGGGAAAGTTTATCAACCCGGTCACTTTTGCTAACTTAATAGTAAACTCCAGAAAGAGTGTGATCTGAGAGGGAAGAAGGCATAAATTCATCAGCATCTATCTTATGATAAGCACCAACAAAAATATGGGAGGAGCATGTAGAATCTCTTCATTTCTGTTTTAAGTATGTAGGGTCTACTAGATACTTAACTAGATACTTTTAACATTTTGCTTACAAAGTTTCAGCATTCTGATTATGTTAAAAGAAAAATTAATATTATTATTATTGTAGCCATGCACTATCGTTTAGAAAAGCAAGTGTCAAAGCAAAATATTAAACAAGTAATTTCACAAACTAAATACCTACATCTCTCATTGTGACAACGTACAAGAGTAAGACTTGGATGTGCAGAGAGAAGTACAAACCCCATCTGTCCATTCATTTTCACCCAATAATCATATACCAAATACTTCTAAACATGCACCATGCTGAAGACACAAGAATCAATATAATCCAAAGTGCTCCATAACAGATGAGTGGCTCAAGAAGATGTGGTATACACACAATGGAATATTGTTCAGTAATAAAAAAGGTAAACCCATGCTATTTGTGGCAGCATGGATGGAGCTTGAAGGGATCAGGCTAAGTGGAAATAAGTCATAAAGAGAAAGATAAATACTGGATGGTGTCTCTAATATGTGAAATATAAAGCAATAAAATTAACACTCAGGTAAATACAAGTTGGAAAACTAACCCTTGGTAGCTGACTATAGACCTGAAGCACCAAGGGGAGGAGGGACAGGAGCAAAGAAGGAAGGCAGCACAATGCTCTGTGGTGTAAGAATATGGATGGGTAGGTTGTGGGTGGACTATGATAATACCTGATGGAGTATCCCAATATTACCTTAATTTAAAAATATATAAAAATAAAAGGGAAAAAAGAATCAATATGACAAGGAGGCCACCCTCTCAATAGAATCCTCATGCCATGACATGGAGCCACATGGGCACACCCGCTTTACCAGTGAGGACACAGGAGAGCCCAAGCCTTAGTGGCTGCTGGGTCTAATTCTGCACCAGGGGTCCCTGACATCACTCTGTATGGTCTAATTGCTCTGGGGTTCTGAACTTCACCCTGCAGTTACTGTGGTATTTACTCCAGAAAGGTACCTCTTCAGTGAACAAGCAACTCATGAGATGCAAATTCTGATCTTGGTAAGTTAATGGGGTGAAAAAAATAATCAGTTTTCCTTTGTGTGATGAGGGGACAGCAGAGAGCACTCTCCACAGGGAGCAGACACCAACATGGAATGGAATGGGATGGAATGGAATGGAATGGAATGGAATGGAAGGCAAATGCACCTAGCATGGGCTGGGTTCACATCCACCTTGCCAGCCCAGGAATGACAAATTATAAGACAGAAAATTGGTTTTTTTCGTGCCCAAGTAACTAAGTCCCCTGGAAGCTGCAAGTGGTTTTCACTAAAGCTGTGTCTTTGAAGTTGTTTTAGCTGATGCTAATGAAACCCCTTTCTGACTAATAGGCCATCTGCTTGTTCCATCTCCCTGAGAGGGAACACACACATCCTCCCCAGCTCCAGGGAGACCACGCTCCGCTCCTCAGTGCTGAGCGTTTCAGCATGGCCTCTGGCTGAGAATTTTCTGTTTGTCTCTGAGATGCAGAGAGTGGTGTGGATGGTTGGGGAGGGGTCACTGTGCCACCCAGGGAAGTCACTTGGGGCCCAGAGCTCTCAAGGAATCAGCCCCTCCCCGAACTTATGTATGCTGCTCCTCTGAGCACAGCAGGTGGGAGATGGCGAGACACCTGATCCTGGAATAGGGGTGTAGGGAGGTGGTCATTTACAGAGGGGGGAGCAACAAAAAGCCAGAAAACCAGCTTTAGCAAAGAACTGGAGCACAGCTGGTTCCACTCTGTTACGCTTTCCAGACTAAGTCCAATGGAAATGTATACTTCAAACAACAGTTACACCAACAGTCATCACAGGAGAGAGAAAGAGATGGAGGGAAGGAGAAAGGTGAGAGGGAAGTCTTCATGGTTAAAATATTCAGGAAACACTAAGGTGAATAGAACTTCTTAGGTCTTTGAGGTGCTTTTACATACTATGTACTATAAGAGAAATGATAATATTTGCCATCGCCCTGGCCTATTTAGCTCCTTTTGCATGCCATCTGTAAAAGCTGGCCTGCTGTTGGCTGCGAGGGACAATGCCAGCCCACACTGTGTTTACAATAGATGTGAACAACTTGCCTGCAGAGGAAGGCTTTCCAATTGGAGGAGGGAGGAGAAGGAGTGCCTCAGGGAGATCACAGGATGGGCATGAAGCCCTGTGCTTCTGGAGCCTTCCCTCGTGGTGACAGAAAAACCATAAGGGCAATAGTGATCTCACACAGCCACAGCCACATTCCCAGCAGAACATCGTCCTGCTAGCCTCTCTCCTCTCACCTGGAGAGAAATTCTCCAGGGATGTTGACTGACACCCTCCTTATATCACATTATCCAGAACAAGGTCACAGGGACACCCTTAACCACAAGGGAAGCTCAAACTGGTTAAAGTCTGGTTTTCCCAGGCTCTGTAGTGAGAAACTGTCAAGGAAAGGTGGAGCTGCAAGTACCTGCAGTCCGCGCCACCAAATCCACAGTCGTCCCCCCCCCCCCTCCACCTCATTCTATCCACCTTTCTAGGGCTGCTCTAAGGGACCCCACCACCCAGTCTCCCGCAGCCTTGTGCACATGGGCCCTTTGTCCCTTTCCTACCACTCTTCTGCAGGACCTGGTCTTGCGGGGACCCAATATTTGAAGCACATTCATCTGCTCCGCTGGGGACACCCACTGCTGGCTTGAACCAGGATGGCAGGAGCTCCTGTTTCCATTTCTTCTTCAGGGCACTAAGACATTTAGTGCCCTGCAGGGGGTCGCCAGAGCCCCTCATTTTGGTTGTCACTGGGGAGCTATGGAACCAAGAGAGGGATCTAGCCAGCAGAGAATTCCCTTAAAGGGCTAGCACAGATCGGCTGTGGGAAGAGCTGACACACTGATTTAGGGCAACTGTCCCTCACACTGGACACATCACTCAGGACTGGCCGCAGCACCTGAGAGGCTGAACCTCACATGTGGGCCCTGCTGCACTTCATGGGACTAGGATGCCACCTCCAGTCCAGAGCATCAAGGACGGCGGGGTAATGGCAACGAGGTTCCATCCTGTGTGGGGAGCAGAGTGGCTTCTCTTCCCTGGCCCAACCCCACAACCTCCTCACACACTTCCAGGCAGTCCTCCCCACACGGCTACATCCATCTCAAAGACTCAAGACAATTACTCCGCGAAGCCAACAGACCCTCAGATCTGCGTCCAACATAGCGCCTCCACACCAAGCCATGCGTGTCAGGTGAGGACTGTACATTCTTTGCTCAGGTGGCCCCACTCCTCATGCCTCTGCCCATAGGGTCCTCCCTGGTCTTTCCACTGATGGTGGCTTCAGACAGATTGCAAAGAGCAAGGCAGGGTGAGCCATCACAGTATGCTGCTTTACCCTGAGGGGGGAAGTGCGTGCAACCATAAACACTCAGCGCTGGTTTCTGGATGAGAACAGGGAGGGATGAGGCCTGCCACACCACAGATCTGCACCAGTACCCAGGACCATGAGCCAGCACTTCAGCCCATGCTGCCTCTCTGCTCACGGTCTAAGTCTACATTGACTAGTCCTTTATCTCACACGGCCCCATGATGTTTGTTAAACTAGAAGCAACTAGAATTGCTTCTAGTCAGAGGCACTGCACACCCTTGGATGACCCTCATCCCCTATGGTCAACTTGTCAAAGGGGCAGAGCTGCCATCTCTGGCAGTGGGAGCCCGGAAAGCCCCCCTCCCCGATTCCAAACAAATCCACTCACCAAGCCCCAAAATGTTCATCCAAAGCTCCAACTCTGCAGTCCTGCTGCCCTTGATAGCTCTGATCGGGGGGGATATTTCCATGATCACTTCATTACTGATATCTTGAACCAGTCTGCTATTCAAGTCTTTCCCAAAACTTCTGTGCTAAAATCAAACTTATAGTTCATTGTAGGTCAGGTCATAAAAGATTAGAACATGCTCAACCTTTCCAAAGGCAGGTTTATATAAAGTCATAGACACTGGATGATGAGGCAGACAAAGTTATGTCACTTAAACGGTATTTTCCTATAGACTCATAAATTTTTTTTTCACTTTCATTTCAAATGTTCACAAAAATAACCCCTCTCATTTTATTCTGTCAAAATGTCCCTTTATTGGGTTGTGGCTAATGATTTAAGAAGTAATTTTCAGTAAAACATGTCAGTGCATTTATAACAATCAAAGAAGCACAACGATGCCACTTTCGGGGTGCTGATGTCATTACCCTGGGGCTGCCTGCCGTGTGGAAGGAACACACAGGTGCGAGTGTCCCTTTTTCCTTCTGCCACCAAGTTTTCAGCTTCCAGGTGTCAGATCTGAGCTTCTGGCCTTTAAATAAGAGGAGCTGCAACAGGGACCGCAACAAGGGCAGGTGACTTGATAATGGAGCCTTCTTTATTCTCAACACTCTTAACTTTCAAAAGGAAAACTCACTGCCCAGCGGTAGGAAGAGCCGCTAAACTGAGCTCATGTTTATTAATTTGCTCATTGTACTTGTTAAGCAGGAAATAAGTTTATTAAGGAAAATATTTAACCCTTTCACAGTCCAGAATTAATCTTTCTGGAAGTCAATTTTTATGGAGATCAGGCAAACAGTATTTCCATCCAACAACCAGAAATATGAAGGTATTCTGTGAGCCCAGCTGCGACAGGAACTCAGAGATGGGGAATATAAACCCTAGTCAGCTCTTTCTAAGCTGCACACAGCATGTCCACTGAATCTGGGGTGACTCCAGGCCAAGCTCAGAGATTGCCAGCACAGCTGCCCAACCCACAGCAGAAGCAGAATTCCGCATCTTGTTCAGGCACCATGTTCGTCTGAAGCTTGAGGGGCTTCTATCACAACTCAGCCTTCCAGGGGTGAAATTTCTCAGGAGCTCTTTGCCCACACACAAGTTTGAAAGTATATAAAAGAACTTGAGGTATTAGGCTCCCGGGCTCTGTGTGTATAAACCCTTGAACATCTAAAGCCCAAGTTAAGAGCCAAGGGAAGCATGACCCATGGGCTGAGAAAGTCCCAAGCTCCATATGCTGCTCATGAAGTGAGGGGCCTTGGACAGGTTGCACAAGCTCCCAGTGTGAGGGAACAAAAATATCTTCCTTCCAGGACTGTCATGAGGATTGAAAGTCTTATCTGTATGTGCAATGCTCAAAACTTGGTAAACATTTAATAAATAGAAAGTGCCCTTAAGAAGCAAAACTCTCTTGTCTTCGTATCTGTTTCTCATCAGAAGATGGGAGGAATGGAGTTGTCTTACGTAGCCTTGAATTTGGCTGCCCCGAGATTTATAGCCTCTGTGGAAGCAATAAACCACCCACTCCAAGGTGGACCCAGTTTTAAGGGGACCTTTTCCTCCCCCACTCAGGACTTGGGCTTTCTCCATAGTAACACTGTATGAACGGAGAATTTTTATGTGCTGAGTCCTGGAAAGTGTACAATTGAGTAAGTATCATTTTACATTATCATTATAATGAGAGCGCTTTGTTTAGTGCTTACTATGTGCCAGGCAAAGCTTTATTTTTATTGCCTCCTTTATGATGATGATAATAATGGGATAACAATAGCTCTATAAGGTTACCATTCTTATTCCTAGTTTTACAAGTGAGAAGACAGATGCCCAGGGAGGACGGTTAACTGGTGACATTTTTATAAAAGGCAAGATGGCAGACTCCAAGCTTCTCAGCTGTGTGCTATTCTGGCCTCCCAAGAAGATACTGTGCCATCAGTGATAAGGTAGCCAACTCTTTAATAAGCAGAGAATGTAAATTAAGCCTATTTAATTATTAATCCATTAAAACAACCATGATTCTCATTTCACACATATAAGACAGCAACAATTTAAAACCTGGGTAATACAAGAGTTGACAGGGGTGTGGAATGTTGAAAGTGTGGACGACTGTGGGAACATGGGTCAAGCAGCCAGACTGGATGGTAGGCTGTCATCGTCTCCAATCAAGAACACACATGTGCGCGCACACACACGCACACGCACAGGCACATGTGCTTGCACGCTGGCCCAGCAAGCGCGCTTCTCAGACTCTGTCCCAAGATCCTCCCACGTCTGTAAGACACTTTCCCAGCCTTGGCGCTATTAACATTTGAGACTGGATAATTCTCTGTTTGGGGTGTCCTGGGCACTGCAGGCCAGTTCAACAGATGCCCATAGTGTCTTCCCCCCATTATGACACCCCCATTCTGATACCACCCAATCTCCAGACATTGCCTCGAGTTCCTGGTGAGTCAAAGCCATTTCCTGTTAGGAACCACAGCCACAAGGGATTGGCTTGGGGTGCTCATTGCAGCATCCTTTGTGAAGTGAGGCTGAAACTACCACAGCATATGTTGTCAAAAAATGCAGGGGTGAACATCCAGGGCTGCCAGCAGAAGACTACGCAGCTGTCAGACACAGCAACACAAACTGAGCTTTAAGCCCAGTCCTGGGGAAAAGGAAGGAATCAGATCAGAACACAGACCTTCAGCACCACTTATGGAAATTAAAAATATGTTTGCAAAACAGACACTTTTGACTGGCTTTGACTCACCAGGAACACATCTGAGAAGGATATATACTGAAACACTGGAATTACCTCTGGAGGATTTGGGACAAGGCAGCGAGGCAGAAGAATAAAGAGAATGTCTCATTTAGATCAATGTGTACAACAAACAATGCCTGCTCTTGTGGACAAGATGCCAGAGCAACAGTTATGGTGGAAACAGGCATGGGGCCATTTTATGCAGGTTGCCACCTAATACTAAAAAGAGATGCTTACCCAGAAATTTTTAGTGTGAAGTGTAAAATGCCCGGTGAAGAAGGCAGCTCACCCAACCTGGAGGACATGAGGAAGTTATATTCTGCTGGGTCCTGAGAGACAAGGGCTTCTGACTCAGAGACAGGGAGAGTAAGATAAGAGCATTCCAGGGAGGGCACTGTGTAAGACTGAAGCACGGAAGTCAAGAAGACAGGGTAAGATCCCATGCAGACGGGCAGCGAGTTGACACAAGACAAGAGCCCCAACAAGCCAAACACAGATGTCCATAGGGGCCCCAGGGCAGTGCCCAGGATGCCTGCCCACCCCGCACTGCCCACCCACCCCTCACCCCCATGCACTGGGGCAGCCCTGCCCAGGGTCAGCACTGCAAACCTCCCTTGCCCTGGCTCCAGCTGCTTCCCACCTGATTGGTGCTGATTTTATCTTAGATGCTCCTGGTGCTGTCTGACATGGCCTTGGGGAGCTTAGCAAATAAGGCAAGTGCTAAGACTGAAAGGGCTCTGTCAAACAAAAGAAGGACGAAGAAAAAACAGCCACCAGAGCGGTTTTAGCTTCCCGGAATGAATGGCAGCTGTGGGAAAGGCAATTTCTCAGTGGTCAAGAGAGGGCAACAGAGACTTCGGGATTTCTCCGCGCGCCTCTCGAAGTTCTCGGCCCCCCGAACCTTGGCCCTGCTCACACAGATGGTTTTCTGCAAGGGAGATACAAGTGGCCTCTCAAGTGTGACGGGAGAAGCAATTAGATTTTCTGGTCAAGCTGGATGAAGAAGTTCTATGACTGTCACTGCTCAGGCTTCATAGTCCTCAAAAAGGTTTTTTTCCTTCTCCGAATTCTGTGGAACTTTCATTCATCGACTGATGGACACTACAAAAAGGGTTGATTTTGCAGGGGTTCCCTAGGAGAGGAGAAAGGGGGCAGGGAAGGAGAACTTTTTTTTTATTTTACAGACTGTCATTGTTCATGTTTTATTAAAGTTCTGTGTTCTATAGGTAGGTTTTCTTTTTTTTTTTTTTTAAAGATTTATTTATTTATGCGTACAAGCACTGGGGTACAGGCCAGAGGTGTGGGGGGTGAGAGGATTCACCACAGAGAG
>JAGFMF010011796.1:9260255-9277277 GCA_019455555.1 Galemys pyrenaicus
AGGTGGTGGGTCGGGTGTAGGGGTGAGGGAGTGGAGGGTAGGGGTGGGGGGGGGAGAAAGGTTAGCATAGCCATCACTCAGCTATAGAAACCAAGGTCCTCAGGCTCTGGGATGCATACCAGACCTGAGGGTAAAGATATGGAGATTGAGCCCATTGTAGAATCTCTGGTCCCTTTCAGATTCTAGAGTTTATTCAAAGTCAACAAACAAGCCACTCTACTGAGTGAGCCCCTTCGAAAGAGAAGACATATCAGGGCAGTCTCTGTACTGACTCAGGGCAGCTGTTCCTCTGCCCACTTGTGACAGTGCAGGTGCTTCTCTTCACCAACTCTCTTCTCTGCAGGGCAGCAGCCTCCTGCCTGCCTGTGACCTGTACCATGCTGGGGCTTCTCTTCACCGACCTCCCTCAGTGAAGGCAGCTCTCCTCCAGGCTGCCCCCTGCAACCATGCAGGCCTCTCTCAGAAAACCTGTCCCTTTGGGGCAGCTCTTCCTGCCCGCTTGTGTCTACACAAGTGTCCTTTACTCTCCTGTTCCTTTCCCTAAAAAACCTACTCTTTAAAATAATTAACGTCTCTGCCTTGTGGAGAACCTCGCCTGTGTGCCGCTGAACAGGAGCTCTGGTGAAACCTTCTCAGAGTGAACCTCAGAACTCTGCTTTCCAAACCCACAGACTCCAAAAAAAAAAAAAAAAAAAAAAAAAAAAAACGACATCATTTCTGNCACCAAAAAAAAAAAAAAAAAAAAAAAAAAAAAACGACATCATTTCTGCATCACAAAAGTATAGCATCTGACCTTGAGGGGGGCTGCGAAGGGCAGACAGTGGGTCCAGGAGTGTCAAGGGGCCCATTCACCAAGGAGGGCTCTTTGCAGCTTCTTTGACTTGGTGGTTTCACCTCCTGCTGATAAACATGCCCCGGGCCATTTATTTATGCTTGTATAATCCCAATGTATTTTAGTTGAAATTCTTCTATTAAGGAACTTTCCCTCATTAACATTTCATGTCTGGTATGCATCCCAGAGCCTGAGGACCTTGGTTTCTATAGCTGAGTGATGGCTATGCTAACCCTTCTCCCCCCCACCCCTATCCCCCACTCCCTCACTCCTACACCCGCCCCACCACCTCCATCAACTTCAAATATAATGTACATAAGGAGGCAAAACAAATGATGTATTCTTTTTCTTTACTTACCATTTTATTGTTTTCAGAATGAGTTAGTACTTTAGCAACCTGCAAAGACAACCAATGAGTTCTCTTTTTTTTAATTTTAGATTTAGTATCATTATCTATCCATGGATTTGTTTTTATTTTATGTATTTATTCAACTGCAGTCTTACATCATTCTTTCTGAGATTGAGAGGTGGCTGGATGGCTGGATAGATAGAAGATAGGTAAATAGGTCGGCAGGTAGGTGCAAAAGTATAGAAATGAGTGATGGGAATAAAACCCACACCCTAAACCCTCTGCCCAGAAGTGACCCTATAGAATGCTTAACAAGATAATTTCTTCATTAAGGTAACAGGAGTGGGTGTGTGTCTTGCAAATAAGGAACCTGGATAGGACTGTAACAGGTTGGTCCCCAGGAAAGAGGGAAGTTCCAGAATCCCCGTTCCGCCCTAAGTGGGTGGAGCTGAACAGGGATTAAAAAGATGTTGGAGAGAGGAGAGAAGAGGACAGAAGGAAGGGAGGAAGAAGGAAGCAGGATGGAGAGCAGCAAGGAGACCTGGAGGAGGCACGTGGAACAGAGGGACATGTAAAGAAACTGTGCTTGCTTTTTGGTCTTAAACTAGTTGGAATAGATATAAGTGAAAGACCTATGGGGAGGTTAACAATGGCAGCTTTCATCTTAATTTTAATTTTGCTCTTTTCCTCCCAGATTTGTCTGACTCTTTCTGACCCTTTTCTATGGGTCTCCACTGAAAGGTCCTTTAGACTTGTGTCAGGCTTTTGGGGCTTGCTTTGAGCCAATACTATTTGGCTGGACTTTTACCCTCAAGAAGTTGGGTAACTATGTTCTTTGTCCTTTCCGTATTGTTACCCAACTTTATTAAAGTTCCTTTCCATTAAAGACCTTAGATGTTTGTCTTGATGCGGCGGATGGCAGAACCCATTTAGAGAGAGCAGGTTTGGGGTTCTGGGGTACCCCTCTCCCTGTCCTGTAACAGGACCACTGTTTACAAAAAGCAATGACTTAAGGGGGAAATACTCCAGTTCCTAGGAAGCAGAGACTGAAAAAACGAAGATGAACTATTTAATTAGACATAAAGGAGAGAACCAAATTAGGGGTTAACATTTGAGGAAAATGGTGCAAAACAAGGTTTTTATTTTTAAGGAATAAGAATAGTCAAGAAATAAAAGTGTGGAGACTATTTTTTACCCACAAGAAGATTATCCTCACAGACTGCTGTTTGCTGAAGTAAGGTGAGAAAAAACAGTAGGACTTTGTTATCAGCAACTCTGTGAGTCGCACTTCCAGCACTGCAATGGGACCAGGGTTATTACTGGTCTAAACACAATCAGGACTTCTTAGCAGCACCTTCTCCTGGGCTGGGCATCCCAGGGAGCTGCCACCCCACCACTCTAGTCTCAGGTCAGAAGCCTCCTCTCAGCCTCTTCCCTTTCCAGACACACCCTGTGTGCAGCACATCCTGCTGCTGCAGCAGCTCTGCCATACTAGGAAGTCTGACTCCTCCCCGCTCTGCTTCTCCCCCTAGTCCAAGCCATTTCTGTCACTCATCTGGAATACCGCAACAGCTTCCTCAGGTTATTTCTGCTCCACCATTGTCACTGTTCAGTGTCGTTTCCCTCCACCACCACTGGATGATCCTTTGAGGTTGTATTTCTTAAATTTCAGTTCAAGTCAGCAGCAGCTTCTTGTCTCACTCCGAGTAAGAGCGAGGCTCCTTGCTGCAGCCTCCCAGGCCCCTTGCTATCCCCTGACCTCATCTCCTAACATCCTTTTCCTCTTCCCTGCATTCCAGCCTCATGGGTTGGTGATGCTGCAGACACTACAAACATGCTCTTGCCTCAGGACCTTAGCAGCTCCTGAACCACAGCACACCTTGCTCCCCATCCACAGGGGACACATGCCAAGATGGACAGTGATGACCGGAACATCAGATAGTACAAGATCTTATCTATACCATGTTCTCTTTATGTATCATATATATGTATGAGTGTTAATTTATATACTAGGCACAGTAAGAGACTAATGATAATAATGAGCAATAAAACAGAACAATTATAATATAAAGTAATAAAAGTTATGTCAGTGTGATCTCTCTCAAAATACTTCAATTTGCAGATTATTTTCAGGCCTCAGAAAGCAAAATCGCAGTGCTTCCCTGGTGGCACAAGGGGTTAAGGTGCAGCACTATGAAGTCATCTGCAGCTACTACAGCACAAGTTCAATCCCCAGCCAGGGAGGTGACCCACATGGCGCAGCAGACCTCTCCTGCCTTGCCTGCTGCTCCCTTCAACAGTGTATTTCAGTCAATCTGCCTGTTCTGCTCCCCACTCTGTCTCTGGTGACTCCTCTCACCCCCCATATCTCTGGCCTGTCCCCAGTTCTTATATGCGTAAATAAATCTTTAAAAAAAAAAACCCACAGATAAGGGGATTACTACGTATATGGGTGACTTGACCCCCAGATACCTGCATGGTTCATCCCCTTTTCTCCTTTCAGTGTGTGCTCCAGTGTCACTGTCCTTGCCCATCCTCAGCCCACACATGGCAATGTCTGTCCTCTGAGAATTTATTCTGCACAGCAATGATCACATCTGTGGTACCACACAGTTAATTCATTCATCTTGCTTATGTTTGTCTCTTCCATTGAAATGTAAATTACTAACAGCAGGATTTTGGGATTCTTTTTTTAAAGATTTATTTATTTATGCATACAAGAACTAGGGTACAGGCCAGACGCGCAGGAGGTGAGAAGATTCACCAGAGATAGAATGGGGAGCAGAACAGGCAGATCGACTGAAACACAGTGCTGAGGGGAGCAGTGGGCACAGCAGGAGAGGTCTGCCACACCATGTGGGTCCCCTCCCTGGCCAGCAGCAGTGGCTACAGTGGCTACAGTTTGCTTCGTAGTGTATTGCTTAATCCACTGCTCCACCAGGGAGGACCCGGATCTTTGGACTTTTTTTCATTGCTAGAAGCAGGACCTGGTACACCATAAAGGCCCAGCATATACCTGATGAATGAAAATAAAACACTATGAAAGTCAACACCAGATGCCCCCAACCACTGCCCCCAGCCACTGCCCCGACATACACAGGCTCCACTTTTTCTTCTCAGCTCTAAAGTCCATCAATGGAAGATGCAGTATCAGCTTTTGCTGTGTTCACATGTTTACCAACAGACATGTGGATGTGATTTGAGAACAATTTTTAATAAATTATTCTATCTCTTAGTAGATACAGTGAGCAATAAACAGAGGGTCATACCCTCTCACTTTATTTGCATTGTAAAATCAAATGGGCAGCTTGTTAATAATAAAAAGTTAAAGGCCTCCCTAGTGACACAGCGGGTTGAGCACCACTCTGTGAAGCATCCATTGCATAGCACCACAAGTTCAATCGCTGGCCAGGGAGGGGACATACATGGCGCAGCAGACCTCTCCTGCCTCACCCACTGCTCCCCTCAGCAGTGTATTTTGATCAGTCTGCCTGTTCTGCTCCCCACTCTGTCTCTGGTGAATCCTCTCACCTCCTGCGCCTCTGGCCTGTACCCCAGCTCTTGTATGCATAAATAAATAAATCTTAAAAAAAAAAGAAAACCAGCCCAAAAAAATAATAAAAAATTAAGATTATGAGCTGAACAAGAATAAATAAAGCCTGGTCCCTGGGGTTCGGCGCTCTCTTGCTTTTTGCCATCACTTTTGCCCTATCGGCAGTTTTCCAGATTGGGCTCGTGAAGCAGGACCTGCCCTTAGCCCCCTGCCAGTCATCGCCTGCAGTGGCTGAGTCTTTTGCTCTCTCTTACCCCCAGTTCAGTGACCCTCAGCCAGAGATGAAATATCGGAGTTGGTGAGACACCTGTTCACACCACGATGGTCCTGGGCTGGTCCCCAGAGGTTCTGACTCACGTGTCTGGAGAGGATTATGGAGAAAACGAGTAGCTGTACCTCAGGGACTCCCCAGGGAGCAGGATCCCACGCTCTGAATCCGAACCCTGGGCCAGGTGACATGTGTATTAACCATAGTGACCATGGGAGTCATTTTCACTGACGAGCAGGAGGGCCTGGGAGGAACCCTCATCACTCAAGGACAGACAAGTCACAAGTTTTCCAATCACAACATCTCTGGCAGGGGTAGAACAGTGACTGACTAACTGGAAAATCCCTTTGTGCTAGCAGTGAGGAGAGGGAGGGATTATCATGGGAGTTATGCAGCTTATTATTTAAGCCTTGCCCATAATGCATATTTTTACAACAGTAAGAAATGTGTATTTATTTTGCCCCCAAGACTTCCGGCCACACTTTGAGACAATAAAATCTCCCAGATCTCTATGACCCAAATCAGTCTTTTTCTTCCCCCAACAAACCTTATCCCAGATCTGTGAGGGTTACAGGGCACAGTTTCAGAAGGGGGTCCATCACGAGAGTTAAAAGTGAGGCATATTCAACACACATGGGCACGGCATGGCAATGAGATCATGGAGTAAAACAGTACAGAGAGTTCAGGAAGGGTTTCCTGGAAGAAGTGACACTATAACTTTTGGCTATGTAGGCACTATCCAGGGAAGGAAAGAGGAGAAAGGAATGTTGCAGACATATAAGTGATGTGTTCAAAGACGTCAAGGTGAATGCAGCCTGCCTTAAAGAGCCAGTCCAGTGTGGCAGAGTTCAAGGAGCCTGCCCAGTGTGGCAGAGTTCAAGGAGAGCGGGAAAGAACTCAATATACTGGAGCCAGATCATCATGACCACGTAACCTATGCTAAGGAATGTGGACCTATCTTAATTGCATGAGAGGATTCAAAGGAAGGGATCTGATGAGCTTTGCATCCTAGAAGAGGCAGGTCACCATCCCAAGCCACATGATTGCAAAGGAGCAAAGCTGAATTCAGAGAGGCAGGTGAGAGATGCCTGTTCTTCCAGGTGAGAAGTGAGTGACTACAGCCTCTTCTTCTGCTCCCCAGACTGTGTTATGAGAGGAAGCACCAGCATTTCCAAAAATAGCATCTTTGACCATCTGCAGGGTCTGAAAGTTCTTTTTATTATTTACTCAGCAATTTTCATTTAAAAAAAAAAAGTTCACTGAGCACCTGTTAGCTTCTATACCTGCACCTCCAAATCAGCTCCACTGGCTACATGTGACAGCCGAGCACTCACAGGTGGCTCTGTGAGGTGCCATGAGTATAAAGTGCACAGCAGATTTTGAAGACTTAGCCCAAAAGAAAAATGCCAAATCTCTCCTTAATAATTTTGGATTGATTACATGTTGAAATATTTTGAATATATTTGAATATATGAAAGTACTTAAAGTATATTTTAAGTAACTTGATTAAAATAGATTATTAAAGTTAATTAAAAGTTAATTTTACCTTTTTACTTTTTTAAAATGTGACTGCTAGAAAATATTAAATTATATAGATGGCTCCTATTTCTGGGTTGCATTCTATTTTTATTAAACTGAGACATTCTAGGTACTCTTCCCAACTCCAAGAACATAGTGCGAAGCAAAAGAGCCCCTGTTCTCATTAGTGCTTACCTTCCAGTGGAATACGATTCCAAATCAATCTCAAAAAGGTCAACTGGGGGTCTGTCTCCCTGGTGGCACAATGGGTTAAGCAACACACTATGAAGGAGACCACATCCATTGCAGCACGAGTTCAATCCCTGCCTCCAGCCTGGGAGGTGACTCACATGGTGCGGCAGACCTCTTCTGCCTGGCCCGCTGCTTCCCTTGGCAGTGTATTTCAGTTGATCTGCCTGTCTGTTCCCTGCTCAGTCTCTGGTGAATCCTCTCACCCCCACACCTCTTGCCTGTACCCCAGTTCTTACAGGCATAAATAAATAAATCTTAAAAAAAAAAAAAAAGGTCAACTCCTGTATGCATAAAAATAAATTTAAAAAAAAGTCAAGGTAGGTACATTCTTCATTCCCTGTATAACTAAGCCCTTGACCACCAAGTGCTGCCACATGATACTGGGCCAGAGCTTGGATTGCGGTCACATATACAGATGCCAAAGGACAAGGGGGTAGGTCCCTGGACAAAGGCCTCCAGGCAGTTCCTGCAGACACACACGGCAGGATAACAGATAACCAAGGCTGTTCAAGGTACATGTTAGAAGTTGTAGCTGTTTCAACAAAGCCACAAAAGCAACACTATCTGTCACTTTAACTCAGTGCTGCTAACTGGAATATTATTGCTGATGTAATTTTGCTTCAATTTAGTTTTGCTAAATTATTTCAGTTTTATAGTTGTACAACTAGAAATGTGAGGAATTTGTAATTAGTTTTCAGTTTGAACACGCACAATCCTGTAATATGGCTAATTTCACTTAACACGAGAGATAGGTCGTGATTTTTGCCTGGAAAAGGAACCCTTACACTACTCAAGTTTTAGGTCCTACCTGGAGCACAGCATGTGCCTGCACACTTCCTCTTCCCTGCCCCTCACCCATCCCAACCCATAACTCGGGAGCTTTCCTAGGGCTTCTTAAATAGCCCAGATTAATTGCAGCCCTCCCCTTCTTCTGGGCTAGAGGAAGAAATACAATAATTCAGAGGCCTTTCACCAAGCCAGTCATGGCTCTCAGGAGCATACACCCGGGGGGGTTTTAAGGACACTGGAGAACTGGGGCTCATGGACCACTCAGAACAGATGCTACCTGTAAGAAGACAGCTTGTCTCACCACCCTGCTCCTCCCCACTCTCACCACCACCCCCAGGCCCTGGATTCTTGTCAGGGAGCGGGGAGACCCAGTTGTCTTCCTGCCGTAGGACTCGCCAGTCTCTATAGGACTGCTCTTGGAAAGTCTGTTTCTGTGTCACACCCATTTATGATCCTGGGCAGTATAATGGGGGGCAGGAGGTGGAGAGTAAGGGAACTAGGGATAATTCCACAATGGAAAGACAGCAGAGCATAATAGTTAAAATAGTACGCTCTTGCAAAGTTCTCTGTACCCCTATTTCTTTTTCTGTAAAATGCGGACAATAATTCTCAGTTGGATTTATGAAACTACACTATTACATATAACACATTTGGAACAGTGCGTAGCTCTCATTATTGATTACAATTACAAAGAAGTCCAAGGGCATTGGGTCTGCCACAGGGGAAATAAGACATGAACCTAGAAGACCCAAACCCCGTAGAATTTCATCCTCTCTGACTGGTCAGCACTCCAGCCATCGCTGGCTCAGGGGGGTTCTGTGCAGAGCTGGTCCGCCCCTGGTCCTTCACACATACAACTACCGAGGGGTCTTTGGACAAAATTAAAAAGCAGACTTGGGAGCCACTATAGCAGGAAATGCATTTGGCAGAAATGAGAGAATGCCTTTGGCAAAAACACTGTATCTGCAAATCCTCCCATTTGCAGTTTCTTCGTGGAACCCCAGAACTGTGCCGCTCCAGTCAAAGCTACAGGAGGGGCTCACTGACATGAAGTGTTTGGGGTCCTCCATTTCAGTCACTTGTATGTTCACACTCCTGAACATATCAGGGGCGTAAGTTCTTATGCCTGAAGCGCCAGGTGGCCTGGGCAGCACACAGCAGGTAGCCTTCTAAATTGTCCAGAATCCTTGGCCTGAAACACTTCGAGCAGCTCAAGACTCTGAAGCAGCAGTTCTCACGCTTCGGTGGGAATCATAATCACCACCAGGGGAATTTAATACAAATATAAAAGGCCCAAGCCCTGTTCCATGCGTGCCTCATTAGCTATTAAGTGTTTCCCTCCAGCCCCAGAAAGAGGGAGCGCTGGGCCTAGAGTTGCAGAGATCCCCACTCCCTATATAATCCAACCCATTGAGAAGGCTTCACCTGAACACCCCTAATCACAAGCTCATCCCTTCAATACTTTTATTAATAAAAACTAATACCGACATAAAAGTACTAATCATGTTTAAGTCATGCTGTCTATACACACTGTGGCATTTTGAAAAGGATTTGCATAAGTTTATTTTAGACTTGGGGATTCTTAGAACTCACACTGTCTCACTATTACAAAAAGAATACTTTAAAATTATGACATGAAGACATTTAATTAACTTTTAATTGAAATGGCTCCAGGAAGAAAATTATAAATAGCACATTTGTCTTCACTCTGTTTTCATTACAAGGCAGAGAAAGCAATCAATCGACAGGAAAATACAGTGTAAGTTGGGGTGTGGTCACCAAAAGCAGAAACACAAAACTCTCCAGGATAACCCCCAAGTGCAGGCACCCCAACACGCGGGCCAATTACCAGGAATAAATTACTGGGCTCTAATAAGCTCTTTGATGCCTGAAATTACCAATATAACATTCTTTCAGACACTATAACTGATTTGCGCTACAAAGTTCCCGACTTCCTCTGCACCAGCGGTACAAAGATGGCTGTGTCCTGCGCCCACCACAGCCCTGCGGACCAGGTTCTGAATTCTGGCCACTATGAATTTGAAACCGTTCCTTCCGGCTGTTCAGTCACCAAGTCTAGACATTACCATCGATTCTCTCTCCCACACCCCATAAACAGTTCAACAAATGGCCTCTGAAATATGCCCAAATCCAATCATTTTTCCACTCCACCACCACTAAGGTTCAGCTACCCGCATCTCTCACCGGGATTGCTGCACGAGAACCTCCACAAGTCTCCTGTGAGTCAGCTGTGCCTGAGTGCTCAAGGGGCTCATTTCAGAACGTAGAAGCCCAGGTTCTATCAGACCTGCAGAGCCTAGAGACCCTCCACAGGTCCCACTCTCCCCTTCAGGACCCCGCCTCTTAGTCCCTCCTCCTCTCAGCCCCTCCTCCTCTCCAGACCCTCCTCCTCTCAGTCCCTCCTCCTCTTAGCTCCTCCTCCTCTCAGCCCCTCCTCCTCTTAGCTCCTCCTCCTCTCAGCCCCTCCTCTTCTCCAGACCCTCCTCCTCTCAGTCCCTCCTCCTTTCTAGACCCTCCTCTTCTCAACCCTCCTCCTCTCAGTCCTCCTCCTCTCCAGACCTTCCTCCTCTCAGTCCCTCCTCCTCTCTAGGCCCTCCTCTTCTCAACCCCTCCTCCTCTCAGTCCCTCCTCCTCTCTAGGCCCTCCTCTTCTCAACCCCTCCTCCTCTCAGTCCTCCTCCTCTCCAGACCCTCCTCCTCTCAGTCCCTCCTCCTCTCCAGACCCTCCTCCTCTAACACCTCCTCCTCCCCAGACCCTCCTCCTCTCAGACCCTACTCCTTTCCATCCCTTCTCTCCACTCTACTCCCTCCCTCCTTCTGACCCCCTCTCTTCTCTAAAGTACCTCTGACCCTTGGGCCCCCACTTCACCCACCCCTCCTCTATCACCCCACCCCTCTCTCTGCTGCTCCTCCAACAAGGATACACCCCACCCAGGCCAGTCCTTCCATAAGCACTCGCCCCACAAGCCCCCAGCGAGTCAGAGGTTGCCCTCCCCTCCTTAGATGATGCTTCAAATGTCAGCTCTCAGCTACAGCTTGGAACCATTACCCGTTACCTGCTACACTTATATATACATGGAAAATATCTGGAAGATGAGCAAGTACACGTTAACTGCAGATAACTTGACCAAGTAGGATTGGTTTGAGAAGGCCATCTTACTTTATACTCTGGTATACTTTTTGATATTTTCATAATCAAATCACTGTAATGCCAAGTGAGTAGATATGCAGAGACTGAGGTAACCCTACCAGTTGTGGAGTATTATATTTTATGACCTTATGTGTTCAATGGGATGATATAGTCCACCTGGGAAGGAATCCAGGCACCATGTACAATAAAGTTTTTTGGGGAAAAAAAAAATTTCCTCACCTCAATGGCGAGGCCCACGCTACTTGTACTGTCTGACAATGGTCCAGATATGAGGGACACTCCTGAGATGGCGGGGTGCTCCACAAGCTGGCCCCTGCCAGATCTCCGTTGTTTTGGCTGATATTACTGTCACCATTTTGTAAAAGGCATGGTGAGTGCTAACTGGAAAATTACCCACAAGGTATGATCGTAAGATTGGCTGTTAAATAAAATAATTAGCTGCTATGCATTTTGATGATGAATTACTGATTGGCAAATAATATAACACAAAATTCTCTAAAACTGATAAAGACCACCGATACCAAAAAACTAAATAGTAAAACTTGTAACTGGAATGTGGTTGTTCAATAATAATAACTCAAAAGTTAATTACGTAGTTTTCCAAACTTGAACATCTACTTTGGGGAACTAGCCCCAGGACCGAGAAATGACTTCTGTAGCTTGGCCCATAATGAAAGGCTCTGTGTTTCCTAGGTGATGAATAAGTCACCATAGCCCTTCCTCCCCTCCTGCCCTCCCTTTTGCCTTTGTTCTGCTTAAATTGTGATTGTAAGTTTTAGGTTCAGGATATAGTGGGGTTAGTATGTTAGAAAGTACGAGTTCAAAAGCGACCAAGGCTCAGACTTGATGCAAAAGCAAGGATGGGTTTACTGATAGCTCAAGCTGGGGTCCGAACCCCCAGAGTGGAACCCTCACAGCGGCCTCGCCCAGGTGAGGTTGGACCCCGGTGGGTTAGTACAGCCGCTTTTTATGACCATACTGGCTGGGGGCTGGTGCCTGAGTCAGATGAAGCAGCTCGGCCCATCATTACCAAATAAGGGCTGGAGTTCCATTTTTCCAGAATGGGCTGGTGAGCCTGGACCCTGAGACAACAAACTCCTGGGTCTTATCATTCCATGGGACTTAACGGGTAGTTACTTTTAAAAGATCATATGGAGTTTGGATATAATTTAGATTTTGATTTTAGTATTTCCCCTTTATCGGGGACCTGTAGTTTTCAGCATTAACACTATTTTAATTGTAGGCCTTGTGACTAGTAGTTTATCCTATACTCAAAGTAAAAACAAAATCATTAGGTTGTGATTGTGCCTAGTTGCTGTGCCCATTTTAACATTAATAAATAACTTGTGTAACCACTACAATCAAAAACACTGATGGGAATATGCTATTTTGCACGAAGGTTTCACTTTGTAATAGTATATGTCATTAATCTTAGTTGGAGATTGTCCTACCCAAATTGTTTTTAAGAAAAATGGTAATGATTGTTGTTTTCCTGCTCTATGCACATACTGATGTAATCCCACCGCTTGCTTGTGATGTATAAAATAAAGACCTGCTGAGTCTATTGGTAGGAGACACCTGCACCTTGAGTGTCTGTGTCTTCTTGTTACAGGGTAACCCTAATATAAAATGGGTCTGCCTGATTGGGTTTTTACTTTTGTGCTTGAAAGGCATTTATAATGCCCCAATTGCAGGCACATACAACAAAGGTTAATAAAGGGCTCTATTTATAAGAGAAGGGAAAATAGTATAGTGGATAATATAAGAAGAGAGGGATATAGATTCGGAAATGTTTTTCTAGTTTCTTGGAGCTGGAACCCAACAGTTCCTTGAGCTGGCTCTCAAGGGAAAAGGGACCCCCAAGGCCCACATGTCTGCTTTTATACTCAGCCTGGCTGTTTAACTTTACCCTTAGGTCCCAGTGATCCGTTTTTCAATAATGACCTTATGGGATTTGTAGTTCTTGGATATTGTAGGTCTGGAATGGGGGTCGAAGTCCATAACCTCTTTGTGTAATCCATTTAGGAGGACCTTTCCCCACTAACATTCTCACTCCCTTTCCCTCTTCCCGCTCCAAATCGGCCTAGGCCGTCCCTCCTGGGTGGATCCTGGCCATAGCTGGAGCTGGACTCCTGCACCTCAACATCTGTCAAGGACTTCTGTCCTTCTCTCTACTGCACCAGCCTCTCTCCTCCCTGCCGTGGGCACCCATTCACCTTGGGTGACCCTTGGAACATGCCAGTAAGCCCAACCAGCTCTCTCCAGTTTGGGTTTTGCTAAGGAGGCAGCACCTGCTCCAGGTGCTTCACTGACTGAGACTTGAGGCAGAGGAACCCCCTCATCCTACCTGAATCTGGGCAGTGGTAAGCCCAGGTTCCCAAATCCTCACCCAGAAGTGGGTGAGACGCCAGAAGTGAGACACTGTTTCTGGAAGGCAGTATTTCTCTCTCTCCTAAAACTCTCCAGTGGTCCAAACTATAAGTAGAATAAAACCCACATACCTTGTCCAGGCCACAAAGGCCTTTTTTTCACCTGGCCCCTGCCCACCTTTCAGAACTTGTCTGAGAAAGTGTTTCCACATTTTCTCACTCCAGTTACAATGGAGTGAGACACTTTTTACCATTCACCAGATGCCCCAAGTTTATTTTTGCCTTAGTACTTTTATAAAAGTGCTCCCTTCACTTAGAACTCTCTGCTCCCCGATCTTCACACCCTTCTTCTCACCTTCCCCTTCCCTCCCAACCACTTCCACTTATCACTACCCATATTTCTCATTTAGTTATGTTTTCGCTTTTACACATGTGATCTCCATGAAAGGAGAGGCCTTTGGTGTCTTGGTTTCCACCATCATTACTAGTCCTGGTCAATGTCTGGCACATAGTAGGTACTCAATACGTGTGTGCTGAATAAAGACTTAATTCCTCCAAAACTCCCCAGCCTTCTTTTTCAACTACTCATTATGCATAATAAGTATGTGCTGAAAAAAATGAATTAAGACTGAATGTCGTCCTTTTGGCTGTGGGATGGGATCTTGGCTCGGCTGAAATGTCATTGGCTAGAAACAGGTGCAAGGATGCTGTGAGAAAATCAGAAAGAACCAAAGGCACCCTGATGGCACTATTGCGTGTAGGTGAAGTTGCTTAGCTCGTGACTTGTTTTCATTTTAGTTTATGTCTCTTTAAGCCAATGCCCCAAAAATTACAGCTTCTGACTGGCTGGCACATAAATTTCTGACTTTAAAACCACTTTATCTCAAGCTTGATGAATAGCTTTTGTCACTAGGTAGAGTAATTAAGGTGCGGCATTGCCGTCGCCAGCCTGGCTGACATTGCTTTCTTTTCAGTGTTTTGTTACCTGCCTGTCGGATTTGGCAGAACTCATAGAAAGGCTCAGGGCTGAGTTATATACATTCTCTCCTGGCAGGAGCTTTGTCAGGAAGATGTATCACCCCCTCTACCGAGCAGTCTCCACTTCCAGGACCCATGGCAGCAGCCCCAGCACTGGTTGCCAAGCCACTCTCGCCCTCTCCAGTGGCCACTCTGTCACTGGCTGGGTTGGCTGCCGAGTGGAATGGATGGGATACCCGTTTGGGATCTTCATGCTTCTTGGCCTCCACTCTGCATTCTAGCCTTATACCCCACAAATTGTATTTTATTAATAATTCAATATCAATTTCAAAACAAATGCTTCAGAGTGCTAGAACTGGCTTATAGGCGTAGAGCAAAGGAGCTCAGCACACTTTGAAAAGCACAGTCACCATCCAATCTAGGCTGTTAACAATTAAACATTAGCTGAGAAGCCTGACCACTCTCTCTATAAATTGTCTTATCACATTTATTCATAAAACGATGTGGTTGAAATTTTTAGTTAATGTACAGTGATAATAAACAGTGACTTGTTTGGATTTTGTATCTCTCTATTTCCTGGATAGAACTGTGCTTTGCCCACCATGGCAATATAGGTCAGGGTAAAATAGGTTACCCTGCAGAGATGATAATGGGGTCATAGTTCGTCATCATATTGGGGGTCAGGGAAAAGTAACATTTCACCAAATACTTGAAGGAAGTAAAAGAGATAAATCAAGAAATCTAAAGGAAGAATATTCAAGACAGAAGAGAGAGTCAGTTCGAAGGCCTGCAGGCAGGACCCTGCTTGATATACTTATTATATAAGAGCCCAGAAGTCAGTGTAGCTGAAACAGGATAAGAGAAGGGAGAAAACAAGGGGTCAGATGGACCAGATTAGGAAGGGTCTTAAAGGTCCTTGAAGGACTAACTATTGTTCTGAGAGACATTGGGATTTACATATTCTCAGAGAGATACAAGGGAGTCTCTTGATCCAAATTACATTTTGAAAGTATCATTCTGATTGCTGGGTTGTGAATAGATGTGGCATGGAGACGAGAAGACAAGGTGAAAGCAGAGAGAGCCAGCAGGTATTTGCAATTATCTGAGAAATTACATATTTTAAAAATCACTATGGAGACAAATAGGAGACAGGGAGACAGTGGTCCCAAGAAAAGGTAGACAGGAGTCTACTGCAATAGTCAACCATGAAATGACTAAGCTATTCAATAATTCTGACCTGCAACTACAGTCATTAATACTAAAGCACAATTAATTTTTCAGGATGAACAAGCAAATTGAAAGTACCAAAAATTGAGGCCTATGGAAAGGAAATTAACAGATAACCTATCAAAGACTGTGTCAACTTCACATGTATTCAAAAGTAATTGTGAGTGAGTGTATTTAACCTACAACTCTAATACAATGACTTTATACAAAAGATGCTCAAAAAGTCTATGTTCAGACTTTCACTTGTACATGAAGGATTAATTGCTAAAAGAGTTGCCTTCCCACAATAAGAAAACTAGAGAGAACACATAAAAATACTTTTATATGCCAGGCAATAGCCAGTCTGGGATTGCTCTCTCTGACAGAAGAGATGAGACAAGTGCCATGACTGAGGGTCTAGCTTACTGCCTGGGGATGTCTTTATGGCTTCAGCTCAGGGAGTAGGACTCAAGGAGAACCTGGCAGTCTCATGGAGCTGAAGAGAAAAAGACCACAGATTAATCAACCATGGTAAGTAGAATGTGTAAGTCAGACTATTGGAGAAGAGATGCTAAACAGAAAGAGAACAATAGCCATTTCAAATGTGTGGCCTCATAAGTGTGCCTACTCTGTGCCTGCCTGAGGTGATATTCCAAGGCTGTTGGGAAAGAACTTCCTGAAAGTAAGAAACTAAAATGTTCCAGATATCGCACAATAATGGAAATAGTCCATATTCCATCATTCAAGTAGATATAATATCCAGAGCATTAGCTAGAATATTCAAGCCATGCCTTAACCATGGGGGATAAATTAAGCCTACAGGAAACACTGCTATTTACTTGCCAAAGAAAACTTAAAAACCAGATTTAAAGGGAACTAACTCTCTCGCGAGTTCAAGAACAAAATTCTTTAAAAGAATACAACAAAGTCTGGAATTAAACAATGTTAAGATTCATCAAAAATTACTGTGTAGCAAAGAAGAAAAATAAGATCTATAACCAGAAGTTTCTACCATTCAATAGGAACAGAATTAGAAAAGAGAGATGTTGAAATTTGCAGAAAAAGACATTAAAGTAGCTATGATAAAACTTATAAATCTGCTCAATGATGTAAAAGAAATCATGAGCACAATTAATAGAGAAACAAAAGATATAAAATTATTCAAAAGGAAAATTTGAATAAAAAAATCAAATATGGAAAATGTATTGCAGATGATTAGCTGCCAACGAGATACTACAGAAGAAAATATTGATGACAGTAGAAATTATCAAAGACAGTAGCAAAAACTATCCAACATAAAACACACAGGAAAAAAATCTACAAAATAAAATGAAAAGACTTCCAGTTTGAGGAAAAGACACTAATTGATAGATTTAAGAGACCTCAGAGAACTCCAAACAGGATAAACTCAAGTAAGTACAACTAGAGACCCCATAATCAAGCAACAGAGAAAAACGAACACATCACAAAAACATTACCGGAAGAATTATTTGAATGACTATAGATTTTTTTTATGTGAAATGTCTCAATTTTTAATTTTTTTCCCAGTTTTTTTATTAATATAAAATATTTTAAAATTTACATCTACTTGCCATCAATTGTAATCCCCATGTATTCCCCATCACCATCTCACCAGTACACCATCACCTCAGTCCCTTGTGCTCCCATCTTCCCTCAACCCTCCCCCTCTCCTCCCCACCAGGTGTCCCCAGTCTGTCCTTGTCTCCTCATTTTTGG
>JAGFMF010011796.1:9277327-9288061 GCA_019455555.1 Galemys pyrenaicus
TTCCTTTCCTTGATCCTCCTTTGTTTCCCTTATGTTCCTCCTAAGGGAGGAACCATCTGGTATTTTTCTTTTGCCTTCTGACTTACTTCGCTGAGCATAGATTTTTTTCATCAGAACAATCAAGTTCATTCAGAAGAAAACTGGATATCTTTAAGGAGCTGAAAGAATATGTTATCCCTAAACTCTAGCAGAACTATCCTTCAGGTATAAAGACAGAAAAAAATTATTCTAAAATGGAGGAAAACTAAGAGAAGTTTTTGCCTGAACACCTGCTAAAAAAGAAATGACAGTGTTTCCTGTAGGCTTAATTTATCCTCCATGGCTAAGGCATGGCTTGAATATTCTAGCTAATGCTCTGGATATTATGAAGCATATCTACTTGA
Source organism: Galemys pyrenaicus (assembly GCA_019455555.1). Taxonomy (NCBI): domain Eukaryota; kingdom Metazoa; phylum Chordata; class Mammalia; order Eulipotyphla; family Talpidae; genus Galemys; species Galemys pyrenaicus. Next base: position 9,277,711 of record JAGFMF010011796.1, read on the forward strand.
AGAACTTAAAAAAGTTCTTCAAAAAGAAAAAAAATAATAATTCCAAAGAAAAACATGAATATTCAGAATGAGAGAGCAACAAAAATATAACAGGCCACTTTATCCTCTAAGTGCTTAAAAATATGTGTGACAGTAGAAAGTAAAAGTTATGTAGAAAAATTCTATTAAAAAGCTACTAGAACTAATAAATGAGTTTAGCAAAGTAATAGGATTCAAAATCAATAAATAAAAGTCCTTTTTTCTATATCCTCTCAATGAGCAACTAAAAATTATAATTACATATTTTCTCAATTGAAAATTGTAAATTGAAAAGAATCTCATTTACAATAGCATCAAGAAATATAAAATGCTTAGAACTTCACTATCAAAATATGTGCATATTTTCTCTGTACTGAAAACTACAAAACTGCTAGAGAAGCAGTTATGACTTAAAGGGAAAACGGGCCATGTTCATGGATCAACAGACTCAATAATGTTAAAATATCAAGTCTCTCCAAGTTGATCTATAGAATCAGTATAATCCATATCAAAATACCAGCAGGATTGTTTAGATTGTGCAACTCAAAGTGGACCACAGCCAAAAGGTGAAGAATTATACTATAAAGTATATAGTAGAAAACAAAAGAAAATATTTGTGACCTTCAGTTAGGCAAGAATGCCATTGGTAAGGCACAAAAGGGAAAAACCAGAAAAATATAAAGTGGACTTCACCAAAATTAAAAACTTTTGCTCTCTTTAAAACACTGCTAAGGAAATGAAGAGACAAGTCACAGACTGGGAGAAAATATTTACAAAACACATATTGAATCGAGAACTTGTATCCAGATTATTTAGAGAATTCTCTAAACACAATGATATCTATGTGCCAAAGATCTGAAGAGACACTTCAGCAAAGAAGATGTATGAATGGCATGAAAGTTCATGAAAAATTTCTCAAAATCATTATGCTATTTTGAAAATGCAAATCAAAACAAGAAGAGGTATTGCTACACACTCATTACCAAAAGCTTAGTGGATAGGCTTTATTTCTAATTTTTAACCTTACATCTGGATTTTCATCTAAAATAGAGCATTTACATTTATTTGAACACCCAGCACTAAAAAGATGTCATCAAATTAATCCATATATTCAATAATTCCTATTGATACTCCCAATAGGCATTTTCTTTGGAAATTCACATGCTGATTCAAAAATTTTATTGAAATGCAAAAACCCAAGAGTAACTAATGTAATCTTTAAAAAGAATAGTAAATTTTCAGTTTTATACTACTATATATCAAGTCTTATTATAATGCTACAGTAGTAAAAATATTGGTACAAACCTCAAGAAATAAAATAGACTAGAAGCAATCCCTTATTTTCAACAAAGGTAAGAAAACATGATTTTTTTCAATAAATGAAGCTGGATCAATTAAATATCCATTTGGGGGAAAGCAAGTGATTCCTATTTCACACAGATATATAAATCAATTCTAAATGGATCATAGATGTAAATGTAAAAGGTAAAAAAAAATTCTTCTTAATCTTCATGACCCTGAGGCAAGCAAGGATTTCATCAACAAAATAGAAAAATCTATCTCCATGAAAGAAAAGATAATAAATTGACTTGATTAAAGTCAAGAACTTATCTTCATCAAAGACATCATTAAGAGAAAGAAAACAAATCACACCCCAGGAGCTTTCGAACTAGCAATATCTGACAAGAATTCATATCCAGAACATGTATAATACTGTTAAAACTAATAATAAAAAGATAGATAAGTTCAATTAAAAGAAGGGCAAAGACTTAAAAAGACACTACATAAAAGATGTTATCTGAATAGCAAATTAACCTATTAAAAAGTGCTCAACATTATAACTCATGAGGGAAATGCAAATTAAAACCACAATGTTATTTCTCTATATATTTACCAAAAAGTTTAAAATTTTAAAAAATAAGTATGAGGAGGCCAATATGAGGAGTAATTAAAACTCTTTACACAGCTGGTGTGAGTGCAATCTTATGCAAACATTTGGAAAGCTGAGACTATCTGCTAAGCCTAAATTAACATGTACTCTATGACCTCACAATTCTACTCTTAATGCATGCACCCAACATAGGTACACATATGTGCATCCACACAGGTACAAAAATATTCAGAGTATTATACATAGTTGCAAAAACTGGAAGTAATGCAAATGTCCACCAGCAATACCATGAAAACAAACATTGCAGCATATTATAGAATAGAACAATATGCAGCAAACAGAGCAAACTACATCTATGCACCACTACATAGATGAAATTCATGATCATAATGTCAGGCAAAGAAAAGCCATCCCAAGAGAAAGCATACATATCAAAATCATAAAAAAGCCAAACTACTCTATGCTGATGGACAATGCTTTAAAGGTCATGGGATAGTAACTAAGACAAGATGGAGCCTGCAAGTTGCTGAAAATGTTTTATTTCTTGATCTGAGTAGAACTATATGGTTGTATTCACTTAGCAAAAGTTAATTCACTTAAAATATTTGAGCTTTTCTGTATGTGTTAAACTTCAATTCAAAGTTTATTAAAATAGGAAAAGATTAGACTTTGCTTCTGAAACATTTACCAAAAGGAAAGCCGTAGACTAGAATTGATTATATTTGGGCACAAATAAGCTTTGGACAAGAATAGCTCTGGGCATGTAAACTGGGTTGAATTGTGTTCCCTAAAAGCCAGACCCACCCAGATCCTCCTAGTTGGAACTTTTTTGTAGATATAACCAAGATGAAGTCACACAGGTTTAGGCTGCTAATCCAGTGACTGGTGTCCTTATAAGAAGAGGGAGAGCTGGAGAAATGGTGGAAGGAAATCCATGAGGACCACAATTGATGGCAAATATATATAAATAAAGAAAAAATTAATTTAAAAAAATTACACACGCACACAAGGAACATCTGCACCTAGATACAGATAAATGAACACCATGTGAAGTGATGACAGTCTGACGACACAGGGAAGCCCAGGATTGCTGGTGAACTTCAGAAGCTAGAAGAGACAAGGGAAGAGTCTTCCCTAGGTCCTTGTCAAAGACCATGACACTGCGGATCTTGACTTGAGACTCCTAACCCCTAGAGCAGTGAGAGAATAAATGTCTACTGCCTTTAGCCACCCGATTTGTGAAATGTTTTCACATCAACCCTAGGAAATTAATATGCCAGTTCTAAAAGTTCAGGAGTAAAAAAATAAAAGTTTTTAAAGCAAGCATCCAAAGGAGACAGCTAAATAGAAGACAGAAAGACAGACAGAGAGAGAGAGAGAGAGAGAGAGAGAGATAGACAGACAGACAGAGTCTATCAGTAAGAAGGTTGACCCCTCAATCTCAACCACTTGGACTGTGCTTAGTACTCTAAGTCACTGATTTTATAATACTATCAAGCCCCATTTCAAGACCCAGATATGAACAAATAGACTCTTTAGGGAGCAACAGAAAAAATTTTTTTTTAAAAAAGAGGCAGAGTTCTTAAAAAACAGTAATGAATTAAGCTTGGACATTTTTAAAACAAGGAACTTGGCCTGGTACACCTGTAAATTAAAGATGAAAGTGTTTTGCTTATAAAATACCATTCTACCATGAAGAAACAAATGTTTTTACATATTAAAAGTAACATCTGTGTTATTGAACTCAACAGAGAAACTACATGCAAAATCACCAACTCGGGTAACCTTAAGAAAGATGGATGTGAATGGTAAACTTGTAACAGCGAAATGTAATTACCTGGAAAATGCACCTTGTATTCTTAGGGCAGGAAAGGGAAATGGCTGTGTCACACAAGCACCCCCATAGCAATGTCCAGTCCCAACTCTGGTCACAAATGCTAAAAGGACGGGGCTGTTTCTGCCTCTTCAGCATCTGGCTTCTCCTTGCTTAGTGCCAGGGCAAAGGGAAGGCTGCAGAGAGTGCAGCGGGAGGATCCTGCATCTTGCGCTGCTGGCTCCCCTTCACACTGGTTGAGTCCCACAAATTAACCACCCTCATGTTCTCAAATAGCAATGGCAATCAAAGCTCCTCTCCCTGAGGCTTGACCCACAACCGCCAGATCCTGCCATTTTAGTTACAAAGTCAACATCTATACATTCCTAAATCATACATTTAAAATGGGGTGATGACAAGTTTAGTGACTCTCTGTATCCTGGTAATAGTTTGGTTTTGTTTTTACTTTTGTTTTCAGAACAATAAGTAAATCCAGGAAAAATGCACAGAAAGGTCAGAGCACAGACTTGTAGGTCTGAACACCCTTGATGCAGAAATTGTGATGAGGAGCCTGAGCTTTGTCTGCATTTGTCTTGAAGAAAGTGTATTTCCAGCACATCTTCAGGATCCATGAAAGTAACAAAGCATGCTGATCCAAACACAGAAATCATATTTTAAGGGCTCTAGTTATTTTGAAAGCATTTATGTGATCTGTATATGCAAATAAGGTATTCAGATTCTTATTTTCAAAGAAATAACCTAAGAGCCTTAAATACATAATGTTATTGATGACTTATTATTATAATACATAGTTTTAAGAGAAATCTTTTTTTAAAACTCTACATCCAAGACTTCCAATAACTTAAACTGTTCTCATCTACATGCACCTATCACATCTTACCCTAAACATGTGCAGGCTACTTACAATAAATTCAATGTATACAAACTTGCACTCACAATGAAAATGACTTTTAAGGTAAAATTGTTCATTTGACCAAAGGGATCTACACTTTAGCAAGATCCACTCTCAAAAAAAAGTTCTGTTTCCATAATATGCTTAAAATAAAACTCAATTTACAAACCACTTCTCAGGAACATATCTGAGTAAAATAAGACATAGATTCAACTCCCTACTCTTCCTGAAGTTGCTGGGAGACCAAAGACTTTCTATTCTAGGGACTTTCTAATGTCCCAACCAGTGAGAAGTGCCCTACCCATCTTGTCTGAAATATAGTATCCAGTACCCACAACTCTCTGTCTCCCCTTACTCCACTTTATTATTTTCAGAGTATTTGTCACCAGTTGACATATTATGTAGTTATTTTTGTTGTTCGTTCTTAATTCCTGTCTATAGCTGTTAGGATGCTCCAGGAAGAATTTCTGGCAAATATTACATTACCAATAAAGAACTATTAAATAAAGAATAAATACTATAAAGTACTGTGAAGTAAAGGCTTATAATCTGTCATAAAAAGAAGCTGACCATATTCTTAGACATACTAGATTAGGAAAAAATTGGGGTATTAATAACTGTAGCAATGGTTTTCTAGAATCATTTCCTTTGAATAAAAGACTCCAGGGCAGATCCTTTGTGAGTTGGCCACCAAATGTCCCCACCGTAAGTCAATAGGGATAATTAATTAAGAGCAGATTTAAAAAAAAAAAAACAACAAAACTGAAACTGTTTAATGGTGGCAATAAAGATTTGGCAGGACTAGGGGTAGAAAGGAGGGACAGGGAGAGAAGATCAAATTTCTCCAAAGACAGACTTGCTCTCTGATTCCCCTGATTCACTAAGCTCATCTGATAAAGCAGGAGAGTTTACAGGGTTTCCCTCCCTGGAGCTCTGACCTCTAGCTGTCAGACATGAGGTGATGAAGCCCTTGTTCTTATTATTATGCGCTTTGTGTGAGTAATGGATGGCTTCTTTATTTTCTGGAAGTACTTTGTTTATGAGTCACCTCTGAAATCTTTCTTGGGTGGCCTTTCATTGGCTCTATTGTGGTAACACCTATTCTTCATCCTTGTCACGCTGAGAAGGGAGCATTTTAGAAAATGAATTTGTACTTTACCTTGCATGGCAAATGATATGCACCCATAATTTTTCAATGTGTTCATACCTACCGTGTTAGGTGCTTGAGCTATCGTTTAGAGAGCTGTTCCTAACCCAAACACTCCTGTATCAGTGGTTCTTTCCTACAAACATCAGCCACAGGGTTGGTGGGGAGACAAGCCCGAAGATAAAGATTCTGACCCAACAAAATGGACTCTCTATTCATAAACAAAGGCCACAGGATTATTAACCCCACCGGTGCTATTTCTGTCTCCTCAGGAAACCTGGAAGGACCATACAGAAAGCCTAGGAAAATAGGCCACTTCTACATGTGCCAACTACTAGGAGTTCCTGAGGCTGGACGGATGCACAGGTGTCTGCTGGTTCTGAAGACAATCTGGCTGCCACCTGCTGAATCAGTAGGCGCAGACTAAATCATGCTGCCAGCAGCAAAGAATGCTCAGATCTCTACAGCTCACACCATGTGATCTACTCTTAACTCACATGTCATGCTCGGGGGTTGGCTGCAGTTCTAGCATATTCCTTCCTAGGCCAGGTTGTGGGCACAGTGCATGTGGGATGCCGGTCTGTGGCAGAGATGGCAGAATAGCAGTAGAACCATACATTGGCTTATAGGACTTCTTCTCAAGAGTGCCAAGTGTCACCTCCACTCATACTTCATGGGTCAAGGCAATTCCATGGCTAAGTCCAACACCAGTAGATGGGACTCTCCACCTACCATAGTAAGGGGCCACAAGGAAAGACAGTATATAATTATAAATAATGCAATTGACCTTCCCCTATGATGTGAAATCCAAAGTGATTTAGGGTATGGTCACTCAACTGGCATGAGAGTGTTCACACACGCCTTTGAGACTACAAAAAATATATACTGACTGTCCCCGGAAAAATGGACATACACAACTCATCCCAGAAATATGCACACATGCAAATGCCTACAAGTTTGCAGTTCAGAATTTGAAGGATCAGAGACCTGAATTCCACACATGAACTCCAAACCCAGAATGAGTTCATTTTAGAGAAATAATCTGTCTGTAAGTCATCAAACTGCCACCTGTCAATAGATCGAATTTTTGGTTCCATCTGAAATCAGAGAGGAAGAGGATGTCTGGGTAGGAGAATTGTGTCCTCTGGCAGCTGCCTTTTGGGCTCACATGGGTCTGGGGACCAAGCGTTCTGCCCCCCCACACCACCTAAGGCCGTGGAAAAGGACCACACTGCTTTTGAAATGCATTTCTTCCAGTTTAAATTGTCCACTGATTTGTCATAGTGCGTTTGTCTTTTACTGTTTTATAAATCATGTAGATGTGCGTAAATACATCAGAGTAAATTGACTCAAACCTTATTAGCTTGATTCAAACCCTATTAGTTTATCCCACAGGGAGCTGCTAATTATAAAAAGTCTCCTATCTTATCTAGCAGGAAGTTAGAGGTGCAATGTTTTGATCAACAAATTGGCCCAAACCCATTCTCTCATCTGTAAATTCTCACCCCTTCTGTTAAACAAAACTTGGTGGGAACTCCATGGGACTACAATTGATGTCAAATATGTATAAATAAATTAATTTAAAAAAAAAAAGCTTCCCAAACCCATTCAGGATCCCACTGTGCACCCCTGTCCCTTCAAACTAAACGAGGTCCAAGGGTGATTCACCTCTCAATCTGCCCATACTGACTCTAGTGTCCTCTCATCTACAATAAAGCTTCACTTCAAACTCACCTACACTGACACCAACATGAGTTCTTTCCTGTGTAGAAGTCAAGAAACTTGGGCTCCCTTCAAACTCCGGAGCCCCAACAAACACAAATCCCAATGCTAAAGCTTTAATACAAAATAATATTACTAAGTAAAAACACTCAGTGAAAGTGCCTGGTATTACTAAGTAAATTACATTGCCTTATTATAAAGAAATCTAATATTGTAAGTTTACACACACACACACACACACACACAGCTCCTGTGTACAGTGGGTCTTTCACAGAGCTGAGGATCACACAACAATTAACTGTTTTCTGAATTACAGCAGAACCCATAAGTGTGGCCACAGTAAGACTGGATAATGGAACTCAGAGTGGGGGGCAAAGCTCCCCACCACCTGCCTGGGAAGCATCAGCACCAGTGCAGCCGACATGCACTGCCTCCTACGATGACATTGTCCAAATGTCAGATAAGGTGGAACAAGCCACCTACCTATGTGATAACTAGCTCCTTCTGGAGATGTTTTTGCTCATGCTGTGTTTTGAGCAACCTTGTTTTTTAACTTTTTAATTAGCATCTTGAGGGAAGCTGCATGGCTTTGGCTCCTGACCTGCACATGTCACCAGGGGGTTGGGGAGAAAATGGAGCAAACATCACTTAAACTTAAGAAAACACCCTAAACACTTTTACTTCAAATTTCAACTTGGAGCAGCCACCGTTGGAAGCCTGGTCCCAGTGCAGAGGGAGAAGCCAGCAAGTGACAGGTCATGTCCATGCAGGCTCTGCCCAGCCCTGGGCACAGCTGGCCGCAGCTCTGGAGTTAGGGAGCTGTTGGCTGGCCCAGAAGTTCACTGAGAAGTTGCCTCCTGAGTCTCATCTAAATAGATTCTCAAGTTCAGATTTATTTTTTAGGGAAAAAAAAAGAAAAAAACCACTTTCAATGTGCTCTAAAATCTCAGTGAGGATGAAAGCAAAATTACTTTGGAATTTATCCACAATCCAGATCCTTTCTGTTGGATTTTAAACTCTATTTGAATTTTACACATAACTGCATGCATAGATTTAAGCAAACCCAATTCATATGCATCCCGATGAAGGGGGTGAGGGTGAGAATTTGCTTTACAAAAACCTTCACCAAGTAGTCCTCAAAATAGCAATCTTTTCTGAATGTATTTAAAAACAAATTATGAAATTATAATATACAATTTGACATATAACTATAGTGTTTGGAAAATACATCATTCACCCATTATTTAGATATAGTATTGGTTTTAAGGCTTTGCTACATAACAACAATAAACCTCCAAGTATAAAGAATAGTCATACTTTATGATCTAAATAAGTCGCTATGGAAGATATTTGTGTAAAATATAAAAAGCATAAATGCTATTATTACCTGGGTAATATGGATTAACTACGATCAACTACATTTTAATATATTTAAGTATCAAAATCATATAACGTACAGTAATTTTTTTGAAAATAGTGTGAAATAACTAAATGAAATAGGAATACCATTTTCCCCATATGTTTCCATCCTAAATCCCATTCCAGTCACCTTTCTCCCCTATATGTCTCAATACCCTTGAAATATCCCATACCACATATCAATGCCAGCTCAGGAACAGAGCAACTATGCCCTGCTCCCATTTTTCAGGGCTACAAGAATGGATGGCTGTCCAATAGGAATAACGGCATCTCTCAGCTTTTATAGACCAACAAGAAAATGGATCTCCAGCTAATGAGCTGTTTTAATATCCCAAAGCCTCAGATGCAAAACATTCCCTCCCCCAACCCCATTAAAAAGATGTCATGACTAGAAAATTCAAACAAAGGAAAATCATTTTGCAGGATTTGAAACTATTCCCTAATATTTTAAAATGTGATATAACATCCCCTGATATTTTATTACTTACAGTAAGACTTACTACATGCTGATATAAACTGAAAATTGGGATGAAACACCAAGACAGGGACAGTAGGAAGACCTATCAAGGAGAGAAGGAGCCCAGAAATCTTGATTAGCAATCACCTCCACCTAGTAATGAGTTTCTGGACCAGCAGGGGTGAAATTACATGCCAAAAATCACAATAAATTATTCTCCATTTGAGTATAGACTAGCCATATCATCACCTAGTTCCAAGTTTAGAAGATTGAACTTATCAAGTGCACTGCTGAAAACAAACTGGCCCTCATTTCCTAATGCAGTTGACTGTGCTGGATGATTGATTGAGTGTGGATGAAGGCTCAGTAACGTGGAAAAATGATCAAAGACCGTATATCAACCACTGGCACGTAGAGCTGTTATTATAGTGTCAACCAATAAACATGGTCTTTTAAGAGACTCTACCAGTAACACACTAAATCTGGAGCTGGAACAGTCTACAGAATGATTGTTCTATGGAGAAATTCACACGGAGGTAACACAATTACCATGGCCTTCCTTGAAGGAGTGTCAGCTGATGAAGTAAGACATTGATGCCTTCTGGGTGTTTAAAATATTTAACCTTTTTAACAAAATGGTTGGAATTGTCTTGAAAGCAGATTTTAAGAGAATCATTTCAATGTGCTCACGTACATTTGCCATCTACATTGCCTCTTAACCTATATCTTTAAATGGCTATTCAAAGAATACAAGTTTCCAGGTCTTACCTATTGTAAAGAGTGCTGCTATAAACATAGGGGTGCAGGTATTCTTTGGAATCAGTGTATTTGTGTCTTTGGGGTATATTGCTAGGAGTGGGATTGCTGGATCCTATGGAAGTTCCATTCCTGGTAGATTGAGGAACCGCCATACTGCTTTCCATAATGGTTGGACCAGCTTGCATTCCCACCAGCAGTGTAAGAGAGTTCCT
>JAGFMF010011796.1:9288292-9420133 GCA_019455555.1 Galemys pyrenaicus
TGAGGTGATGGTGCACTGGTGAGATGGTGATGGGGAATACATGAGGATTACAATTAATGGCAAGTATATGTAAATTTTAAAATATTTTAATTAAAAAAATTAAATAAATAAAAAAAAACAAAGAATACAAGTACATTTAAAAGTCTCCATTCACACCAGTTTCAAAAAGCATCAGACAAGAAGAAAGAAGGAATGGCAGAGAAATACAGATTTCTCTAAGTTTCTCTGTTTTAGAGTCTTTTTCTAAAAAAGGATGTATTTATTTATGCATACAAGAACTGGGCTACAGGTCAGAGGTGCAGGGGGTGAAAACAGTCACCAGAGACAGAGTGAGGAGCAAAGGGATCCAAGCAGAGATCTGCTGGGTTAAAAAGACAGAGGACAAATTCCTAGGAGTGGGATTGCTAGATCCTATGCGAGCTCCATTTTTAGTAGTTTAAGGAACCTCCACACTGTTTTCCATAGTGGTTAGACCAGTTTTCATTCCTCCAGCAGTAAAGATGGGAGTTCCCAATTAGAAAACATCTGGTATCCCAAGCTTGCATGATATCACTCACAAAGAGTACAAGAAAACAATGACTGAGGTCACAAAAAGTGGGTAGCAATGATATTTAAGAAGTGGAAACAGGAAGAATAACCCAACTTTGAGAAAAATTACTCAGAGAAAGAGGGAAAGATGTCACAATTGGGAGGAGAAGGCGAAAAGCAGTGTTGCATGTACAAACCCAGCAGGGAATGTTCCATGAGGATAAAGACTGGGAAATAAACAGTGGACCTGGCAATCAGAGGGCATCATCACTGACCAGACAAGCCACATTAGAAATATAATAGAGCCGAGTCTGGACAACAATGGCTTGAGGAATGAGCAAGTGAAAGCAACAGGGGTACACTCTTTTGTCAATAAATTTTAATAACGAAAATGAGAAATGATCTATGGTTCAAGGGCGGTTGAAAGGCTGAGGGGATTAATTTATGGTTTTGTTCTGTAAAGATGAGTAGCTTGAATTAATAAGCTGGAGGCTAGAAAGTGAGAAAGGTTGAAGATCTCAGATTCACCAGATGAGACTCTGTATAGGATCCTGAAGGAGTGGGAGGGAGTGAACCAACCTGGCACCAGCTTCAGCTTTCTGCCACACTTTCTTCTGACTCATTTTTAAAAAATAAATCATGTCTGCCTTTAGGAAACTTGTGCCACTAGAGAAATAAGGTGAGCCTACCTGTCTTCAGAATCTCTATTGACTCAAGACTATGCAAAAAGCAAAAATCTATAAAACAAGTTACCTAGAAATAGAAGCATATACATTAGGTATATGCTATACCAACTCTAAGCCATATCTTATGATAAATATCTGTTTAAGTCAACAGCAAAATGATTCGAAAAAATGCAGGGAGTCTTTGATCTCAAGGAGCACCTTTGAGATGTTCTAGGAAGTTGGCCCCTACTCAGGTCCAGGAAGCTTCACTGTCAGATAATGCTCACCACCTGGTCTCACAGGTAACTTGGATGTAGTTCCAGTTTCATCAAGGCTTCACCACATAGACGTGTGTGCTCTGGATCTCCTCATTCCTTTTCTTCCAGAAGGAAGCAGGAAGGTCAAGCCAATTCACTCCTGGGTAGGATATCTTTGCAAGAAAATCCTAAGAGAAGTAGACAAAGCAGAAAAACTCAAGATTGGCCCAGGTGGAAACAGGAAGAATTCATCACCTGAGTCCTCCAGATGATGGAGGACTTTAAACTTCTCACACTTTTCTAGAATCATCTTATAAAATACTGCATGTGAGATGAAGGATCAACAGCTTATACCCTCTACAAAATTACTTCTAAATGGAACAACAATATCAACCTGAAATATCAAACCATAAAAGTATAAGAAGAAAACCCAGAAGAACTTTTTTAATCTCAGAGTGGAAATGACCTTTCTGAGAATGACACAAAATCCAAAAGCAATAAAAAGAAAGAGCAATAAACTTGACTGATTGTTAAAATGTCTGAGTTTTTTAAAAAATAAAGTTATAAAAAATAACAAGTCAGAGAAAAATATTTTTTCAGTTGAGATTCCAAAGAATGGATTTCTTTAATAAAGAGGTCCTACAACAATAAGAAAAGAGTCAGCAAGCCAAAAGGAAAGGAATATAAGCAGATACCGCACCAGAAAAGACAAATATGAAGATCTTAATTAAATACATGAAAAAATAATCTCATTTTTAATAAGAGAAGTACAATTTAAAACAATGATGAGATGCATTGTAACCTATCAGTAGGTAAAATTCCAAATATTTGAAAACACAAGTACTACAAGTAGTGGGGAGTACGGGGGTTTTCACATTAGTTAGATTGTAACCTGACATGACCATGGGGCTGGAGGAAGACAATTTGACATACCTGTCAAAATTTAAGGTCTACACACCTTTTGTTCCATAGCTCCACTTTGTTTAGTATGGTTAAAGCAAAATATTAAGAAGACCCTAAATGCCCACCAATAATAGGTAACTAGCCAATGAATTCTAGTTTATCTTTACAATGAAATACTAGAGTCATTTTTAAATGTTTCTAATATTATATATCCAGATAAGGAACGGTCTCTCTCCAAGATACATTAAACAAGCAAACACACCAAGAGTAAGGTGTAAAACAGTGTATAGTGTGTTATTGTTCATGAAAGTATTGACAGACCTGTGTTTTGTCAACTGTATGAATTATCTCAGGAAAAATGGGCCAAACATTGTAATCACTTTTGCCAGCAGACCTAGGAAAGTGGGAGACAAGGGAAGGTGAGAAATTACCTTCTATTGCAGTCACTTTACATCTTCAGAATTGTGTGGCACGCATCTGCCCTACCTACTCAAAGTAAATTTAAAAATATATCTCAAATTATATAGTCTCTATGCTACAGACATAGGCTATCATTTGTTACTGGAAGAGATACTGTCAGGACAAAGACTGTTTTCTTCTGTGAATGTTAAAGATCCTGTATCTGTTTTCATTATTCATCGTCACAGATGACAAGCGTGTGCCTGGGAGTTGAGAACAGCAGTCTGCATTGCTTCTGATGAGTAGGGCTTAAATAATTCAGATACAACCCACATTGGAAGCTAATTAAAATAATTTTTGAGCCTCCTTAAATCCCTTTTGAAATAGTGTGGGGTCTGAATAAATTTAAGTAAACTCTTTATTACCAGACTGAAGTTTTAAGGCTTTTGTATTTAAATTAGACAAAAAAGACCTAAAAAGACAGAGTTATTGTAATCCCACGAGCTACGGTGCCTAGCATTAAGTGTGAGCTTAATAAAAACTTGTTGAATAAATGGATGAATGAAAATTTTAATTAATTAAACTATAAAATGTTATTTCAGTTGAACAGTCATAAGAAGAAAGAAGACTATAGGTGGAGTCCTCCTACTTCAGTTCTCTTTCTCTCTCTCTCTCTGTCTCTGTCTCTCTGTTTCTGTCTCTGTCTCCGACTCTGTCTCTCTCTGTTTTCAATCCTAACTGCAGCTCTTACCCTGCCCCTTGCCCCCTTCATTCAGTCAACCATCCACCCTCGTCCAAGATTGGGCAATTTTCCCTGGATTTCAAACTGTGATTGTGATTATTGGCCCCAAGACACTATTCGGCAATCAACGACAGGAATGGAAATGTAGTTTTAGTTTTACTGCCGCCCTACTGAAAAGCCTTCTACTTTTTTGCTTTTTACCTTTTCAGGGGAGACCTCAGGATGCAGCTGGAATCTGGGGTGTCATCACTGAGTAGGAGATATTTATTTCACAGTTTGGATGCTGCATCCTCTCTGGATTCTTCCAGACTTTTTTCACAGAAATTTACCCCAGGGGTAAAAGTCCTACGTAATTCCCAAAAATTCTTCCAGATCAGACTAGAACCCAGCCCCACGTGGTTCTGTTGGATGTGGCCTGCACACCATGCACCTCTAATGAGAAACCCCCAATACATTGAAAACCCTCCAAATTTAGTGTCATGATGATGTTTAGTCGGTTGGTTGGTTGTTTTTTTGCCTTAAACTCAGATTTTCTCAGACACTGTTGAGACAAGTAGCAAAACTCAACAATCTCTACTGTATTGTATGGACCACATTCTATATTCCTCACAATTCAAATAATTAAAAGAGGTTAGTTTTTTTATAATTAACAGACTGGGCGCAGTAGCCCTGGGGCACAGCTGCTCCCCCTCACTCGGAGGCAGAAGACCTTCACGTAGAAATGAAATGGCTACTTGGGCTCATGCTAGGATCCCAGCCTGCGGGCTGGCTGCCATCAATGCTGCCTTAACCAGGGATGGGGCCTGAGCAGCAGAAACCCATCTCAAACCCTCTTACTGGGAGAAGGGGTAAAGGGTGAGGATTTACTGCAACAGAGCATCCTTGGGAAGGATGCAGACAGAAGCTCAAAGTCATCGGGAACCAAAGAAGCAGGCTCTTTCTCAGATGTAAATTCTCCCTCTCTTCTTCTTCCTCTTCCTCCTATACTCTCATCCATCTCTGCCCTCTGCCTCTCTCCCTTTCTCTCTCTCTGTCCCTTTTTCTCACTCTCTTATTCTTTCTCTTCTCCTACTTCCTATTTTCTTACTTCTCTCAAACCCACTCCTCCTCTCCTCCTATCTCCCTGCACACAACTTCACTTGACTCTCTGCACACAAGGGACCAAGACCCAGGAATTGCTTGGTCCATGTCACTTGTAACCCCATTCAGTCAAACCCAGGATATGGCAGTGTCTGCTCCAAATCCCTGTGAAAGAGAATTCTACTGGCTCAGCTTCAGCTAAAAAGGTGAGGTCAAAAAAATAGTTTAGCTGCTGGCTATTCCTCCCTATAGGGAATGGGGTTGGGAGTGGGGGTTTGAGTCTCAGTCATTTCTTTCCATCCTGTTTATTTTGGAGTAGCAGGGATAAAAAAACAAAAATAATGTTATTCCAATTTTATTTGTTAGTCCCTTCAAAGTCAAAGAGAAATGATGAGAAAATGAACATGTTTAAGTTATAGTAGAAAGAGTGTTATATGTATCTACTTAATTTCTAGAACTGTTTTTTCAAGGACTAGTTCTTAGAGTCACATGGGTGATTTACAAATCTGTGGGACAACAATTCATTATATAATTACTTTGGTGGAGTGAAAAATCATCTCAAATCAACTTACCTTCTTAAGTGAGAATGAGAATTCTGCTATCTAAAGACTATCATGTATTAAATCTCATGACTTTTGGTTCTATTTATGTCTGGAGAGCATCAGTACAACTTCATTTACTTAAGCCACCATAGAGATATGTCATAAAATCGTATTAAATCAAAAGTAAATTGCTTGTGTACAATATATCTGATGAATAAGGACAAATTAAAGAAATAAATAATAAATATACACTAACTCCCTTTCTTAAGCTATTTAGGTGATGAATTTTGTTGTTTACAATTCATAGAGTGTCAACAAACTTTATGATTAAAACATTGCATGGGCTACTATGCCCAACAATGTCCAGTTATGAAAAATACCTTCCTCAGCCAGCTACAACACAGGCAGTAAAGGAACAAGAACTAATGAACTAATGAACATCAGGGGACAATGTGCATTATCAGAATTTGAAGGGTAATTAGTAAATGAAGGTGCCGCTGTTGATTGGGAGGGATGACCAGTGTATCTTTTAGTTAACTGGGCAATAATCCCCATATATGTACTTTTAGAAAGCTTGTGTTTTAATTTTTCTAATGTGGATAAACACTTAACAGAGAATATAATATTCAAATTTAAAGGGAAAGGAGGACTTATTTATAAGTGTTACTGGCACAACTGGTCACATATCTGAAAAAATAAAGTGAACTTTTACCTCACACCACTTAAAGGATGAGTTCCAAATGAATCAACTGTCTATATATAAGGTTAAGGGAGTTATCTAAAAAATAAATAGGATTTTTTTTAACTGGGAGTGGAGGAGGCCTTTCTAAATTAGGAAATCTAAAGGCCATAAAAGTTTTTGATAACATCCCTGTTAAACAGTTTAGTTTAGCAAAAGATAACATTTTAAAAACTTGAATGATATTCAGGGGGAGAGACTGCATGCCAATAATAAAAGACTGTTATTCCTAACAAACAAGACTCATATGTTGATAAGAAGAAAACAATCATTGAAAAAAGGAGCAAAAACTAAATGTGATCAGGGAAGGGCAAAAGAAGAAAATAAAGAACCGAGGGAAATGCTACCCTTTCCATGATTCGAGAAAATGCAGATTCAGCGCAAGTTTCAAGCGGGACAAACTCCTAAGAGTGAGGCCACCCAGCTCTGCAAACTGCAAGGAAACACCCTCAGACTCTGCTGTGAGAACACAGACCACCGCCATGCAGCCCAATCGGTCTGCATCACCCAGAAATCTTATTTCTGGCTCCTTTGCTCACAAACAGTGAATAAAAGCTCTAGTGTAGGAATCTGAACATGCTAACTCTAGTTTACCCATAGAGCATTTCTTCAAAGGAAGTAGGTCTAAGCTGTATCAAATCCTTTTCTAAAATTAAGCAGAATATGAATGTTAGAAATAAAATATTTAGAGGACAATCTCATACATGCATATATAGCTATATAAAATTTGATAGAATCACACCTAAGTAAGAATAAAGCTTTAATCTGTGTTTTTTAAAATTCAGAAATGGCAAAGCATTTATGTTAACAGTGAACTAAAAACCTCACTGTTTAAATCTTTTAAAATAGATTTTTTAAAACTAAACTAACACTATTGACTTGCTTCAACCATAATATTTCTTTTTTTTTAATTAATTATATTTGACATCATTTGTAGTCCCCAGGGAGTACCCACCACCATTTCACCGGTGCACCATCACCTCAGTCCCTTGCACACCCTCTGGCCTCATCCCCCGTCTTTGCCCTCCCCCCTTCCCCTCCCCCTCCATGGTCCCTTTTCAACCATAATATTTCTTAACACAATAGAAACTCTCTCCCCTTCTTGATTTTTCTTTTTTGTTCGTTTGCTTGTTTTGAAATCCTAAATCAGAGTTTCAGTAGGATGACCTTTTACAAATGGGCCAATGTTCTAATACAAATTGTCAGACATGTTTGTTTGATATAAGCCTATGTGTTTAGTAAATTACTCCCTGCAGTAACTTGAGCATTTGCTAATTTAACAATTTTCAGCCCTTTAGGGTATTGATTAGAGTTGTAGAGAGGAATGTAGTGGTCTTCTAACTAGTGTGATTTATGCAAAGGGATCAGCATCTCCAACCAGTAGAATCAGGTTCAACATCCAGAGATCAAAATACCCTGTTACTGTTATAAGCTCTTATTCATATGCAACAAAAAGTAATCAATATTCATAAGGACAAATTGAGAAAACAATAAATTTCATCCATAATGATTCCATGTGAAAACAAGCATAGCAAACCTCCCAATACCTTCCCCTCTGGTGTCTGTTCCTGACAAGCAGTCAACAATAATAAGAATCTGGAAGAGGAAAGTCAAAGGCGATCAAAACACGATCAAAAACAGAACCAGCTGACTGGAGGCACATTTATTTTACTGATGGAAACTTTTTTTAATATTTGTTCTTACACAAACATGTATTGTTACCAAGTTCACAACTGATCTTTCCTTATTTCAATGAAGACAATGTTTTGTCAGTTGATGATGAGCAAATTATTCTTTCATCTTTCTAAAGAACTCAGCAAGACTGGAGGGAATGCAAACTGGTCTACCCCTTATGGAAAGCAGCATGGAAGGGTCTCAAAACATTAAAAATGGATCTCCCATTCAACCCAAAAATTCCATCCATACATATCTCTCCCAAAAATCCAAAAACACTAATTCAAAAGAAAACATGCACTCGCATGTTTACTGTAGTGCTATTTACTATAGCTAAACTATGGAAACAACCTAAGTGCCCCAGAACAGATGAGTGGATCAAACATACATAGTATTTTATAAACACAATGGAATATTACTCAGCAATCAAAAAGATAAACTCATGCCATCTATACCACAGTGGATGGTGCTTGAAAGGATAATGCTCAGTAACTCAGAAGGAGAAAGATAAATATGGAATGGTGTCACTAATATGTAAATATAAATTAGCTAAATTAGTAATCAGATAAAGATAAGCTGAAAAACTCACCTGTGAAAGCTGACAACAGAACTGAAGCACAAAGGGGAAATGGGCATGGGGAGAGGCAAGAATAAGGAGGGAAGGAAACACAATGGTCTGTGTTGGTAGAATATGGGTGAGTTGGTGGTGGGTGTACTACAGAGGTAACACCCCATGAGGGACCTCAATATTACCTCAGTTAAAATAAATTAATTTAAAAAATGAACTAAACCAACTGTTCTTTTACATAGTTTATAAAAAATTAAAAAATAGAAAATATAGTCATAAACAAAGTTTTGTGAACCAAAACAAATAAAAGAACTCAGAAATCTAGCCCAACACTCAAGTGAACATCAGGCAGAGTTTTGTCTCTATTCACTGACCGCCAGGCACCAACACTGCCATAACCCTGCCCTGGCCCCAACCCCACAGGTCCGCCATGGGTCACTCCCCTTTTCTATTCCAGGCCAGGGCATCAGGATCATTATCCTCAGTGCCCCTGCCCTCAATTCCCAGACATCAAGTCACTAACGAAGGTTGTTTTCATCAACTGTGCTCTACCAGAAAATTGATTTACTATCATAGAGCGGCAGGGCTGCCACAGAGCTCCAAGACAGAGGCCTTTGGATGAGCACACACTTCCACTTAGTTTAGAAATGCTGCCTTTTAGCAGACCTCTCCTGCCTCGCCCGCTGCTCTCTCAGCAGTATGTTTAGGTCAGTCTGCCTGTTCTGTTCCCCACCGTCTCTGGTGAATCCTCTCACCTCCAGCACCTCTGGCCTGTACCCCAGTGCCTGTATGCATAAACAAATAAGTCTTTTTTAAAAAAAAGAAATGCTGACTTTTAAGTAGCACACTGTTTATTATTATTCTATCACCTGACTCTTAAGCTCAATGAATCTTTCCTAGATAATGAAGAGGTTTTACTTAGTTTTATTTTACTTGTCCCCCAAAAAAGAAAAGTATATGGTCGATCTGTTTTATAGTGCACTACTTGTAACCTGCTTGATTCTTTTTATTTCTTTTGCAAAATTGGGATCATTATGGCTTCATGTTTACTTTTTAGCCATCTATTGTATTGATTAATCAAAAATTGAAATAATTAGGAAAGATAAATAAGAAAACCAGAGTTTATGACAAAGATATCTTCCCCACCCCAGTTACCCATGAGCAAAAATTTTAGCAAAATTCTTTCTATATGCTTTTCCTTCATTTTAAAGTTCTAGAATAATAATACATGTATTTCCATACATGGAACAAATACAATTGAGAAAAACTACTTCCTACCAAGAGTAATGGTCTTAAAATTTGGCCAAAGGAGACAGTGTTTACCCAATGTAGTAAATATCATAAAGGAGAATTTGTTATCTAGAAATGGGAACGATATCTATTGTTCCTCTGACAAAGGACCATCCACAATCTCCATACATAAATGAAATTCTGTCAACCAGGATGCTACCCAAACCAGGTGAAATTCTAAGCAGTGCACAATAATCTCTGGCCACAACACAATGACAGTCAAGGTTAATGCATCCTGGAAACAAGTCTTCCTCCTCCAATACTGCACAGATACCCAAACCATGCAAAATCCATCAGGCTGGCATCAGAAGGTACAAATGAACCCAAGTAACTAAGCAGGAGGAATGCTGAAGAAGGGTAAATCAATTGTCATTATTTAGCACAATTGAGTAGAAGACCACAGAAGCTTCAAGTGATGAGGGTTGATTATATCCGATGTGAGAAACTGACTACCTGAATGATTAGAAAATTAAACTAAGGTTCAAGAGTTTTTTTGTACTCCCTAAAATTCTCCTTGATGCATCTACTGTTCAAAATTACAATAAAACTCTTAGAGAGAGACCAGCTAAAGAAAAAACTGTTCAAGCTTACAGAATATTCCATTTACCCTCTCCCAACTTTTGTGCTTAGAACTTAAACCTCAGGCTAGATGAAGTATTTAATACCAAGTGGTTATTGGAGAGATTCTGAAGGCACTAGGCTACGATTTTCTCAAGTGGAACGTGTGGTTTGATAGCACTTACAGAACGTGACAAGCAGGAAAGTGGAAGGTTTGAACAAGCAACCACTCAATCAATCTCCTGAACGGACCTCTGCTCCTTATAGCAACATTCTTTATCAAACAAACAGCAAGTCACTAGTCACATCTTTTAACCTGTTCAGTCCTTTGCTAGTACTGGTTCTGGTATTCTTCAGATCATTAGACTTTTTGAATGGAAAATTACAAGGTATATAAACCTGTTAAATAGCTTTTCCCATCTGACTAAAAATTACATTATTTGCAAGAAGTTAATTATATACATGTTCTCCACCATAAATGTCTCTGGCATAATAGGTGAGGATAATGGTAACATCTGAAGCCACGTGTAAATTCAGATGATAAATAAAGCAGCATGCATAAAGCTCTCCCCACATGCCCTGGTTATACTGCAGTGTGACATTATCATTTCCCATTCCCCCCTACAGTTAGAGAATCTCAATTCTAAGAAGCTGACAAAGACAAGATTTAACAAAAGATAAATATATACACAACTAAAATGATGTTTAATATCTGTTCGTTCTGAATGCTAGAATTATATTTATCAAAGCAGTCTCTGTTGATTTGCAGACACTGTAATACCAGTTCTATAACATAATGATAGGTCTGTTTCCACTGGAGGTGTCAGTCTCGTGTTCTTTTAATCATCATAAGTCTCACACAAAGCATGTCTCAGGAGATAGTGCTGTAATAATGACATGAAAAGAACATGATCCAAAAAATGAGTGATCGGGTAGGATAAATACAGTAAATACACCTAATTTCCTACAAATGTGACTGTATTTCAGTCCTGGACAGGGGGAAAAAGGGGTTCTTGGCAACCCATGCTGGAGTCCCCTTAAGAAAAGTCCTAGTCTGAGGGGAAAACACAGGTTTTGGTTCCACTATATGATCCCAGTACCATTTCAAAGATAAAATGGAAGGATCCTCTGGAGGAAAGGGTCATTTCCTGTCCTGTTAGAAAAGCATGTTCCCCTGCACGCGGTGTTCAGGTAGTTCCCATCATTCCTGGCTAGTCCAAATCCCTGAACCATTCTGAGAAAAGTCAACTCCTTGTGAACTTGAAAGGAAGAGCCCACTTGTGAAGCTCCCTTTGTTTATTTGCTCAGGTTCATTTTCAGAACATTTTCTAGTACCCATGTGGCACAGCTGTACTGCAAATGAACCAGGCCAAGCCACCCTAGGGTAGGGGTGAGGGGCAGGTCCTCACTGTACAGAGGCTAAAACTAATCATCCCTTAATTCTGCTCCAGGAATAGAAGTCAGATATAACTCTATAAATTTCCCATGGAAGCTATTCCTGTTGCAGAAATAATCTCTCAAGTGTAATTTCTAATTACATAAGTAAGGCTGAAAAGATACCTTTCTATGGGGACGAGGACAAATTCAGAAGTCCTATTTACCACTTCTACTGATGCACATGAAAATTAGTTGGAAGCAATATATCAAATTCTGAATTCATTCCAATTTTTTGTTGCACAACCTTCAAAGGAGATACTAGAATTCAGTACTTCAACACCTTTGCTTGTTAAGAATCCTTCTGATTAGAGAAAAGGAACAAACAAGGATCCACGAAAAACTGCACCTTGTACCAGTCTCTATGGAGGATACAAAAGAAAGGTGAGGGCCCTTGCCCAAGCTGCCTACAGAAAGGATGGTGGGAATGAAACTGGATAGTGCTGACTCCCAGGCCTCATCCATCTGGTCTGTTCAATCAGTGTGGCCCTCCCTGCTCATCACCGGTGCTTGGTTTAAAAACTAGCACATGTCTAAGTTGGGTCAAACTGGAGACTAAGTGGGACTCTTATTAAGGGAACTCCAGCAAGGGTTGCCAAGCTGGACACTCATCCATTTATGCATTCAGCAGATTTTTGTGGATATCTACCCTGTCAGGCACACTTCTAGGTGGCGGATGGAAGTCACAGAGGAAAACAGAGAGGGAAGGAAAGAACAGATGGTTGGAGCATCTGGATTCAAACATACCTATAGTCAGATGGACCCCAGACCTTCTAATTACATGAATCGATAAATCTCTTTTTAGCGGAAGGCAGTTTGAGTTGGGGGTTCTGTCTCTTGCAGCTCAGCGTGCTAACTAGCTCCACTCCTTACCTGCTCCAGTTAGGGTCCTCGCCCAAAGCCAGGGCTGCAGCCCTCTTGTCCATTCCTCATCCCTTCTTAGCTTGTCCATACCCAATTTGGGTGACTAAACAACTCTAAGACTGGCACCAAAACTTGGGAGTCACCTGCTCTCCAACTCCAACCTAGACTGGTGGTTTTTTGTTTTTTTTTTTTCCTTTAAGGAGAAAAGAAAAGCTACATAGTCCCCACAACCCGGTAAGCACATGCACACGATGAAAGAATCATTGAGGTGGAGTTGGAGAACTAGACCAGGGCACCGCCTCTTACCCAATGCAGGAATGCTGTCTTAGTGTCCCTGGGCAGGAATCAACCAGCCTCTGGTTAAATACTTCCCCAGACAAGAAACTCACTACCTAAGTACCCTATGTTCCTTGATGGAGAGTTTCTATATCTAAGAAGTGTCATTATTGTACTGAAATAAACATTTCTCTTCCTGAAGTCTTCATTGCTTTATGCTATTTATGCTAAGTAGAGCAACAAAAAGTAAGCTTCCTGCCTTATCTACTTTCAGCACTTGAAATATTTGAAGACAATTAGCATGTTTCTCTTTACTGCGTATTTTTCTACAGTTGCTCAGCTAGTTCTTAAAATATATGACTTCCAAATCGTTTGACATTCTGTACCCCCCATCTAGGTAAACCCTAGTTTGTAAATATCCCTTTTGAGATCAGTGTGGGTACCTGCCCTCTCCCCACACACATACACATCCCACCACTGAATGATCGTTTCAGTCTGCAAGGCCCAGAAAATTGTGAGCGGGTCACTTACAAGGGAGTAAGCATCACACTGATGACAACAAATCCTAAGGTTCTTCTGGCTCTTTTTCTTTTAGCAAATCATATGTGTGGCAATGTTAGTGCAACTCCTGACATATCCAGAAAGTTTATGGCATTGAAGCTTCTGGTGAATTTTTTCATAAGAACTGTGTTGAGGAGCTGTCCTTCTTTTCCTGTCTTGGGAAACTAGCAATTTGGCCTTTGTCTACTTTCTTTAGCCCAAGTTTCAAGGATAGTCATAGCTGGGTTGTTCATCTCTGTGTGGTCGTTGTTTGGAATGGAGTCTCACACATGGTAGGGACTCAACAGGGCTAATGAGTAAACAAATTTAAAGCAGGAAACTTGATCCACTGCTATTTACTTAATTTTTGAATCAGCCTCGAAATTCAGTTAGTTGAGGTCATTT
Source organism: Galemys pyrenaicus (assembly GCA_019455555.1). Classification (NCBI taxonomy): domain Eukaryota; kingdom Metazoa; phylum Chordata; class Mammalia; order Eulipotyphla; family Talpidae; genus Galemys; species Galemys pyrenaicus. Next base: position 9,301,757 of record JAGFMF010011796.1, read on the forward strand.
TCAGTCTAAACTCAGCATTAGTTATACTTCTTAATTCATGTTCCCTCTAAATTTAATAAGTCTGCCTTGTTCAGCTTTACCTAAGTCACTGCTAAAACACTGCAGAATCTAGAAGCCTGTAGTATAGTCCTTGGCATGAGACACAGTAAGAGTGACACTGAGTCATTTTCCAGAGTCTAGGGCTGAAGCAGCTAACAACCCATCACTCACTCTTGGGAGAGTTAAAAATGCTTTGTTGAACTCAAAACACAGTATTTAGTAGATTGAACGCAATGAAGCTGCTATTTTTCTAGACTAAAAATCTAATATCAGCAATTTCCTGTGATTCAATTTAATTGAAAGCTAGTCAGTATTTTGTTTATTAAGTTGCCATAACCTTCCTTAGAAAGCTCTACTGGTTCTATCCAGGTATGTGCAGAATCTTCCATCTTTCACCTCAGAAATTCAGGCATTTCCTCAAGTCTTCAACAGCCCCCCCATGCAGGTTTATTCTTCCCCCAGAATTCCATTTGCTCGATCCTAGATCCCCAAACCCACTCGGGGTAACTGAGGGCAAATTCCCTGTGTATTTATAGAACAAGGCTCCCCTTGCATGCACCCATGTTTTATTACTATGGGCGATCACAGTAGACTGAAGACTGTTCTCTTTAGGGAGACCCTGTATACACAGAAGAGCTCTCAGAATAAAGCCTTAGTCCTCCTGGAGCGAGGAAAATGGCATTTCACAATACCTCAGTAATCATGAATATTAAGGCATTTCTACAAGTAAATAGGAAGGTGTAATTTGTACTCCTATGAAATGACTCTCCTCCATCCCAAAAGTACTAAAATAACCACACTGTTAATAATATGGGTAATCAACAAATTCCAAGAGGAAGAATTACATGTGACTTTCAAACAATAAATGTGAATTTTAAAGCATCAGTGAAAAATATTGTTCAAAGTTGTTAAAGACGTGAATTTGAAATGAATGTACCAACACTCGGAATCTTTGAAAAGTCATAATGCATGTTGAGAAGAGACAATGGAGACATTTACCAGGAAGAGATTAGGAGGAAAATTAAGTACTATACGAAAACGTCTCTGGTTGTAATTTTCAAAACTGTGGGAGCGGATATCTAAAGCTATAGGCCATTATATTCTAATGTGATTGTGGTTCTTAAAAATACAAACAAGTTTCTAAAATGTGACACCCTGACACAGTATGTCATGGATATATTTCCAAGTTTTGTTTCTTGCTCATTTCTTATTTTCAGTGCGTAATAACAGTCAAAGATGGAGAGTAGAGGAGAACAAATCCAATAATGTAACATGCACTTACTATTCTTTAAATACATGGAAGTAGTCTTTTAAAAAACAAGCCAGAACTAAGTCGCAAACAGAACAAATGCATAAAGGGTGTTAATACCCATTATTAGAGAAAAGAAGGAGGGAAAACCTACGATTTCAAAATTATCTGAAACTACAAAGGAGATTATTCTTAAAGAGGCCTTAGGCAAATGAACCTTAGCAACAAAGTCTTCAAATAAGTCCTTCCATCCAATGGACTAGTCCAGTCTGAACTGTGACCACTTGTAACACATCCTTCAAGGATCAGTTTTCCTCATGGGAGAGTAAAGCTGCGCCCTCTGCACTTACGACGTGAGTTCCGGAGAACATTCCCTCAGGCTGCTAACTGTCAGTCATTGTCAGGTTTTCTAGTTTGGGGTTTCTCCAAAGTTCTTTGCTTCTTGCCCACGTTGAGCCACACCCCTGCTCATTAGCAGTAGTTACGCACATCCAGAAAGGGCAGGATGGGCCGTGAGCTGTCCAGGTACGCTTGGAGGACCAGCAGAGGTGACAGGGTGGACGAGTCAGTGTAAAGACTTGAACTGGGTTTAGAGATCAAGTGTGGACTTGAGTTTTTCCTTAAGTTGGCAGCATTTTGAAGCATGTTGCTCACCTCAAATTGGTCAGTTTTTATGTTTAAAATACCTAGGTTCACCCTGCTCTGTCTTTGCAGACAGTCAGGAAGCACGTGCTTCATCTCGTGCCCTAAGTGACTTTTCCAAGGCAGCTCGTTGTGAAGGATTTGCAGCTAGAGCAGAGGTGACAGGCTGGCCTTTGCTGGCTGCAGAGACCTTTGTCATAATAATCAGCTGCTTTCTGGTCTGTAAGACAACGGCTCTCTCGACTTCCACTTACTGTTTCTAACATCAGCTCTGGGTCATTATAAATATTATTCTGCAAGTCTCCAAGAGCTGGGCTGGGAGTCACGATGCCCTTGAAATGATCCAGACCTTCATTTCAGCTGGAAAGTGAGGCAAAGGTTTTCTCCTGTGTCATATCTTCTGGAGAAAATGTTCACCAGTCTATTTGAAAATTAACTAATAAAACTTATTTTCAGACAAAGCTCATTCTGGTATATATCCTAGCTCTTTTAATTTGTGATGGGATTTGCCTCAATAGACACCACAAGTACATGCTGTAAATGGTCCTCCAATTCTCCCCTACAGGACATGTGGCCACTTTCTACAGTAACTATATAGCGAGAAGAAGGAAATGCCCAAATCTTCAGAGACTGCTAAACATTGACTCTGACTTGACAGTAATTTCCAGAAACAAAAAATATCTCTGTGGTGATGTGGAGCCAACAATGGTTAGGAGATAGCTGGAGTCATACAGCAATTTCCAGTCACAGGGGCACAGCTGGTCTCTGCACCTACCTCACAGAGATTCCCCATTTTCTGAATATATAATGAGAATTGCAATGGACACATTTGGCAACTGCTCTCTATGTGGTGAAAGCTACTGGAATTTCCCAGCCTACCTAGAGTAAACCTAGGGGAATTTTGGAGAGAAAAGCCTTGAAAGCAGCCAGGATAGTGATGCCTGTCACCCGGTCATTTAATTCTCCAATTTGGCTTGCGCAGAAATTGAATGCATCTTGGAGAATGACTGGGTATCCCAACCCAAGTGAAGCGGTAGCTACAATTGCAGCTGCTGACCCAGGTGTAGCGTCTTTAATAGCCACTAACATCGCTCTGGCACATGGTGTGTAACTAATGCCTTTACCTCCATAGTAATTCGCAAGGACTACCAGAAGTAGTTCATTTTTACCCCACAGGGAAGACAGTATACCTTCATGTCTTGCCTCAGACTGTATCAATTCTCCTGCTTTCTGCCATAATGCAATTTGCAAAGACCTTGAGAGCCTTGACATTTCACTATCTTCACACAGAGTTGACAAGACGATGCTGATGGGATCTAATGAGCAGGAAGAAACAAGTACTTAATGTCTTAGTAAGACACATGGGAGATAAATCCCACAAAATGTCAGGGTTCCACCTCAACCTCAGTGGAGTTTCTAGGGGTTTAATGGTCTGGAGCAAGTCAGGATATTTCCTCCAAGGTTAAAGATAATTTCCTGCATTTCATGCCACCTGCCACCAAATAAAATGCACAATGCTTGGGAGGTCTTTATGAATTGTGGAAGCAACACATGTGACACTTTAACTTTTCCAGAGGGTGTCCCATGAGTCGGTCAACTTCAAGCAGGGACTCGAGCAAGGAGGTCTTTCCAGAAAGTTCAGGCTGCAGTCTGAGCTTTGCCACCATTTGGTCTATGTCATCCAGTGGATTCAGTGGCTTGAAATCTCTGTGGGAAATGAGTGTTGTGTAGAATCCCTGACAAGTACCAACGGTTCACAGTGCAGACAGTTGGAGTATGGACAAAACGGTATCTCTTCTGTGGACAGTGTTTTCCTTTCGAGAAGCAGCTTCCGATTTACGACTGAGCTTTGACAGACTAGATTCCTCACCGTGGGATCAGGAGTCAGTGAGTCTGAGCTCCCACTAGGAATCGATGTATGTGACCACAGGCTGGGCGTGTGCAGCAGTGTGTCATGGGATGAAAATGGAAGACTACAATTGAGCAGGGTTGGAAGGTGTGAAAAGTGGTGCTGGGCCAACTCCTGCACAGAGTCCTTCACCCCGCACTTAGCCATGTGAGAACAATGGGTATGGAACCCATTCTCCCAAGAGAGAGATGCCACACCCAGGGTGGCTTATTGTCTTGTGAGGGGATATCTTTCCCTAAAAAGACACAGCTATTCTTCTTACAAGTGAAGAAGCTCACACTCTCCTCTGAAAATAGAGCCAGATGGAGACAATAATTGCATTTTGTTAGGGAGAAGTGGGGTTGTTTCATCATTGGGCAGAAGTGCAAATGTGTATAGAAGGACGTGTGTGGAAGTTGAGTAAGTCCAAGGATTGGATGGTAGCAGTTGCCAGTGTGATTTCAAAGACTTGATTTCTTGTCTGTACTGAATTACTGTACTGAGGTTTAATTAGAAAAACGGGGCATAGGGGCAGAGGGGGAATGTTCCATCAACCAGGTTAGAGTTCACTATAGGAATTATCAGGAAAGAATATTTGCAACATTTTATTTACTCTTCATTAATTTTTAGTAGATCTGTAAGACTTTCTTAATCCTCAAGTTATCAGTCAACAAGCTTGTGATTTGCAACCTCAAAACACTTATGAAAGATCATGAGTGTTCAGGGTTACTGCTTTTTTTCTTCTTTGTCTCTGTATTACTACCAGTTTTATAATTTTATATTATAATGCATTAAAGTGCGCTTTGTCATAAAGGTGGACTTTTAGCCAGGAGCACAGGATCCTGAAGAATTCCTCCACATTTCCTTCTCATCATTTCCAGAGACTCAGCTGTCCTCTGAACGAAACCACCTGGGCTGCAAGAACTCACACATGTACCAAAAGAATTTTTAATTCCTTGGGGTGTTTTTTTTTTGCAAAATAATGAAATAATATATGAGTTTCAATCACTGTCTATTGTGAATTTTCATATTAGAATAAACTTTAGATTATGGGAAGCCGATATCTGACAATATAACCTGGCGAATGTTGTTATCCTTATCTTTCAACCCACCTTCCTGTCTTCATCAGCTCCGAGCTCTCCTGAAAAGGGAATCCCTCGAGCCCCTACCAGAAAGGGTGAAATACTTCATCCTTACAGAAAATCTATGACTGTCCCATTTTATAGACAACAACATGAGATAGTGGAGTAAGTCATTTAACCAACATTAAGGAACTGGTAAACATTAGAGCTTGATTTATTTTTAATTGAGGTGACTGGTTTATGGCACTGTATATGATTTAGAAGTACAGGAGCAGAGCTCTAATTTGAATCCTGTTCTTCCTGGTTCTAAATCCAAGGAACTCTTGCACCAGGAAAGCCAAGTCAGAAAAGAAACAAAGAAAACAAAGCAGAAATAATGCCCTAATTAAAAATGAAATTTACTTCAATTCCTTTGTTCCAATTTGTCAGTCTACATCAGAGTAAATTTTAAGATTACACCAAACCTCTGTCCTAGAAATCTAACTTTAACAAATCTCTCCAAGGGAAATCAATAAAGTGGTAGTGAAAGGTTTGTGCACCAAATATGTAAGCAAGTCCCAGTGACTGTATATAGATATAGTTTGGATAAGTTATGACCCAGACACAAAATCGAATTTTCTGCAGTCATTAAAAACTAATTTTTTTCTGGATGTTTCAGTGAAATTAAATGTGAGAAAAATCACAATACAAAACACTGGAGAGTGTAAAACTATGTAAAAACACACACACAAATACACATTATACATTACTGGGGAGAAAAAGTACCAGAAAATTTACAGAGATTAGTTTGACCTAATGGGAATGGAAAGGAAGCTTTTTTCCTCTTTTTTTAAAAGACTATTTATGCATACAAGAACTGGGGTACAGGCCAGAGGTAGAGAGGATTTATCAGAGATAGGAGACAGAGTGGGGAACAGAACAGGCAGATTGACTGAAATACACTGCTGAGAGGAGCAGCATGCAAGACAGGAGAGATCTGCTGTGCCATGTGTGTCACCTCCCTGGCCAAGGACAGAATTCGCAGTGCAGTGACTATGCATAGTTTCATAGAGCTGAGACTTAACCCCTTGCACCACCAGGGAGGTTTCAGGAAGCTTTTTTCTCTTTTCTTTATAGTTGCCTCAATTTTCTAAAATATCTGTGATGATCCTGACTAAAATGAAGGGGAATGAAGGTATCACAGTCCCAGACTTCAAACTCTACTACAAAGCATTAGTAATTAAAACAGCATGGTACTGGAACAAGGACAAACACATAGACCAATGGAACTGTATAGAAAGCCCAGAAGTAAAACCACATATTTATAGACACCTGATCTTTGACAAAGGAGCAAAGAATATGCAATGGAACAAGAACAGCTTATTCAATAAATGGTGCTGGCAAAACTGGTCCACCACATAAAAAAAAAAAAAAACACGAAACTAAAGCACCATCTCATACCATGTACAAAAATCAACTCAAATGGATGAAAGAACTGAATGTAAGACCCAAAACCATAAAATATATAGAAGAAAACCTAGGTAAAACGTTACAAGACTTGCATTTCAGTAACGCCTTTAACAATGACCCAAAGTGGCATTTGAAGGGCAGCAAAACCCTCCCTATTGAAACCTTCTCTTTTATAATCCACCCAGAGTCCAGAAAATCACCCCACTTTATTGGTGTGGGCTCAGTCCGTGGGGATTATAAATAAAAAGATAAGTGTATAATTCAGGAGAATTAACAGCATATGGGGTGAAATCCTTTATGGGCTTATTGCTATCACCTTTTAAGTTCCTTTTGAATGTGTTTTGGAAATTGACATGCTGGTGAAGCTTGAACTTGTCACTGGGAAAAGACAAGGCCCCTCTAACAGAGAGTTGTTTGTGTTCTGAACCAAGGTTATGAGCTGGAACATCAGTGAAGTGGCTAATGAGTACATTTAACCATTATACTTAAACTATCTGCACATTTCAAGGAGCACCTGGCAAGATTAAAGGGAAAAGGAGATGCTCTCTCAGTTGCTAAAGGGAAATTAGAAAGATTATCCCGCTGATGGGGAAAACTGGTACCTGGAAAGACAGACCAGGGTCGTCCCTGCTCTGTCAATTTCCTTTGGGCTTTTGTTAGAAGTCCTTATGGAACTAAGTGAGAATTATGAATACTGGCTTATGTAGAAGACTGCATACAGCTACAGTTAGTGACATGACTAAGTTGAAATGGGCGCTGCCACATGGACGTTTAAGAGTCACGGTAGTCCCAGGAGGCGTGACCAAGCCAGGCACCCGACTCAGCGTGGACGCTGGAGCCAAGCAGAGACCGTGACCTCAAGGGCAGGGTTTTGAACCCAGCATATATTAAACAGAGTTTATCAGCATTAAGCCAAAAAAAAAGTGAGGAAAATAAATCACTAACAGTTGTAAATCAGGTCTGTGTTGGACTCTTTAAGCCCTGTGCCACTGGGATGACCTTGGACTGTGTTAGTGATTAACAGGATCAGGTGGCACAAGGTTGAAAAGCCTGCGCATCCATGTCCATCCTCATCCTCTGTCCTCAGCTGGTCGAGCACCATCACCTTCACCCAGCCTGAGCCCTTTGTGAGGCTGACCATCCATTGTCAGAAAACCTACCCCACATTCGTTGGTCCAGAGTCTTCTGAAGCAAATGCAAGCCCAGTATCATTTCCATGAGACAAACAGTGGAAATAATCTGAGCCCCTGGTCTCCAATTTAAATAGCCACATTTCCTCCAATCATTTCACATCCTCTATGTTATTCCCACCCGAGTTCCTGTGTCCACTTCTTCCAGCACAGCAGCAGCAGAATGCTGTCCCAGGTGTCCTGTCTTCAGCAAGTTACAGGGAATGACCACCTCCCCCTTGCTGGGGGCTGGTCTCCTAAACACAGGTCAGGTCCTGCAGGCAAACACAGCTTCCTGGACTTATGCTGCTTGGACCACCTCCTCCGAGCCATGCCCTCCCACTCAGCCCCATCACATCCCTGAAAATCTAGGCCCTCTCTGGCCTCCCAAGATCTTCTCTTTTTTAAAAAAATCTTTTTATTCATTTTTATTTATTTTTCTTACAATGTTTGCTTTCTTTTCTGTGTGTAGTGCCCATAGAATTTCCACCACCAGTTTACCCGTGCACCATCACCATAGTCCCTTGAGCTCTTCCCGTCCCTTCCTTCCCAAGATCTTTTGTATCCCTGTCTGCCATCCAGTAGCTCTTTTAAGCCTCCAGGAGACTTTTAAAGCTGGTAGAGAGAGAGTGACATCCAATTCTTCACACCCCATACTCCTTGGGGGAGAGCCTGAGACCTGGGCTCTCTACCTGCCTGTGGACAATACTGGGCTGAATGTTCCTACCGATTCCCTGACTCATGTGAGAAGAGATGAGCTACATCCTAAAACTCCTCAACACCACCACACCTTCCCCACCCACAGGCCATGGACCAAAACTACTCTGGCCCTCTTTCTAGAGATCTGTCTACTAAAATGAAGAACTGCCAGCCAAAGCTTTACCACAGCAATACCATCACTGGTCATGACATTTCAAAGATCTGAAACTTGCACATTCAAATTAAATAGAATGTGGAGAGTCATGCTGAATTGTGAAATATTGAAAAGAGAACTTCAAAAAAATGAAAGTAGAAGGAACAGAGGGGAAAGAGAGAAGAGAATGAACAAGAGAGAATAAAGACACTGGGGAATAGAAAGAAAAAAGAAAGGGGGTGATGCTTTTCTTCTAGAAATTTCCATTAGATCAAGGGCTAACTGAACTGCTTCCATCTTTTGAAACCTCCAGAAATGCCCTCCATCACTGCAATTAACTGACTTCTCCCCCATGTTTTCCTCATAGTGATTATGATTCCTAATAGCAATTAGCATTTTTTTTCCTCTATACCAGGAACCAGCACAGTTTAGTAAAAAGCCAGGTAGTAAATATTTTCGATCTGGCAGGCCACATAGTCTCTGTGGCCGCTCTACTCTTCCATTAGACATAAAAACAGCTCTCAACAATACACAATCAATGGGCATGACTGTGTTCCAATAAAACCTCATGCACAAAAACAGGTGGCAGGATGGATTTGGATCAAGGACCACAGTTTGCCAACCCACTTGCTATCTGGATTATTTGTTTACTATCTCCCACTCAGCCTGTGAATTCTTCACACAAGAGCATATCACATTCATGTGTGAATTTTCTGTGGTTCACACATAGTAGTGTTCTGGACTGTGTCATCCCAAAGTTCACTTATGTTGAAACCAATCCCCAATGTGACATTAGGACATGGCACTTTGGGAAGTGGTTAGGTCATGAAAGTGGAGCCCTCATGAACAGGTTGGTGCCCTTATGAAAGCAACCTCAGAGAATTCTCTCCCTCCTCTTCCACTGTGTGAGGACACAGTGAAGAGTCATCCTGAGCCAGGAACTGTGCCCTCACGGGTCACCAAATCTGCTGCTGCCTTCCCCTTGGACTTCCAGGCTCTAGCCTGTGAGGAATAAGCATCTACTGTTCTTAAGTAACCCAGTCCATGATATTTTTGTTACAGCAGCCAGAATGGACTAAGACAGTAAGAGATAAATAAATGTTTGCAGAGTACATAAACTGACAGAAGCTATCAGAAGAGGCATTGCCTCACACCTTGCTCTAGCCCAGGATGAGACTTTTCTCCTCAGGCATCAAGAGGCCTGTCAGAAAGAAAAGAAAGTTCATCCATCATCAACCCCTGCTGGGTCCCAGGGAGTCCTGCCTCAATTTCCAGAAAATCAACATCAAGATCACTAGCATTCATTTTATGGGCTCCGTCTTCTAGTGTCCCCAGCTTGAATATTAGTATGCACTTTTGTTCACCTCTTGTCATCCAGAACTTCTGTCTCATATCTCCCCAGCAATCATGAGCTTCAGTCCAGGGAAGTTTTTCCAAGGCCCTACAGGTAACACAACCACACTGGTAAAGCAGAGGGCCTCTTGCAATGACGCCACCTCACATCTCCAGCCCGCAAAACTTTTGCCACATCTGTTCTAACATTTGACGTTATTTTCATGGCACAAAAAAAGAGTAAGCAAAATATGAGTGGAGATCAGATTTTTTTGCTAAACAATCAACATTGCTCTGTTTCGTCCCTCTGTAACACAGCTTTTTAAAAGATTATTTTGTCCTTGTCATCATTTTTCCAAGCTTCAGCTCACCTGGAGTATTCTTAGAGATACAGATGCCCCTCTACCATTGGCGGCCTAGGTCCCTTTCCTTCCACGTCTCTTTTGATTTAATTATATAAATACTTTTAAGAATCTGAAGTCTGTCTTCTTGAGTCCCTTCAGTTGCTCATTCAGATAGTCATAATCGGACAATCACAAATTATAGAAGAGGGTCAGGAATAGTAGCAATCTGATTGGAAAGGGCTGGGGCTTGCTTTGAGATGTCAATAATAATGAGCAAATATCTTTCTGCCTATATTGTGCATTACAGAAAAAAAGTTATATTAATAAATCTGTTTTTATACTTAAAATGAGATTAATATGCCTATTGTCCATATCAATAAATAATATTTTATTATTATTCCCATTATTAGGGCTTTGTCCAGGGCTAACAGAACATAATGAGGGACCCTCCTAGTCACCCCTTGGACACCTTTTCAGAATTAGAATTGCATCTTTGAGCTTCCTGTACCTTATACCTCCTTCCTTCCCTGGGTATTGCCTGATAAAATTCCCATGCATTCCATTTCCTTGAACTTCCTGATGTCTTCAGCAGGGCATGCCTTCCCTTACAACATGGACTTTTTCCCAGGGGAGGCCTCTCCTCCTGACCATTTCTTTTTTTTTTTTTCCTTCAAGTTTTATTGTTTTTATTATTTACATATTTTTAATATAATTTTTTAAATTTACATACATTTGACATCAATTGTAATCCCCATGTATTCCCCATCACCATAACACCAGTGTACCATCACCTCAGTCCCCCGTGCTCCCATCTGCCCTCCACCCTTGCCCTCTTCCCTCCCCACCAAGTGTCCCCAGTTTGTCTTTGTCTTTTCATTTTTGGTTCTTGTTTCTTTCTTCTTGTTGTTATTGTTATTATTATTATTATTATTATTATTATTATTTCTATTCCTTCCCTTGATCTTTATTTGGTTCCCTTATATTCCTCATAGGGGAGGAACCATCTGGTATTGTTCTTTTGCCTTCTGACTTACTTCACTGAGCATAATCCCTTCCAGTTCCATCCATGTTCCTATGAATGCATCTAGTTTTTCATTTTTCATTGCTGAGTAGGATTCCATTGTGTCTATGTACCGCAGCTTCCAGATCCACTCATCTGTTTTTGGGCATTAAGGTTGTCTCCAGGTCTTACCTATTGTAAAGAATGCTGCTATAAACATAGGGATGCAGGTATTCTTTTGAATCAATGTTTTTGTGTTTTTTGGGTATATTCCTAGGAGCGGGATTGCTGGATCGTATGGAAGTTCCTGACCATTTCTACGCCTCCCACAACATTAGCCAGTGCACTTCCTTAAAGCAGAATTTTACTTTCTTCCCTTTTAAGCAAAGGAAAATGTGTCAGGTTGAAAAAAATGTTGATAATGTTCTGGTTTTGGCCAAAACTGACTTCAGCAGACACACAGAAAAGCGAAGTTCCCCTTTTTACTGTATCTTAGAATAGGAACAAGGCCAGATTTTTCATAACTTTAAAGGCACATCCACTTCTAAAAGTAGTATTTGCACCCACAAAACAGTCATCAAAGGTAGAAAGCATGTTTTAGAACAATCTGTTGCCTATACAAGATGAACATATTTTCCATGTGAACCTGTCATAGACCACATTAGGCCCCAGCCAGCTCAGAGCCACTTCAAGTGCATCTCCAAGCTCCATCAGGGTCCAAACTAGTCTCTTGAGTTCTTTTCTTGTTGTTCTGCATCTTTCTTTTATCCCATCTACTTATTTTCTCCAAAAGCCACCCGTCTCTAAGTATATCCACCTCTATGTGGTATGAAATGTCTTTATTTCTTCTTTTGCCTTCTTAAGAAAAAAGAAAAATGCCAGATGGTCTCACTTATAGGAGGAATATAGGGGATCAAGGAAAAAATAATAATAGCATCAACAACAAAAAGAACAAAACAAAACAAAACAAAAAAAAAAAAACCCAGACAACTGAAAATCAGAGACATTCTGCAAGGAAGAGGAAGGGATTAGGAGCAAGGCTTCTTTATTTATTCAAACTCCCTTCTTTTCATGAATGTAATCACACTTTTCTGTCACTATGTCCTAAAATTGATTTCTATCCCAATAAGTGTTGAAAAAGAGATCCTTTTTATTTTCACCATGGTCATGATTCATTTGCAAAAAAGTCTATCATTAAAGAACTATAAATCCTACTATAGAAACTCAAGAGAAGTAGTTTACTCAATGGTCTTCTCTCTTCCAATGTCACAATACCCAGGTAGAAAACCCCAGGCTAGTAGAAGCGTGGTGCATATGTGTAGATGTATGCAGATATGAACACACACACACACACAGAGTGAATCACACCAATAAGTGGTTGTTGTTTTAAAACCCTAAGTTTCAGAGAGGTTTGTTATCACCAGAACAAGGCCTGTGTCACATGACCCCAAGAATCTTCCTTCCCTCTCTGACCTGGACTCTTCTTCCCCACCACACACCAACTTGGCCCCAGACCAACTGCCCAAGTCCCAGACCACCTTTATGGATTCAGTTAAATTGCATATCTTATACCTGAGCCAAGGCACAGCCCCAAAGGAATACTCTCTCCCCTCCCAACGCGACAGTCCTTGCTCAGCTCCTGCCCTTTCCATGTCTGAGAGTCCCTTTTCCCCAGCTCTCCACCTTAGGCACATGCTCCTCTTCACTCAGCTGAGCGCCCTCTGCTGGCGCAGGCTCCTGATAAGACCTTAAAGAGCAGTGCGCAAATGCGTTGGAACAAGTTGCAAGAGAGTGACAGAGCCCCAGTCCAGGTTTCCAGGCCATCACACACTGCAAAATCGGCTCATCTGCTCCAAGAGACTTCAACAAGGAATTAACTGATACGGGAAATGTTTTACATCTACATAGCACTGGTCACTGTCTAACATATTTATACATTTATATAGACAATGAATGTATAAATTTAACTTATGTGTCTTACTCATTGTCTGTCTCCTTTCTTTAGACTGCAAACTTCATGAAAACAAAATTTTTGTCTGTTTTAGTCACTGTTATGTCCCAAGATTGCCTAGCTCATAGTAAGTGCTCAGTAAATATTTTGTGAATAAATGAATGAATAAGTACTCACAGTTCCTCCTCTTTCCTATGGATTCATAGATTCCTAATTTATTTTCTAATCTATTTCCTTTGCTTCAAGCTACAGAAACCATTTCTGGCTTAGTGAAATGGAGATTTACTGGGATGCTAACAATCCTAGGATTGTTACTGGTAGGACAAACACGCGTCGGAAACAATTGTCACTCAGATGTTCAGAAAATAGGAGTGAGGGAACTCTGGTGGCACAGCAGGTTGAGCGCAGTGCTGTGAAGCATCCATAGCCACTGCAGCACAAGTTCAATCCCCAGCCAGGGAGGTGACCCACATGGCTCAGCAGACCTCTCCTCCCTCACCTGCTGCTCTCCTCAGCAGTGTACTTCAGTCAATCTGCCTGTTCTTCTCCCCCCTCTGTCTCTGGTGAATTCTCTCATCACCACGCCTCTGGTGTGTACCCCAGTTCTTGCATGCATAAATAAGTAAATCTTTTTTTTTAAAACAGGAGTTACCTGAACAGTCCAGTCAGACTGTAAATGAAAGACTCTGAACTGTTCCAGAGTCTGTCACTCTGCTCTCATAGTCCAGAGAGGGCATTCCCTCAGCTTACTGGATCAGGGGCCGCTCCCTCCAACAGCAAAGGACAGCATCAGACTACAGACATGGGAAAGGGACCATCCTCCAAGAAATTCAGAAGTTAGGAAGAAAAAGTTAACTGCAATCATCTGAATAACAAAATAACAAAGCTCTCAGCCAGAGAGCCAGGCAGTTCCTTTCGGCTCAGTAATTCCCAGCTGGCCAATTCAAAGTGCTTTCCCACTAAGAAGGGAATTTTCATGTATTTTCTTCCACCACTGCATGCTTAGATAAGCAAAAGCAAATTGTATTAGAAACTTATTAAAAGCTCTGTAGAATGATGTTCTAAATACAATTTCAATAAACTTTGGGAGTCAATACTGTAAAGACTTGAAATATATCGACTCATTAAAAAACCGCTCCCACTTAGAACCTTCTCCAGTGGCCAATCACAACTTCGAGCTGCTTTGATTTACAGCATTGGTCACTATGGCCCAGCCATTTAATCTTACAATTGACATCAATCACCAATTTTTATTGCAACATTTTGCCAGCTGAGCAAAAAAAAATATTTCTCCTGAGGACAAATTAGGCACCCCAAAGTGACTCTTGCAAATAAATGCTGTTGGCCGTAACTTGCGGGGCTACATTCACTCACAGTCATTCATCCTATAAGTGCCACAGAAGCTAAAAGCAATTGCATAATTTAAAAAAATAAAAGAAATATCCAAAGGGATTCACATAATATAATGGCTATCCAGTGACTGAGTGAAAATGTTTAGTGTTTCAATGACAACATGTACTTTCATTTATGCCTCCAATGGTTGTCATCCAAAAGATATTAAGTGTGTCCAAATATCCTTTAAGACAGATCATAACTCACCATTAAGATGATGCAAGGCCCTATTAGGTTGACAGGCAGACTTCCCCATTGGTTCAAGGTGCTCATCCCTGAGCTCGCACTCGATAGTGAAAAAGTAATGGCCAAACAGAAGACACTATGCAGAATGGCTAATTGCCAGACGCACCACCAATAAATCAGCTGGGCCCCATTAATAAGTAATGGCGCTCAATTTACTGTTAATTCAGATACTCCTGGCAAACCCAGGGAGCTCTTTAAAAGTAACTGCAGTAATAATTCCCCTTTATGTAAGTCAAATAAAATTAGCATTTAATCCTGGAGTTGTATCCTGTAGAAATAATCATTATGATACATTATTTAAATATTCCTCAGCACAGATTTCAGGACTCTAAGCCCTGGGTCCACTATTCCAACTTGGTTATCAATATACCATGCAGTTTGTAGTCTCTGAGTTGCCTGGTGACTGTTAGTAGAACAGGAAAACTCAACCTATTCCCTGAGTAACACATAAGACTGGATGTGCTATTGTTAGGTATTATAGTCACCACTGGCAACAACAACCAAGTAGTCTGTTTCCTCTGCCATCTCTTCCTGCTCAGTTGATTCTCCAGATTTTACACAAATGGCACAATAAAGCATATAAAATTTTCCTGCAACAAGAGGGGTACAGAGAAGCGTTCAAGAGGGAATCCAGGGTTCACTGCTAAATGCTGTGAAGTAGAACGTAATTCTCCCCCCTTAATCTTGCAGTATTTCCTCCAAGAAAATATTCATCTAGTTTGCTCTTTTTTCCTGCCACCAGGCGGGGGAAATGATGAGATAGGGTTTCTCCCTGGGGACTGACACATCCAAAACCACTCTGATCAGCTGCCATGACCTTGCTCAAAAATAGTGAAAAGAAGACTTGTGTTTCTGTAGTGTCTTTTCCCTCCCACTCATCACCAGGATGTTATCTCAAGCAAAGGACTCAGTGTCAACACCTGAAAATTCTTCCAGGGTTGTTGCGAGGAACACGAGGTTCATGTGCACACACTCTGTAGGCCACTGAGACCTCACGCACAGGCTGGCGCTGCTTGCAGGGCGTTATTATTAACCCAATTTAGGAATTGCCATAGTGTGCGCTTAAACTCCCATGAAAACCTCTCCCATGGTCTCTTGGGCCCAGAACTGTCTGCAGCCAGCCCAGTCTTTGTATGTGTAGGATACTCTCAGAGCTCTTCTGGATTAAATGCAGACATTTAAAAATATACTCACTCCCAAATTATTTTATTATGAATTCATTTCCAGAAGACCACTCTGGCCATGTTAATGGGCAGACGTATTTAAATAATCAAAGTTTCTGGGCCTCCCTGGTCTGCAAGGGGTTGAGCACTGCACTGAGGAGCTTCTGCAGCCACTGCAGTGCGAGTTCGATCCCCGGCTAGGGAGTGACCCACATGGCACAGCAGACCTCTCCTGCCTCACCCGCTGCTCCCCTCAGCAGTGCATTTCAGTTGATCTGCCTGTTCTGCTCCCAACTCTGTCTCTGGTGAATCCTCACACACACACCCTGTACCAGAGCTCTTGTATGCATAAAGAAAATTTTTTAAAAGTTTTAAATAAGTAGATAAGCTTCCAAAAACTTCATTAAGAAATGTACAGTGATTGTTTTGTTGGTCTTCAAAGGCCAACCTGACATATAGCAGACTGAGGGATTAGAGTCTTCTCTCCAAGCAGTCCTGAGAGCACCTGGAATATTCCTATTTCCCAGCACCTGGATCATAAAAGTGCCCCCTTCCCCAAAATGAACTACATGGATAACTCCATTAATAAGGTCAGTGCCTGGGAAAACACCAAAGACAATGTGAACGTGTGGCAAATAAACCAAAAGAATTCTGGTTACTTTCAATATTTCTTTTAGTGTTCAGATGTATTTTAAAATAAATACATAAAAATTTTCCCACATTTTCTCCAGCACTTGAAATCTATTTTTTTAAAAAGAGCGAAATCTTTTGTCCCAATTAATAACTAGCTGTGCTATGCATACATTTGCTTGAGTTCAAGGGGCTCAAAGTCTAAGAATATATAATAAAATAAATGAATTAGTGCTACAATTCTAAAGTGCATGTATACACAATATTCCAGACATGGGAAATGTTTTCCTTCTATGTCTGAAACAAACCAAGTTAACACCCTGGATTGGAGAAAATGAATATTCATGTGACACCTCCTATTGTGGCCTTGGAGATGGGGGTTTGCAAGCAGATGAACTTAGAGCGCTGCACAAAGCAGGTGAAGGATGCAGCCGGGCCCTGGGGCAGGGTGCCATCCGGATGTGGCGTCAGATGTGCCCAGCAGGTCACGAGTCTGCCAAAGCACTAGCACTGCCCATCGCCACAGACTCTGAGGAGGACTCGACAGATTGTGGCGCCTGCACAGATGTTGGCCCATCCCCCGGTATTCCTGTTCCATGCATGTTGTGTTATGCATTTTCCATCTCCAGCGCTGAGCCAGGGAAGCGCACTGGTAGCACAAAGCATGCAACTGGCATGGATTATCCATCAGAAGCAGGGTCTCCCAAAGGCTGGAAAACACCCATCGTTTTAGATAACGCACATATAAACCTGAAGGGGAAATTAGCAGGAACATACTTCTCTTCCTGGACACTTAAAATATACGACTAGCATAGCAAACCCATGTTGCCATTATTTAAGAGATAAGTCTTTTCACATAGGTCCATTTAAATTTGAACTTAAAATTTTTTAGAATGTACCAAATAAGGAATCAGGAAAAAATAATTTAAAAAATAACAGCTAACTATAAATGAGACATTCTACAGGGTTGGTGAAGGGGTCAAAACAGGAGAAGGAAGAGCACAAGAGACTATGGTGATGGTGCACGGGTGAACTGGTGGTGGGAATTTCTACCTGAGAGGAGAAAGCAAACATTGTACAAAAATGAGCAGATATATACAAATATGTACATATTAAAAAGGATTGTACTAGTATGTAGTTATGATTAAAAGAGGGTAATGATGGCTGGCAAATTTCTGAATATTTACAAATACCTAAGCCCTTTTTTGTAACTAAAAATACATTTATTTTTAATATTGAGTAGTTTGGGATGCCAAAAGTTTAAATTGGGGGTTTACAGGCATAAGTAGTACTCAGGATCTTTCCTTCTTGGGTCGGTTCATGGCCTGCTTGGCCATAGCGTGGGTGTGGTTGCAACCCTGGAATGTGGGTGCTGCACTGCAGCTATGGGTGTTGGCATGGAGAGAAGCAGTCAAGCTTCAAGTTGTGGGCCCACGGCGGGGAGATAAGTAACCAGAGTAAACAGGGCCACTGATGACCTGCTTTGTGGAGTGTAGGGGCAGGAGGGCACGGGGCAGGTTCTCCATGATCTGGGCAGACAGGTAAAGGAGAAGTCCTGGAGTTCTCTGTGGCTTTTTCTGGCTTTTATTAATCTTTCTGCTTCAGAGGTGACCAGGTACACAACTGGCTGGGGGGGCCGGGGGTCAGGAGGTTGGCAGGGCTCCCAGCCCCTGGAGAATCTTCACCCTCTCTGGACTCTCTACTGCTGCTTCTGCCTCTGCTCTGCTGCTGGCCTCCCCATGACACCGCCCTTATACACTTAGCCTCTCAGCCCGTGGATGCCCACAGCCCACTCCAGGTGCTGCCATTGGGCATGCCTGCAGGATGCTGGTGCCTACCATTTATGCGAATGGCAGGAGGGCAGGAAAACCTGATAACTTTCATTCACCCTACCTCGAGTGACAGATCTGAGGCAGGGGCTCCTAACTTCTCTGGGCTCATCCTTAACACAGGCTATAGTGGCAGGAAGAGGCCACAGGGCAAGTTCTGGATGATTCTAGCAGATGTGGTAAAGGAAGGAGTCTTGGAGCCCTCGGTGGCTTTTATACTTTTTATTCTCAGAGGCAACCAGGTACATGGCAGGCAGGGGTGCCGGGGGGCCGGGAGGCTGGTAGGCCTCCCAGCCCCCGGCGCATCTCACCGTCTCGGCTGCTTTGCTGCTTCTTCGCCACTGCCGCTGCTCTGTGTTCCACTCCTTGCTGCTGGTGTCCTTGTGACGGTTATATGCCGGTGTCCAAACCCAGGTGCGCCCACTTGCGCATGCCCACTTAGGCATGCGCGCAGCACCGCAGGTGTCCATCATCACACCAATGGCAGGAGGATGGAAAAGCCTGATTAACTTTTCTCAGACCCTACATAGGCCACAATAAAGCCACCTCCCCAGGTCGTGGCAGGGACAGAGGAATGAATTATAAGATGACTTTTTAAAAATGTATAAAATAATTTCACTACTATTATAGTCTTTATTATGGGGAGAGCCCACAGTTTCCCAAAGGATGAAACAATCCCATACTTCTCTGCTCCTGATTTTAAGCCGCAGCTCAGCTCCCCTCCAGGGAGTTCAGGAGCAGAGCAGCCAGTCACAGCGCCACACCCGCAGAGTCAGCACCAGCCTCAGAACCTGCACTCAGGAGGCTGGAATCCACCAGAAGATCCCCAGTAGTCACCTGCTTCCCCTGTAGCTTCCCCTGTAGCATCCCCTTTAGCTTCCCCTTTAGCTGTGAGGATGTCATCAGGGCAGTTAAACTCAGAGAAGAGACAGATGCTTCCGTGAGGTCTCTGTTACAGGTGAGACAGGTGAGGGCAGGCTCGCTGGGGGAGCTCCTCAGACAGCGGGGGGATGAAGGGGACAGGAAAGTATGGGAGCTTGAGAGAGGCTGTATCAAAGACCTCAAACCTAGATGCCTTCTAAGGCAAGCAGACCGCAAACAAAGTGGACAAGTGTGGGGTGGTGAGCTGCGAGCAGGCGCCTCGGCGAGGAAGGCAGCGCTGCCAGAACTGTCATCAAGCAGAAACGGGCTTTACAGGACACTGAAGTCTGCATTTTTATGTGAATCCCCCACTTACGAAATCCTCTGCCCATCAGATAAGCCTGTAGGCCGATGTCTTTCTACAGCTGCTGTTTTGCAAGCTCTGTTGTGCCTCCTCAGCAGGCAGGAGGGAAGGGACGGGAACCCAGTCACAGTGAAAAGGTCATTATTTAGCCGTTTGCTAATGTTGTACCAAAAAAAAAAAAAAAGCCAATAATTCACACAGGGAACTTTCTTTGCTTTTTGGGAGTCACAGGTGCCAGGCTAAGATGTAGGACCGTATCGTAATCACCTGTTACAGGAGTCTGCTTTCGGCCAAGGACGTTTACCCTACTGGCTGAAGTAGGTAGGATGAAAAGGTCCTCCCCTTAAGAACGGCAGCCACAATGACATACGGTCCTGTGAGCACTGCCCTCAGGGACCCAAACGTGCCGCAGCGGAGTGCGGTCCAGAAATGCAGCCAGCGTGGGAGGCCGGCACCACAGGAGAGCGCAAGATGGACATCTTCAGACACGAGGTCAAGAGCTGCGGAAGGGGCTATGAAAGGACCGTCAAACACCAAATCTCACAAAGATCACCAAACTGCCTCGTGCCTTCAGCATCAAAGTCCATGCAGGGAATTTTCTGCAGTGTCCGAACCTCCACAGCCCAAGCATGAAGTCCCCAGACAAGTCCAGCTGAGACACCAGAATATCTCCTCCCGCGCCACCCAGGCACTGCTCACTGCCCCTGTCCCCAGCCACAGGGCAGCCACCGGTCTCGCCACAGGGAGAAGAGAGCAGTCCAGAGCCACAGTCCGAGCAGGGCCAAGTTGGCTGGGAGCTCCCGACCAGGGACACCTGGAAACCAAGGGGCGCACACCATGCTGAAGGGGTCTCCACCTGCCAGTACTGAGCAGGAGTGGGTGATCTTGCAAACACAGCTTGCATGCCCCTTGCCCCCACTCTGCATCTGCCTGTTGCCACTCCCTGACCCCCAAACAGCAGAGGTTAGAATCCATGTAGAAAAGCTTGGAACCCAGGAGGCAGAGCCCATGGGCTGAAGCTGGGTGGCTGTGGCCTTCTGTGGGGGCAGGAAGACATGGGGCAGCTTCTCTATGATCCGGGCAGGCAGGTAAAGGAGGAGTTCCGGAGCCCCCAG
This sequence comes from Galemys pyrenaicus, assembly GCA_019455555.1. Taxonomy (NCBI): domain Eukaryota; kingdom Metazoa; phylum Chordata; class Mammalia; order Eulipotyphla; family Talpidae; genus Galemys; species Galemys pyrenaicus. Next base: position 9,322,355 of record JAGFMF010011796.1, read on the forward strand.
TGGCTTTCTCAGGCTTTTATTGATCTTTCTGCATCAGAGGTGACCAGGTACATGGCAGGCGGAGGGGTCGGGGGCAGGCCAGGAGGCTGGCAGACCTCCTAGCTGCCAGTGAACTTCGCTCTCTGGGCTGCTGCAGCCTCTACCGCTTACTCCTCACTCTGCTCCTTCCGCTTGTGCCGCCGGCATCTCCGTGATGCCGACCCTATGTGTCCCATGTCTCAGCCCAGGTGCACCCACTTGTGCATGCCCACACCCTCCTCCAGGTACCGCCATCAGGCTTGCGTGCAGGACCGCAGGTGTCTGTCATTGATGCTAATAGCGGGAGGGTGGAAAAAGCTGATAACCTTCATTTACCCTTCACCTTCCTTCCCCAAAGTGGGCAGAAGGGGCAACCTGGACATGGGAAGGGTACACAGCAGCAAAGCTGCAGCAAAGGGTCCCAAAGAGGGGCTGCTGGGGCCAAACACACACACCCCCACTCCCTGACACCTTGCTCCAAGCAGTCCCCTTCCCAGACAGCCAGTTTCTAAGAGTGCGGCTCGGGGTCAGATATTAAGATACTAGAGAGGCCAGTGGGCAGCGGGGACACCCAGTTATTTGCAAGAGAAGGAGAGTGCTCAAGAGTGTTCTCAGAACAGGCACGGTTTGCGCTGGCCAGCCAACGATGAGTAACAGCTAAATGCTTCTGGTGTTCGCAGTTTAATTAACTGTGTTCTGTGCTGATGTGGATGATGTCATTTGCTATCATTATACAATTAACTAGGCAGGCAGGAAGATGCACAGAGAAAGCATCACAGAAGGAACGGCAGGAGCAAAGGGCAAAGGTGAGGAAGAAAGTATAGTCATGTAAGAGACAGCGAGGTGAAGAGCAAGGAGCCAGAGACTCGCTCTTCCGGGAGCTCCCCCTGGGGTGAGTCCCCATTCTGCTTGTGATCTCTCTACGCCTAAATGCGCACTCTGTAGGATCTGTTTGTCGAGATCACATTCAAGGGATCAAAACAGGGCACAATAGTAGACAGGGCAGCTGTAGGGGCAGTAAAGAGTGGTCAGGCTTTCCCGCCCTCCTGCCATTAGCGTCAATGACATACCCTGCGGTCCTGCACGCGTGCCTGGTGGCGGCACCTGGAGTAGGGTGTGGCATGTGCAAGTGGGTGCACCTGGGCTGAAATGGGGCGTATAAGGCAGCATCACAAGGACGCCAGGAGAAAAGGGGGTGGGGGAGGTGGGAGAGAGGGGGGAGGTGGAAGAGAGAGAGAGAGAGAGGCAGAGGCAGAGCGAGCAGAAGGCAAGAAGGAGCGCAGAGGCAGCCCAGAGANGGGGGGGGGGGCGGTGGGAGAGAGGGGGGAGGTGGAAGAGAGAGAGAGAGAGAGGCAGAGGCAGAGCGAGCAGAAGGCAAGAAGGAGCGCAGAGGCAGCCCAGAGAGTGAATATTCGCCGGGGGCTAGGACCTGCACCCCCGCCTGCTGTGTACCTGGTCACCTCTGATATAAGGAGCAATAAAAGTCTAAAAAAGCCACCGAGGGCTCCAGGACTCCTCCTGACCCGTCTGCAGAGTCACTGAGGACCTGCTCCGTGCCTTGTGGGCACCATAGCAGCCTACTGTTCTCTACCCTACAAGGGAGGGTTAGTCCCACCAGTGCAGACCCTCCAGAAACCTCTCCTCCACTCCTACGGCAGACAGACACTGGCCTGCAAGACTCCACCTGGCCTCAAGAGCTCCAGCAGCTATATCCACATCCTGGGAGCAAGTGATAGCCTGACAGAGAAGGGCCAGAGGCGGCACAGTCAACACGTAGGGGAGGTTCAAAGAAGCACCAAGGGTTAGGGGAGGAGGAAAGAAAGGGGATGGGGAAAGAACAAAGAGGGAAGGAAACACAATGGTCTGTAGTGGTGGAATATGGGTGAGTTGGTGGTGGAGCACTACAATGGGAATATATGATTGGGGTACCCCAATATTACCTCAGTTAAAAATTAATTTGGGGGCCTCCCTGGTGGCATAGTGCTAAGATGCAGCACTATGAAGCTATCCGCAGCCACTGCAGCATGGGCTCAATCTCTGGCCAGGGAAGGGACCCACATGGCACAGCAGACCTTTCCTGCCTAGCCCACTGCTGCCCTCAGCACTGTGTTTCAGTCAATCTGCCTGTTCAGTTCCTCAGTCTGTCTCTGGTGAATCCTCTCACTTCCCCCCACACCTCTTGCCCGCACCCCAGTTGTTGTATGCATAAATAAATGAATCTTTTAAAAAATTAATTTTTTTAAAAAGAAAGAAAAACTAGATGATTCAGCCATTTCCAGTGTTGTTTTTTAAGTATAACAAGGAACTGGTTTAGAGTCAACATATGCTTTTTTTTTAATATGCTTTTAAAATGCCTCTGGGAAATAATTTCAGGAACCTTCAAAAATAGTGAATAAGGGCCTCCCTGGTGGCGCAGTGGGTTAAGCAACGCACTATGAAACAAACCGCAGCCACTGCAGCATGAGTTCGATCCCTGCTGCCGGCCAGGCGGGGGACCCACATGGCGCAGCAGACCTCTCCTGCTGTGCCCGCTGCTCCCCTCAGCAGTGTACTTCCGTTGATCTGCCTGTTCTGCTCCCCGCTCTGTCTGGTGAATCCTCTCACCCCCCCACACCTCTGGCCTGTACCCCAGTGCTTGTATGCATAAATAAATAAATCTTTAAAAAAAAATAGTGAATAAGTTAAATATTATAATTACTAGTTACTTATCATATCATATTCTAATAGAATAATAATAAAAATAAAGGTAGGCATATTAACATTATGAGTATGTATATACAAATATCCCTTCATTTAATGAATAAGATTACACATTCTAGATAATGCAAATTAGCATTTTATATTTATATATATACACACTCTATTAATAGATGCATGTGTGCACAAACACAAACATATCTCCGACTATTTGATGAACAGAATTATCCAAAGTGAAGAAGTCTTGTTTATATCCATCTCGGTCTCTCATAATGTAAAACATTTACTGGGCTCAACACTCTCACACATAGTTACTGAAAAGCAAACCAAAACAAGCAAAAAAAGAAAAGCAAATACTCTGCTAGGCAACTGAAAATGCAATGACAATATAGTTCAAATCAGGTAATAAACTTTTTGAGAGACACTGAAAGCATTTTACAGACAACAGGAAAACATAGTCCATATCTCCTCTGCCAGCAGTTCTTAGCTGTTTATGCAACGTGGAGCCATTATCTGCTATGTGGAGAATTTCACATCAACCACAAGGGAAAAAGGAATCCATAAAGCCACTCCTGACAGACAGCGCCCTCGTGCTCCCAGCCCTTCATCAACCTTGGGAGACCCAGCTTCCCAATGTCCCGAGAGACCGACGCCAAGTGCGGTTTTCACCCAGGATGTGACAGAGGCCACTATCCTCAACACTGTGGACCGTGGTCCACCATGGGGGAGACCCCATGGCAGATATTTTGATAAACCCCAGCACAACTCCTCATGTGCAGACAAGCGAGTCTTGGCGCCCCACTGTCTGAAGCAGCTGGAGAGTGTCTTCAAGTCAAATATCAATCAATCAACCCACATTGATTTTCTTTAATTATCTCCACAGAGCAGACTTGATTCTGAAGAGCTTATATGATTTGAAAAATGTATCACCTCTTTGTCAAACATGTATAATTTATGAAGGCCCTTTCACTCAAAGTCTGTAGTCCAAAGTTAGCAATTTGCAAGCTCTTAACATGTTACTAGATATACCCTGTTGAAATCTGTAATTCACATCCCCTTACACAATTGTAAGAAACTTCCTAAATTTCCACTTGTGCTATAAAACTCAGAGGATTCTTTTTGTTAATTGAAGTAACATTGCATTACCATATTATGTATGCTCCGGATGTGTATCATTATATATCAACATCTGTATATACTTATGAAGTATCCCCTTCCCCACTGGCAGCCACTAATTTGGTCTTCTAGTCAGAAAGTTAATTTTTGTTTGATGTAGTTCATATATTTATTTGGTTTCTCTACAAAGCACCTAAGTGAAATCACATGGTGATCATATTTCCCTATCTTATTTATTACACTAAAAATAATACCCTCTAAGACTGTCCATGTTTTCGCAAATGGTAGGATTTCATCTTTTTTGTAACTGAGTAATATTTCATTATTCACACAAACCACATCTTTACCCAAACATCCATTTATGGGCACTTGTGTAGTTTCTACTCTTGGCTGTGGTTAACATTGCTGCAGTGAACACGAGGGTGCATATATCTCTTTAGGTTGGGGTTTTGTATTCTTCAAGTAAATACCAGAAGACTGAGTCATATGGAATTTCCATTTTCAATTTTTGAGGACCCTCCATACTGTTTTTCCACAGTGGCTGCACCAATATGCATTTCCAGCAATAGTGTAAAAAGCTCCCCTGCTCTCACATGCTCTCCAACACTTACTTCTTGATAATAGTCATTCTAATTGGTTTAATGTGATATCTCATTGTTGTTTTGATTTACATTTCCCTAGTAATAAGATGATGGACATCTTTTCATGTTCATCCATGTTCGCCACATGTATGTCTACTTTGTAGAAGTGTCTATTCAGACCCTTTGCCCACTTTTTAGTGGGTTTAGTTTTTTATTGCTGAGTTTTATGAGTCCTTAATATATTTTGGATATTAACCCCTTGTTAGATATGTGATTTGTAAATATTTTCTCCCATTCAGTAGGATGCATTTTTTGCTTTTAGATGTTCTTTCAGTATAGAAAAGCTTTTAATTTGATGTAGTCCTATTTGTTTATTTTTGCTTTTGTTTCTCTTGCCATTGGAGTCAAGTCCCTGAAGACATCTCTCAGGCTGATGCCCTAGAGATTTTCACTTACCTTTTCTTCTATGTGTTTTGTGGTTTCAGGTCTTACATCCAAGTCTTTAATGCATTTTGAATGAATTTTTGTGTATGGTGTCAGATAGTGGTCTTTCATTCTTTTGCATGTGACAGTCCGGTTTTCCCAACACCATTTCCACGGTATTCTCTCAGCTCCTTTATCACATATTAGCTATTCATCTATGTGTGGATTTATCTCTTGACTCTCTGTTTCATTAATCTGTGTGCCCATTTTTTTTAACAATACCATGCTCTTTGGATTCCTATTCCTTTATAGTATATTTTTGCCTATGAATTATTTCCAAGGAAATTCTTGATACAGTAAGACTTTAAAAAATTGTTTTTACTCTATAATTACTCTTTAGTTTACAACAAACCTGCTTAGATGGCTTCTACCTTCCTGGACTATGTTTCAGTGACTGCCCACCCATGCATAGTGTTTGCCAATACTGACATTAAACTCAACTGAAATTGTTAGGAAATTTTATTACCAACATATGCTCCTGAATTAGAGGACAGATAATCTATTTTGCAGATAACTGACTTAAAAAATAACTACTAGTATTTAATTCATGAGGCAATATCCTCTTTATATTAAGTGTCACTTACTAGTTCTAAGTAATATTAAATTTAGATATGTTCAAAGAACATGGAATGAATTTCCATTAATCTGATAAGATAATTAACTTTATACCTATTACTGTCTAATGTATAGCAAAAATGAAGCAAGAATAGACATAATGCCATTCATGAAGAGGGCTATGTGGGTAGAGTGTGACCTGCTTCACTTAATCGCTACAATTCTAATTGCATGTTGGTTAGTTAGAGTTAATAAATAGGCACTGACCATGTACCTACCACTGTGGGCCCAGCAGAGAATATGACCACACAGACCTTGAAAGGGGAGGGAAGATGACCTTGAAGAAGACCAGAGCTTGGAGCTGAAGGGAGAGAGGGTACCCATGAGGCAGGTGGAGCCGCTGACCTATGAAGACCAGGTGGGAGAGCAGGGAAGGTGACAGGAGAAGAGGACAGAAGCCTGGGCAGGTGCTGCTGGGCTGGCTGCAGATCCCCAGCCTCATTTTAAGGGCAAAGGGGACCTTGGAAAAGTTTGGGTCAGTGGTGGCAGAAGCAAGGGAAGGGCCTCAGGAACATGAAACAAATCTTTATACATGAAAAGCCCTCAGTATCCAACTTTCAAAGCCTATCTCAAGTCTGAATTTGAGTGACGTTTTTAAGTTAGAAAGGTCACCTTTCGAAGTTACAAGAAGTAAACCCCACTTTTTAGATGTTGATCTCACGGGTAGTGTTACCACATCTCACTGAGACTGCCATGAGGAAAGGGGGTGATGGGGAATGAACTGTGTTTTTACTCAAACTTTCCCATAGATAGAAATATAAAGAAATGAGAGCAAATACCCTTGGGCACAAAGGCAAGATTTAGCCAAGGCTAACATCTCACAGTACACGTTGTGTTCATTTTTGATTTTATAAAAATATTTTTGTTATTTTGGTTTTTATGTTTGTTTGTTTTTGGTAGGGTTTTTTTTTTTTTTGAGAAAAAAAACTTTACAGACATAAACTAACACCCCTGTGTAATTTTTCTTTTCTTTCCCCAGAGGTAAAAATTATCCTTCTTCTACATTCTATTTTTCCTTTTATTAGAAATGTATCTCTATATAACATATAATCTTGTATGCTTTTAAACTTTAAGTAAATAGTTTCATACTATATGCATAATTCTGAAACTTGTTTTTCACCCAGTATATTTCTGAACTGATTTTATATGATACACGGAGTTCTAGTTCACTCATTTTAAGTGTTGCATGAATATTGTATGATTACAGAACAATGTATTTATTGATCTCCTATTGGTAGATACTTACACGTTCCTGTTTTCTAATCACAAACAATACTGCAGCGAACATCCTGGGTTTATCTACCTCCTGATGCACATATATGAGAACACCCCTAAGAGACAATCATTCTTAAAATGTTTGAACACCTCAGAGGAAAGCAGTCCATGAAATTGGGCTAATAGTCTAACCTCCACGACAGCGGTAACTTTAGGTTAGGGAATAGCGCAAAGTCACCATTTTCAGGGCACATTCGAAAAATAGCAAATCACATATTGAGATGAAGAACAGTCATGTAGAGGTCAGTCAGAACCTGGTCACATTTCTAATGCAGTGGTTGAAGCGCTGCAGGATCTGATCTAAGCTGAAAATCTGGTTGAAAGAGGTGAGTGTTTCTAATTTAAGATATATGCCAAGTAGACGTAAATAGCAAGGGAAATGGGAATAGACATACTGAGAGGAAAAATCTTGACAGGTTCAGGTTAGCGTCTCACTGAATAAGTTCCCCACACCCAGAGGCTCATCCAACAGGAAGAGTTTTATAGAATTAACCGCAGACAGAGGAGATTGTCAAAATCTGAATTTTTTCTTAATTTTTTTCTTTCCCCAAACTAACAACTTAGGGTCAGGTTAGCATCAGGATTTGCATTCACATCCTACCGCGGCTTTCTTCATCATCACTCCACGACAATACTCAGCCACCTTGTCAAAACTTGCCCTTTGGCTAAGTGAAGTGAGAAGGGAAAATTTCCTGAAGAGACTATAGTCCCATGCGGGCGAGTGGCAAGACTTCCATGGGAGGAAGTTAAGTATGGGCTCCCTTCCGCTGAAGCTGCTGAGGGCAAAGCATTTCCAGTTCCCTGCCTGCTTACAAAGTACAGAGTTAAGCTTTCACTGAATAATTAGAAAATATATATACCACTATCCACTGGACCCCCTTCACACTTGCGCCCATCCCCCACCACTCTCTCCTCTGGTAACCTCAGTTCTGTTATCAAAATGCGCTGTTTATTTTGTTTTGTCCATTCATCTGCCTTTTTCCCTTATCTCCCTCATACGGGTGAGATTATTCAACATCTGTCTTTCTCCTTCTGACTTACTTCTACCTGCATAAGCCCCTAAAGTTCCTTTCATTTTGCTGCCAATGACAAAATTTCATCTTTCCCTATAGCTGAATAGTATTCCATCACCCGTGCACAGCACACTCCTTGCCAATCATCCAGCAATGGGCACTTTGGTTGCTTCCATATCTTATCTATTATGAGTAATGCTGCAATAAACACTACAGACAACTCTTAAAGCTAATGAGTTCATATTTTCTAGATAGACAACCCAGAAGTGGGATTGCTGGATCCTATGGTAGTTCTATATTCTTTGTTTTTTGAGGAAAATCTATATTGTTTCCCAAGATGGCTGTCTCAGTCTACATTCTCATCAGTGACATAAAAGCATTGCTTTTCCTCTACACCATCTCCAACACTTGTGGCTGCTAGTTGTTTTGATGTCAGCCATTCTCACAGGTGTGAGATGACACCTAGTGATGTTCAGCAATTCTTCATGTGCCTGTCTGCTTTGAAGAATGGTCTATTCAGATCTTCTGCCCAGTTTTTAATTGGGTTGTTTTCTTTCTACTGTTGAGTTGCATGAGTTCTTTATATACCCTCAATATTAACCCCTTATCGGATGTATGATCCACAAATACCTCCTCCCATTCAGTAGGCGGTCTTTTCATCCTGCTTATACTTTCTTTGGCTGCACAGAAGTTTAATTTGATGTAGTCCCATTTATTTTTGTTTTCACTTCCCTTCTCATTGGGGCTAAGCATTCTGTGTAAGCTGTTCCACAAATCAAGCATCAATATGCCACTGTGGTCACCCAGACCACCCAGAATATACCTGGATTCAGAGCAGCATAGACCATCTAATATAAACCCCTTGTTCTCAAGAAATGGGAGCCCAGCAATACTAAATGTGTTGCCCAAGCGCAAACCATGAATTATTGGCATGTGAAGACTCTAAATTCTCCCTTTCATGCCCACTGCCATCATCCTGCATTATGTGGCTTGGACATAACATTGGCCAACACATCGTGACAATGAAAACATTCATTCTGTTAAAACTGATATTTCAAACTTTCAGCATCAGTACCTTAGACTTGAGAGTCCATGGAATATTACACTAACATTCTCAAACATTCGCTCTGTCTCCTTCTGCGAGGCTCAAACCTTCCCCTGGATGTTGGGTGTGACCACAAGACACTATTGCCAGTGACTTGTGAGTAGGCTCCACTGTGTGCTGTGTCTCTCTCCTTCTCATTTCTCTTTTTGAGACAGCAGAGTCCAGAGAGAGATCTGCAGCCTGAATGCCATGAAAAAGAAGCAATGTGGAGCAGAGCTGGACCCAGCTCACAGCTGACACATGTGAAGGGGGAGAGACCCTGCTGCAGCACAACACGTTTAGGGTCTTGATTGCTGCAGCGTGGCCTAGTAAAAGCTGACACAGCTTCAGAAACACAACCAGATAACAAAAATCCTTGGTCAGTCATCACGACACGACTCATGCAATGGTACGTACAGAGACCAGCCTTACATGTTCTTTCTGAAGATGAGAACAAGTCTCGGTCATTCTTACTTGCTCCTTAAGGTCTTCTTGGTCACATTGCACAGACCTCCTTTCCAAGAGCAGTGGGAAAACGCAACTGGGGCGTCAGTTACAGAGACTTTCCACTGGCCTTCCTCAAGGACACACATCTCACAGCCAAGGAATCCAGACCTCTGAGCATGAAACATAGCTGCACTGTGTCGGCATCAACCGCTCCTGGAAAGGAGACTGAAGAGTAAGCACCCTCGAGCCCAGGAGCCAAGTAAGCACCCAGGAGCCAAGATTTCAGAGGCTGACATTGCAGTCCTCTCTCTATGTACCATGTCAGCTGTCACCCAGCCACCACACAGAGCTGGCCTGCCACTGCTGGTGTGTAGCCGCAGTAAAGTCCATATGCCACTGGGTGGGAGAGGAAGCAGGACTCCGAGTGAATCCCCCACTGCTCCCTACATACACCCAGAGAATAACAGGGCACCCACTGGGTGAGGTCTGTGAATGGAAGCACCGTTAGGCCTGAGGACATAAAGAGAACAACAGGCAAGGTCCCAGACCTCAATTAACCTTCATGTCCCTGGAGAAACCAACAAAAAACTAGCAAAACATTAACTAAGCACAGATTTTATGAAAAGTACTAACAAAGAAAGTACTATAAGAAATTACAGCACAAATAGTTCCAACCCAACATTTTAGTGGAACTCTGAAGAGTAAGATGAATTTCCTTCCAATGAGAAGGAACTAGAGAGGGAAGCGTGCTCTAGGGTAGGGGCTGGAATCGAAAAGGCTGGGGCGTGAGTGAGCACAAGAAAACGAAGACACAGAGCCTTAGTGACTGCAACTAGAAGTGGGGTTTATGAATTTATGTAGAAGTGGACTTAGGGGATAAAGTCAGTGAGGTCATGAACAGCTGGTGGGCACACCACAGTTTAAGTACTTAAGTCCCACTGTTAGGGGACTGAAGGGATTACACAGATGGGTGTGTGGACTCCAACCCCCACTCCAGACCACCAGTGTTCCAGAACCACAAATCCGATAAGATGATTATCGAAGATTGGGTCACTGGGACCTGAGAGTGGAGTTAAGCAGCCAAGTTGGCTATAAAACCAGAGGTGAGCCTTGGGCTCTCTCTTCCTTTGGAGCCATCTCCCTTGATTCAGAGACAGCTCTCAACAAGCCATTGTGTTCCAGCTTGGAAGATCTGGTAGAATATTTACGGATTTGTATCCCTCTCTTCTCTTTGTATTATTACTATTTTATTCCCCATCTCTTGTAAAATAAAAACCCTTTAATAACTTTTGTCACGTGTGCCTGAAGTTGGGATTTATTAAAAAAGTCTTCTGGGCGCACAGGTGAGGACCCAGTCAGGGAAACCCACTTTATATTAGCGTTGCCCTGTAACACAACCTCCTATCCAGACGTATTCTAATATATACAAGTTCCTTAAATAGGCAGAAAGTGAATAAACGCAATTCCCCACAGCCAACATGTAAAACAAGCTTTGCAGTAACCAGCGCCTCAGGGTTAAAGATTATATCCCACAGATGATTACACTACACCTCTGTAGTAAAGGAGGGAAATACCTCAAGAGATTTCTTTACCTTCTCAGCAAACAAACCAGTCAGAAATTCAATTTCACAAGGAGAAGAGCAAGTATATATAAATCGAACCCTAGCAGGACTTTTAACACAGCTGCCTAATAAACTTTGTTCTCTGTGCCTTATGGTAACTATTGGTAAATACCTTTCCACCTTGTCCCATAACTTAGGAGCAAGGGAGAGGAGTAGCTCAGGGTTGTGATCTCAGATGCATCGTGTCAACCATCTTCTTTCCTCTCAAGATTTCCCATTAAATTCTACTTCTCGTTCAATTCCATGGCCTAAAGTTTCCAGGTGACAAAGTACCTGAGCCCTGACAACTTCTCCATTCACAATAGACCAGACGAAGCCACCATGACAGAAAATACAAGGGAGGAAAGGAGAGCGGTGTGGAGCGGGGTCCTGTGAGCTCTGACCTCAGGTGAGTGAAGAAGGTAAAGCCCGTTAGGGGAGTATAGGCAGAGTTGTGGGGTTTTGCTCTTTTTGCTGCCCAGTATTCAGTCCCTTTTTTATGGAAAAAGGACACCAGGTATATTTTAGGACAGCCACTCTAAGCATCTGGATTTGGGTGAAGCTATTATTCCCTTAAGTCCTGGGGTGGGTGGGGGAGGCTTTAACCAAGGCCTAGGCCAACCAATGCATCCTTCTTCCCACCATGGTGTTCAGTTCTGAGAAAGACATGCGCTTAGGACAAGACAATAGGATCAAACAGTGTTCACCCAGTACCTCCTGGCTGAAGCATCATTTTTCCTGTCAGATTTTCGCATAATTAAATAAAATCATGGAGTTTGTGGCCATCATCTTGTCACTCTGGTGGGAAGAATATGTGAGAAAGGAGCTGATTTGGAGGAAGTGCAGCCAAAAAGTAGAGAAAGTAATCTTGGTAGTGCTGTCTGAGGCCCCACATCAGACTATACCTAAAGCCAGTGTCATCAGGACATAATAACGTGGGCCCCTAAAGCATCTCTGGTTACCTCTGACATGGCTTTCCCTCACCAGATCAAGTCCCTAACTAATAGAGAAGCAAAAGAAGTCTGCTTCAGAGAGCGCTCAGTTGCAGCCCATGCCAAAGAGAGGCTGATGTGAGTTAGACAAGTGCCACAGGATTCAGCAACATGGAGGCCCCCAGGAGCCTTCAAGAGAACCACTTCAGTGCAGCGGCAGGGTGGGAAGTCAGATTGGAATGGTCCAGTGCAACGGCCTCCGGCAAGGACACTATCAATCATGGCACCAATAACATGGGCCAGAAAGGGCCCTGGACCAGGAAGCAGCAGATCTGGACTTGCCACAGCCCAGCCACTCACCAGCATGTGACATTGGACAGATCACCTGCTTGACCTCTTGAGTGATTCTTCTGCCTGGTACCCAGTGAACCTCTAGCTCTTAAGTTCTCAGTCTTTTGGTATTTTGAGCAAACTGATTCTGTTCTAGAACTTAGTGGAAGACGTCATCCAAATCTAGCTGGGTCTCAGTGTTCTCTCTGACGTTCAATCTCCTCGGCTCCACTTCATTTCAGTGACCCATCTCACTGAGGCCCCCTTCTCTGTAGGAGTTGGCACTGGCTGGGACCCCGGCCCTCGAATTCCTCAGGAGTCCCTCTGCTGTGACCACCCTGGCTGACTCCACCTCCTCAGGTCCTCTCTTTGGGGGATCTCATGGGCTTCTGTTCTCACTGGTGCTCTCACCACTGACCTAAGATAAAAGTTATGAGTTCCAGGGTATCTGTCCAGAAGTCTCATGGGCCTTTTAACTTGCTAAAAGGCAAATTTTTTTTTAAATTGGTGATTAGCATTCATACTTAGCTCAGTCTTTTCTGAAGAAAGTTGGCTACACACCAAACTTTACTCCACACCATGGGCCACCAAGGTGGACATGGACCAAGAAGCAAATGCACCAAGCAGTCAGCAATTACTAAAATACATCCCTCTAAAATACACATTCAGAAGTAGGGTGGGAGAGGTCAGCTTTTCAGCAGGGTAACATACCAGATATATCAATACTAACAATGCGGTTTTATTTCCTTGAGTCAGCTTTAAAAATAATGTTGACTTTTATGGTCGATACATTATAGATCACCATATTTATGTCAGAACATACTGACATGAAAATATTAATACATGAGCCTTGTGTTTAAATGAAACTCCTTGCAACTCACACCTGCCCTCGTATTTCATTGCAGCTTCCCAGGCCTCACCTCTGACATGTTCTACTGAACATGACATCAAGGTCTGTCTCATTGTCTACGACCACTGGTTTGAATCTGTCTGGCATATAATGAGGTTCAAGAAATATCCACTTGGTTCTTTTACCATAAACATGCAGAACTGCAGTCCATCATTAATAGCTCTGTCATTTCAAATGTATGGTTTGTGCATGAACAAAATATCTCAGCGTCAAAGCTCTGGCTCATATACTATTAATAAATGAAACTCTCTGTGTGGGAGACCAGCTCCAAATATCATATTTGCTATCCACATTTGTTGTAGCGTCATGAGCAGTTTCTATTCTAAGTATGTGTTTTAGAAAGCTAGTTCATAATTTCGATATTATTAAAGAAAAATGGTGTTTGGCAAAAACAAAAATTCATTCTCTTAAATGTGTTTTCTCTTTCTGCTGCTGTTCTACACTGACAGCATGCCAGGCACCAGCTGCTTCCACCCCCACCCCTTGGAGGCCAACGACTTTTTCCAAACCTCTGTAGAAGGAACCCTCAGTGTTCCCCCCACCCCCCACCCCTGGAGCCAGAGTGAACCTGTTGCCAGTTCTGAGAGCCCAGCACAGCAGCCCCCGCATGATGAAGGCGCCACCCAGCGACTGACAAGTGTACACACAACCACTGCCAGTGAACATCTGAGTCAAGCAGCCTCCAGAGGATTTCTTTGGCTCCATGTGGATTAGCCATCTGCAACAGGAGAAGTCAGAGACTGTCCAGAGCAGTCAGGAGAAGTAAGGAAGAGGCAGAAACAGAATATAGGAAAGCAACAAGATAGAGACAGACCAGAGTGGTGGTATCACTTGGTCAGTATGAGCAGAAAACAAAGAGCCACTGTCCCTGGGCCCTCACTCCCATATGTAATTCATCACCAAGTCCAGTTCATTTACCCCCCAGTGTCCACTAGCAACACCATTTCTCTCTGTTGCCACCATCACCACTCAAGTCAAAAGCACTGTCATCTCCCTCCCAGGCCTCCTGACCTGTGTCCAGTGCTCTCTCTCAGCAAGTAGCGTCTCCTCTACATTCTCTGTGTTTCGTGTGGAGACACACACAAGTAAATATCAAGCTCTTTAATAGGACAAAATCCATGAGGTCTAAATCGGCAAAAGTCCCATTCTAATATAGAAGATCTTCATGATCTTGAGGTAGAGAAAGAGTCTTAAACCAGAAACAAAAGGCATGAGCCAAAAAGGGAAACAGATCATTTTTACTATGTTAAAACCACAAACTTCTGTCCCTTAAATAAAAGGAAAGCCGCAGAGAAGGAAAAGAACCCATACTGTAACTGAAAAGACTTTTATTCCAAATATGTAAAGAACGTCTCAGAGTCAATACTGAAAGGATAACACAATAGAAGAAAGAAGCAAGAAAGTGGGCAGCGACCTCTCAGAAGGATGGGCAGGGTCCCGCAGGTGCCCCTCACCTCTCGCGGGCACACGCAGAGGGCTGGGGAGGGCGGGCTGCTTCACAGGGCCGAGAGGAGGGGGTCGGGAGCAGCTGCCCCCTCTGTGTCCACCTCTTCCTGTCTCCTCTGAGCTCTCAGGACTTGCCTTGGCCCCAGTGTGCCTAGTCTGGGAGACAGAGTGAAGGGGCAACTCTGTTTCCCAGCCAGGGGGGAGGCTCCTGAGATGGTGATCCAGGTCCCCAAGGACAATCTCAGGATTGAGCACTCCCCACTTTTGTGGGGCCTCATTACATCACCTTCAGATATCCTGCTGGTTCTCCTTTATTCATAGTCCCCTGTACCTGGGACTGCACCCCAGATAACACCCAGCACCCTGAGTCTGGGTTCTGCTCTCCAATGAGTTGGATATATGACATCATTTTCCCCCACTCCCAGCCCCCAGCTGAGCGTCTGACCCCCTGGGACTCTCCCCACCCTCACTGCTCCTCCCACCCCAGCAACACCCCAGCAATGGGAAGTGCTTGCTGGTAAATAGCACACCCTTCAGCACCCCACTTCTCCCACAGTATTTTGGGGCACCTCGTGCACACAGTCATTGGAGTGCAGGAGAGCCCCCCTACCTGCAAGTGTCTCAGGAAGGCCACCACCTGTCCTGAGCCCGACTTGGCCTCTCATCTCTTGTCTTGCCTCAAACCAGCTTTCTCCATTTCTTCACAGCACACAGGAACAGACCAGGTAGGAGACACTTATGGTCTTTGATGCTAAATGAAAGGAAAGGGAAAGGCTTCCTGCAGAGCCACTTTCCGGGTCAGGCACCAGAGGCAAGGAGGGATCCCCACAACCCAGGACCACACAGCTCTGGCTCCTTTTACTGTATCATGACTTCATGTCAGAAATTCCGATTTCAGCATCAGTTTGGGAATCAAGCATTTGTAAGATGGACTGAAAAGATTCTATTTTTTTAGTAGCAATTATCTTTCCCAGACAGTAACCATCAGTCTCCAGCAGCCACCTTCTCTGTTATGACAATACGTTGTCAGAACCTGTTTCCCAATCACTCCCAGTGTTTACACTAATTTGAAGCTGCCAATTATGTCATATCTGTGTCAACAGAAACCAAAATATGCAAGTTGCTATAGAAATTAATTATTGACATTAAGTATTCTGTCTCTAGACAGCCTTCTAAATTATTTAAAGGATCTAATTTGCTTTCCTGGTGAAAAATTAAAAGTTATTGGACTCCTACAACTTGGAACAATTTAAACATGGGAGAGAGATCGGGGTACACAGCAGCTATGTGCCAACACTGAAAATGCAAGACAAAAGCCATCAAAAATTAATGTCAGTGCCTTTTAGCTTAAGACGAGGTATAGCTGAAACCTAGGCAGAGGACTACTATGGGGTTCTCATCCTTGAGAGTTTCTTTATTCTCTCTCTGTGCATCCTCTCTGAGCCAAGGCGCTGCCTCTGAAGCACAGTCAGTACCTCCAGGGGCTCCAAGGACAATCTGCTTGTTATCTCCATGTCTTCTTTCTCTGTTGGGTGAAGGTTGGGGGCCAGGGCAGGGCTTGCCAAGGGGAGAGCATTCCTTGGAAGTCTGGGGATTTGCTGAGTCTCTGTTTGTAGAAGATTCTCCCCCAGACATCACAGCGAGGACAACCCCTGGCACCTTTCTGCACCTCAACCTGCTCAGCTGTAAAAATGGGGGAAAAAATGCCCACACCTATCCGGTGTGGCATTTTTTAAGACCAGTCACAGGAAAGGGCAGCTTTCAGCTAACTGTTACCCCATTTCATGTGTAAACCTGACCAGTAACTGTAGGCAGGAGACCAGGGAGGTAGGTTTTACTGCCTGTCCAGGACGGACGACTTCTCGTCAGTGGCTGCTCTTCCTGACCCAGAAGCCGACCTGGTTTCTGCTTCCATTTGGGAGAACTGCAACCTGTTTGTTAGTCTTTATTGCCACCTAGTGGTCACTGCATGAGATAACAGAAACGTATCTAATGGGGTTGAAATTTTTAAAATAAACCACAGCTACTTTAATATGCCACGTAATTAAATGTATCTGGGGGAAAGGGAAAAATTTTTTAAAACCTAAAAGATTTAATGATCATTTGTGATGGAAATAATAAATCCCTAATTCATCTTTGTAAGTTATGAAATTTATATGTATAAAATATATAATATAGAATGTATATATTATATATGTATATAGCATGTGTGTGTGTCTCTATATATAGATATAAATCAGCAGTATTGAAAGGGTCACATTTGCAGCAGCTCACCACGGAAGAAGTGCAGATGGGTCCCGTGCACCACCCAGGAGAGAAAACACAGGAGCCAAGAAAGGTCCTGATCCTGGAGCAGAGACCAGAGACGGAGCAGCCCCGCTACTGATCCCAGCCCCAAAGGCCCTGCAAGTCCCCAGGACCACACAGATCCAACTGCCTTCCCTTCTTGAGAGATAAGGACCCTTTCAGAGTCCTCTTCCCCCTAAATAAATGGGGCCGATTAACGAAGCCTCATAAATGTCCTCAGTCAACAAGTGTGTTTTTGAAAGTTATTCTGAAGAACTGTTCATTTTTATCTATACAGATAGATACACATGTACACACATAAAATATATATACATGAAATTTAACATTTACCTTTATCTGGAAACTTTTAAAAAGAATAGAAATACTGCTTTATTTGAAAAACTTACAACCAATTACTTTTATGTGCTTTAAAAAGTCGTAGCGAGCACCCATGAAGAAAACATAGCACTTCCTGAGGAACAGGACAAAATGATCAGCTTGATGATGCCCCCAAATGATATTTCCTAAAAGAAAAAAGGGTGATATTTAACCTATATCCTTTGGAGGTTCTCTAAGAGAACTGCACACACTATAAATGAAATTTTCTTCTCTACAGAGAGGGAGAGCTATGATCCTATTTTTGATGCCCATTAGGTATAAAATACAAAAATCTACTCTCTGACCAAGATGAGGGAAAAATTCTTCAACATTGCAGTTCTCACATAAAGAAATCTAGGGGTGAGCTAAATATGCTCTTCTCATTCGTGTGCTGCTGCTACATCCTCTTCTGAGGCCTGTACAGAGCCATCTGCCTTTTTCCCTTTTGTGAAGTCAAGGACGCAATCCCTTTAATGTCAACTTTTCTCTGTCACCCTCTGTTTCGCCCTCTAAACTGTCCTATTGCAGTAATCTGTCTCTTTCAATGTCCACCACAGGTCCCATGATGCCTCCTGTCCTCCAATGACGTCAGCCATGATGCTGAGGTCACTCCGCCCCCACCCCCACCCCACCACCACTTTCACAATAACCTGTGCCTACTCTGTCTTCCCCACCAGACTATGAGATCCTATCCTAAGGGCTGTTTTATTCATCTTTGTATTCCTAGTGCCTCACTCAATAGAACCTCAACAAAAGTTTGCTGATGACAGAGTAAATGAGCTGTCCTTTCTCTGCTGTGAATAAAGCTCTCTCTTTTATTTTATGTCAACAATTTATCCCAAAACTACCTGGAACTTTCCTCTCTTGCTATATCAACTCATCTTTCTGACTGTTACACACTACAAATTAAACCCCTTTCCAACTCAAGGACTCTGTGCTGGTTAGCTGACCGACCCCCGAAACTTCCTAATGGACAGAACCCCAAGTTCCACACACCTGTATTACCTATCAATCTGCTTGCCAGCAGGCATGGAGATAAGGAAGAAGCCACACCTGGCTTCAGGGCTCAGGATGCTGAGATGGTTAAAAAGCAAATAAGCAAATCAGCCTTGGTATTCAAACATGCAGTTAACAAATCCTGAAAGAGAAACAAATAAAAATCCTCCAGCAAGGCCTGTAGGCAAAACCCATGCTTTCCCTAATCCTCCCCAAGGCCAAGGATCATCTTCCACTCTAGAACCCTGTGTGGCCCAGGACCATGTTGTGGGCCTCCTTGTGGCTGGCAGGAATGCACCAGCTCCTCCCACCAGCCCTTCTCCCCCAGGTCCTGACTCAGGATTCCAGCCAGAGGTGGAGTCGGCTCACAAGAGGCAAACAGCAGCACCTTCCCCATCTTGTGTGCCTGAGTCTCCTCTCACAGCCTCCGGAGCAGAGTGCCCAGGAGAAGGTAAGGCAGCCCTTCCACCCAGTGAGTCTCAAGCCCCTCCTTTGAAGACAACTTGCCTTGGGTTTAAGTCCTTTTTCCTGGAGCTGGTATCTTAGACAAGGACTCTGACCAGACTTTGGGAACACAAAGCTGAAAGTCAAAACAGCTGCGCGGAGGTCCTGATGCTGTGCTGTCCGTTGTACGTTCCTTTCAGGGGAGCCTCCCAGGCAGGACATGGGCCAGCCAGCTGCCAACACCTCAGAGGGACACAGACACTGCCGGTTCTCAGAGGACTACAAGCGGGTCTACCTCCCCCTGACCTACAGCGTCATCTTCGTGCTGGGCCTGCCCCTCAACGCCACGGTCTTGTGGCTCTCCTGGCGCGGAACCAAGCGCTGGAGCTGCGCCACCATCTACCTGGTGAACCTGATGGTGGCCGACCTGCTGTACGTGCTGACGCTGCCCTTCCTCATCGTCGCCTACTCCCTGGGGGATAGCTGGCCCTTCGGGGAGCTGCTGTGCCGGCTGGTGCGCTTCCTGTTCTACACCAACCTCTACAGCGGCATCCTGCTGCTCACCTGCATCTCGGTGCACCGCTTCCTGGGCGTGTGCCACCCGCTGCGCTCGCTGCCCTTCCGCACCCGCCGCCACGCCCTGCGGGGCACCGCCGCCACTTGGGCCCTGGTGGCCCTCCAGCTGCTGCCCACCCTGGTCTTCTCCCACACCGACCACATCAACGACCACACGGTCTGCTACGACCTGGCCAGTCCCGAGAACTTCCATCAGTTTTTTGCTTACGGCATCGTCCTGACCTTGTCGGGCTTCGTCCTGCCCTCGCTGGTCATATCCGTGTGCTACTCGCTGATGCTCAGGAGCCTGGCCAAGCCAGAGGAGTCGCTGGTGAGGACCGGCCTAGGAGCACGGGCCAGGTCCATCCGCACCATCCTGCTGGTGTGCGGCCTCTTCGCCCTCTGCTTCCTGCCCTTCCACCTCGCCCGCTCTTTCTACCTGACGCTCCGCTTCCTGTCTTCCCAGGACTGCCAGCTACTGAGGGTGGCCAGCCTGGCCTACAAGCTGTGGAGGCCGCTGGTGAGCATGAGCAGCTGCCTCAACCCAGTCCTGTACTTTCTGTCAGGAGGCAACAAAGTCAGGCTCTTCCAGGAACTGAGGCAGAACAAGGCGGGACAAAGGCCCAGGGGGCAGCAGATCTGGGTGATGTCGAAATGAACTCTGGAGGAAATGAGTGGAACAGACTCTGAATCTGAAACCTTTGGGGACTAGTGGGAGAGGGTTAAAGATCTCTGGTGATGTTCTCCTGGGAAGGATTGCAGGTGGATGTTAGAGATGTTTAAATTTCTGGAGACAGCTTCGGACACAAAGGTAACTACATTTCAGAGCTAATTTATCCGCTTCAGCGCACTCACAGCCCTTGCCCACCCTGACTGAGCTGACCTCTACCCCTTAACCTGGTCACAGTTACATCTCCCTTTCGTCTTTACTTTTGGCACCCAGACTTAACGAATTCATTTACTTACCTGCTTCGTTCCCCAGAAAAGACTCCTGTAGGACAAGGCGCTTATCTATCTAACTTCTGTACCCCCCAGTGCCAGCTCCACCACAGGGCCCAGTACACAGTGTGTGCAGCAGGGGGAAATGGGGGTGGGGTGGGGACGGTGAGTGAACAAAGTCCTTGCTGTGTAAGAGCACTTTACAAGGAACTATTAATCTTCACAACAGCCCTCAAAGATGGGAGCTGCACACAGATAAGGAGACTGCAGCACAGAGCTGTAAAGAAATTATCCAGCCCAATCTGGGTGCTGGCAGCAGCTGTGAACCCAGAATACAGGCTCCTGAGGTGGGAGCAGATAGCCCCAAGAGCCAGCAGCTTCTCCTGCACAGCACAGCACAGCACAGCCCAGGTCAGCAGTTCCATATCGCTGTGATGGGCCATGAACAGTGGGCTCTTTCTACTGCACCTCCCAGCCCACATGCTGGTGGAGGTTCCAAACAGTTCCTCAAGGTGCAGGGGCTACAGGGACAAGTGGCTTTGGGGATGATGACATTTATTTGACCATGATGTCTCAGTTTATGAACCAAGACTTTACCACTGTCTTAAATCATAGAATGTTCGTTGTCTTAAAAAAAGAAAAAACACTTATCTAAACTAACCCCAAAAGAAAACTCTAAAAGAACCTCTCATATTTAAACAATAGTGCTCTCCAGAGTTTGGATTTAAACATGCATTATTTAATAATTCATCATTATTTCCCTATGAAAAGGTGGGTGGCTATGTCTTTCATAAAACCCTAGTGGGATCTTTCATTACTAATTAGAGGAAGTGTCTAGTAAACCATGTATGTATCTACATTGTAAAATTTTATTCTAAAAGTGCAGTTTATTGCTTTCAAGGGCACACAATAATTAGAACTGGACTAAGTGATGCCTAGCAGAATTCCTTATGATAATTAGTTTAATGAATAGGCAAGATGTTTTCTAATTAGCAGGTCAGCTGCTTCCACATAAGTGCTTCCACAGTAACTGAGAGCTTAGAACTATTTGCTCTTTTGCACATTCTCTCAGCTGATACTTATAGTATTCATTTTGCTTTATTTCTTTGCATAACAACAGAGAAAGACTCAGCCAACCTATAGGTTCCACATCATCCCTTACAAATTAATAAAGGTTTAGCAGAATTTAAGAATGGGTGCACTGCTCAAGAAAGCTTAAAGCCACCCCACATCCTCCTCAGGCAATATCTCGAATGCCCATCAAGTCTGCCAACCCCAGAGGTAGCAGGAAAACAAATCTAGAACACTCAGTACCACTGACTGACTTTATCTGAAAATAAACAACTGTTTTTACACCCCTGGCCAAGTTTTCCAGCTTTTAATTGTTAACCTATGTGCTTGCAATTATTTCTCTGATCCATATAATGCTAACTGTGCTTCCACAGAGATTTTTGACCTACTTAACAGCAAAGTATGAGCATCCATTTTTAACTTATTTCTGAATAGCTGGGATCCAAAAAATTTAGCCCAGGGAACACTGCATCCTTGCTTTCAGGTACAGTTATCTCAAGATGCAAGAATCAAGCTAGGCTGTTCCCTATGGGGAAAGAGCTTCACTGTGAGGACCCCGCTGCCTGACAGAAGTCAAGGGGGGATTCCCAACTGCCCTGTCATTACTGAGAACCCACTTTGGGAAGAGGACACAGCGACTGAAAGAGAAAGTTCCTCTTGAACCTTACTATTCGATGCCCGCCTCCTTAGGGAAAGCTGGGGTCTACAGTGAGCCTCCCCAGGGCCCAAGCACCTCACATTATTTATCTGGCTGTTTGGAAACATTAAAACAAAATCAAAGGTCAGCAAATATTATGTTCAGAATACAACAGGGCAGCACTGGATACAAATATAACCGTTATAGCACCTACAAAAGGGCGGAGCACAGACCCAACCCTAAGGAGGCTACAGATGGAGAAACAAAACAAACATCAATGCAAGTTAGAAATTTTATGTCGACTGCCAACTAATGAAAAATGAATAATACAAGTGGTGAATATTGGGGCTGTTTCAGGAGTGGGGTGAGAGAGTGATGAAAGACAGTGTGAGCACACTGCAGGCTGAGTGAATTTTCCCAATGGAGAATTTCCCCAGAGGTGGAGAAAAATAGTAAATTTGTGAGTGCCAATGGTTGGTTCCTGAGAGGAGGTGGAGACAGTGCTAGAAGGGGGGCACCAGCTCCCCAACACCAACCAGAGAAACATCACAAGGCACAAGGACACACCAGCAGGAGAGTGGTATGATCAAAGTGGGGACTCAGAATGAACCCGGTGGCCCCCACATGGATGAATTAGTTAAAGGAGGTAGGAATTCAAAGTCCTTTGAGATCTCCTAATTGGTCATCTCTCCCTTCACTACCAACCCACACACCTCCAGGCTTCCAGGAAGAGCATTTTCACACATGCCACCCCCAGTTCTGCCTTCTCCCTCCACGTAGTCTCTCATCCACAGGACGGAGCCCAGGTTGTTCATGCTGTCATAACCCATCAGTCCAGTCCCCAGTTAACTTCCCAGCTGTCTCCCTAACACCCTCACTGTTTACCAAGGAGCCCCTGCTTGCACTCAGCAACCTAGCCCAACCTTCCTCCAAACACCTAAGTCCTCATCTTTCCCAGACCTCAGGGGCTCCCTCTCAGCGGCCTCTCACCTCACCGTGCCACTGGGCTGCAAAAAATGAATGTAACTGAGTAAACATGAAATGCTAGCTTTTCTATTAAACGATTTGTAAATGGAGCTGCATGCCATCTAGCAGAGAGCTACTCTGAACAGTTACACAGGATGGAAGCTTTTACAGAAAGAAGGGCGGGACGAGGCACTCATGAGTAAGAGGTGGCAGGAAAGTTCACTGTGGAAAAGTAAGCTGCGGTGACTGCAGAGCTGGTGGGTTTCTGGAAGCTGGGTAGTGGCTGCATAACCTACTGGATAGGACAGTAGTGCACTTCCTGTCTAGGGTGCAAGGTACTCCTCTTCCCCAGGGGTCTGTAACAGACAGTTCATCCTATTGGGGTGAATGTCACCAACTGGTAGAACGTGAGCGCTCCCCTCCACAGGTCTTCCCAACTGCAGGTCTAGCTGAGGTCTTCTGCACTAATTCCCCAGGACTCATTACCTTGGAGTTGATGATGGGCTCCCTATCGCTTCAGGTCTATTTAATCTTGCCCACTTCTCCATTTTCCAATTTATAGAACATGGTGTCCTAGCAACATTCTCAACGTGATAGACACTCAGTAAGCTGGAGAGATGCTGATAATAAAGAGGAAGAGGAGGATGGTGGTGTGCATTCAAAAGACCACCACAGCAACCTAAGAACAGCAATAATGTAGAGTAGAACTAAAGAACTAAAAGAACTAAAGATTTTAAAACATATTGGAAATGATGAAAAGAAATGAAATGGTTAGACGTGAGTGGTTAAGAGAAAGAGAACAAAAATAATGTTGAGGCTGCAACCCTGAGGAATCAAGCACCCAGCACAGAGTAGGCACTGAATAGTCTTTGGTGAAAGAAAAAGGGAGAGGAAGGGGTGGAAAGAGATAGGAAGGAAAGTATAGAGGGGGAGAAGCTGGGAGGAAAGGAAAGAGGGAAGCAAGAAAGGGAGGGAGGGAGGGAGTCTGAGGGGAGCAAACAAGCTGTCTTGTGGGGAGAATTAAACATGAGCCCTCACATTGGAAATGAAGGATGGAGATTCAGAGACAATTTAGGCTCAAGTTCTGGGTTTAGAGCTACCTGTCCAATGTCTGACAAATATTTGAAGACACAGACATAAATATCTCTGAGGAAGAAGGGAAAACAAAGAACATAGAGCCATTAGGAAAAAAATGACTGGAGACAGAGCCAAGGCAGAGCTAAAAAACAGCCTACGAAAACCAAATGAGAGAAGTTCCCAAAAAATAGACATCAAGGGTGTGTCATATGAAACAGATGAGCCAGCTCTTCTCAGCAAATAGCTCCAAGGCCACCTCTTCCAGGAAGCCCCTCATCATCAATCAAAAGGAGTTCTCTGATGTCATCCACACCTCTGAAGGTATACTCCTCTCCTATCAAGTACAGGAGGCTTTCTGCAAATCCTTTTATCTGCACTCCAAAGGGATCTAGCAGAGGCTTGAACATACCAGCACTCACTCAATCTCTGTGGAATAAATGAACATACAGAAAATGATTCTCCTGAGTATGCTTTTCTGAAATTACTAGCTAAATCCAATTTATCCATACATAAATTGGTTGGGGATTTACGTGTCCTAATACTCACCCTTCCCAATTCCAGGACACACAATACCTGCAACCATTCTCAGTTTTCAGCTCATATTTCAAAGAAAATAGTGAGGAAATGTTTCAAAGTTATTTGCAATTAAGCATAAACTAAACTTATATAATCTCATCATCTTTTACTTTCTTGTAAACAAGCCAAAATATTATCTTAGTACTTCAATTACTCAACTTTTTTTTTTTGGCTGAGGGTTTTTGAAAATGTATCAAACTTTAGTTTCAAAGGTAATGGCCCCAAGAAGTCCATGACAGGAAGCAGCAACTTGCAGCAGGGCATTTTTATAGTGGCTAACTCATGAACAAAAAGCAAAAGGTGCCACTTCAAGAAAATTAAAGAACTCAGAGTCTAAGAACTTTCCAGTCCACCAGTGGAAAAAC
The DNA here is from genome assembly GCA_019455555.1 of Galemys pyrenaicus. Taxonomy (NCBI): domain Eukaryota; kingdom Metazoa; phylum Chordata; class Mammalia; order Eulipotyphla; family Talpidae; genus Galemys; species Galemys pyrenaicus. The sequence goes on from JAGFMF010011796.1 coordinate 9,347,193, forward strand.
ACATTAACAAAGAGACCTTTATATAGCACTAACGCAATAATCAGAGCAATGGCCACAGAAGATTCTGTTCTCTATTCTTTTATAGCCTAACTTTCTTGTGAGGACAGGCTAGGCTTTTTATTGTAATTTCTACTTTGAATCCATACTCCAAATTATCACAAGCCAGCTGCTGCTCATCTCCCACCATTTCCACCAAAATGCCTTAAAATGCACCTACGACTACCAGTTGCAAATAAGGCACTGTCAGACCCTCTTATTAAGTCACCCAACCTCTCTTAGGTCACCCCCTCCCTTAAGCTCTCCTTGAAGCCTCCTCCTGCTTCTCTTACCTCTTCTCCCTGTTCCCACACTAAAGTGGGGTGGGTCCACCCAGAACTCGTTTCCTCTGTCTCTGGGGCTCTTCTCATTTCCTCACTCCTCCTGTCGCAATCTCACTAACTCCCCTGATGGGCCCATCGGTGCCCACAAACCTCCCTCCCATTTCAAACCTGTTTCTGTCCACACATCAGTCCCTTGGGCACTGCAATTCCACTGAGCCAAAAACTGAAATCATTTTCCCCCAAAATCTGCTGTTTTGTGCCTGTGGTCTTTCTGGTTAAATGACACCACCAACCATCCAAGTGAGACCTGGGGCTTGTGCTTAATTCTGGCCTCTCCCCCACCCCACAAGGTCACGATCACATTGTCTTTCCAATACCCACGCATCACTGCCCCAACCTACCAACCATTCTCCTGCTTCAATCCATCCCCTTCCACTCCTCCTTCAATCCTCAGCCTCCAAGCCATTCACCTCCACTTCTAGGGTTACCTTCCTAGACTATAAACCCTGTTTTAACAATCCACAATGTAAAACTCTTCCAAAATCTCCCACTGCCTTCAGGATTAAAAAGATGCTGACCATAGAATGAACAGTCCTTAGCCATCAGCCTTCACATGAAATTTTCTTAGCCACACAAATTCTTGTTTAATTCCTACTTATATTCCTAAAGTTTTTGAAAAACAGTTACTGCCTCCCCTCTGAACACCAAACTTGAACCAGTAGCACTAAATGTGTTGAATTATGTTCTTCGTGAGGTTACCTTAAAAGCTTATTACACACTTTGTTGAAAAATAGAAAATATAAACCAAGAAAAAACCACCACCCAGAGACCCTGACTTACACAGCACTGTTCAGGCATGTTTGCATTTGTTTTTACAAAAATGGCAGCATTCTGAATTACCCACATAACACTGCCATGAATAGCAGTCCAAGTCAGCATGCATTCATTAATGATGCCACTTGCTGACGGCCTAACACTTCACCCTATGCCTGGAACACAGCAAACTTAACAAATCTATTCTTATCCACATGTGTGGCTTCCTAAGTCAGGTTATTATAAACAAACTTACAATAAAGGCACATTTTAAAAATATATCTACATGTATGTGTATATCTGTTTGATCCCTGGGATATGGAATGATCCCTGGAAATGGAATTACTAAGGTAACAGGTAAGCACTCCACCATCCTTTTTAGGCATTTTTACTCATTTTGTCAGTTTATCCTCTAAAAAGGTCATTCCAATTTACTCTATGTACCATTCAAAAAATATTTATTTTGTGCCTCCTCATGTCGGGTACTACGTATACAACCACTAGCAACGTAACAGGACAATTACTGCCCTTAAGGAGCTTACATTCTAAAGGAAGAGAGACCCCACACCAAGGTCATCACAAAATTCTTCATGATAATTGAGGTTAAGTTAAAAAAGAGAAAGAAAAAGGCTTTTCAAAGATGACAAGAATTTTAAAATTTACAGGTTGAAGAAAGGGTCGAGAAGTGTTAACATAGAAAGAATGGGGCTGAGCTGGGGCTATGATTTTCTGTTGTAAACCAGGTGAAACTAAGGACCTGGATAAACTATTCTAGACAAAGGAATCTGCATGGAGCAGCCCCAGGAAGGGAAGGAACATGACCCGCTTGAAAAACTGTGAGCGGCTCACCATGGGGGCATGGAGGTGGTGGGAAGAACAAGGCAGGACACGGTGGGGCTGACAGATGCTACAACAGTCACAGGCAATCAAAGTCAAAAGAACTGAATACTGACACAATAAAACATAAATCAGAAAAATAGATGTAAATAGAGTAGCCCTAAACAAGAAATGCACTTTAAATCAGCTTTAAGCCTACAATGTGATATAAATGCTTTAAATAAGACAGTCAGCTAAATACACGAGTATTTGTTGTCAAAATATCTGGGCCCGGACCCCACTGGTGGCACAATGGGTTAAGCAATGCACTATGAAGGAAACCGCAGCCACTGTAGCATGATTTCTATCCCTGCTGCCGGCCAGGGAGGGGACCCACATGGCACAGCAGACCTCTCCTGCCTCGTCTGCTGCTCCCCTCAGCAGTGTGGTTCAGTCAGTCTGCCTGTTCTGTTCCCCACCCTGTCTCTGGTGGATCCTCTCACCCCCCACACCTCTGGCCTGTACCCCAGTGCTTGTATGCATAAATAATCTTTAAAAAAAAAATCTGGGCCGATAGATATGTAAAACTTTTTTAATGCATAACATACCAAGACTCAATCAAAAAAGTGCTCACTTTTTAAAAAATCAAGTAAAAAAGGTCAGAGAAATTCTATTTAAAGAAAATAAAACATAAATGTAAAAAACATAGTGTTATTTAACGCCCTATTCTGGAGAAAAGGCCATTTCCCTAATCTTTCAGTGACTAATCGAACAAATTTTCTTTATTCCAATTTAGACTTTCTGAAAGAGATAATCTTCCACATGAAGAGTCAAAATTAGTGTTTTTATATTTATATTTTAAAACAAAAGTTAAAAGTCATCAATATTCCTTTTACAGTATTTTTATTTACCCATGTAGAGGTACAATTATCATTATTTAAAGAATACTTTTTAGTTGTTAATTATACATAAGAAAAAAACTTTACAGAACATTTATACAACAAAAAGATGTCCCCAAGTAGTCAGCGAGCCCAGGAACAGCTCAGAGCAGCTCAGACAGCACTGCCCACAACACTCATGTTACTGAGAGCAGAACACACCTGCTACTTGTGAAAACGAAGACACGTCATAAAAATATCTTTCAAAGGTTACTATTACAAACACAAATGCCTATCAAAATGCCCTCATTTATTCTATAGAAAACATCCCTTCTATATCCTTAAAACCCTTTTTCCTTTACTAAAGACAAACAAAAGGCCACATACCTAAGACATACATTGTGAAAACCATCTCGATACAAAACCCAGTGTTCTCCACGATTTATTGTCCTCACTGAAGTTCAACTGCACATTCTAGAGATCGCCTATAAACTTTCACTGCTGATTAGTCTGTTCCAAAGCAGAATTCTTCAGTAATCCACAATACAAAGACAAGGCTAAAGCAACCCTCACGAACATACTTTGAAAAAGGTATATCTGAAGTACAAATAACATTCCAGACCATTATTTCCCCTAATGACTAAATTCTCTGTCTTTAAAAAGTAGTTTCAGCCAACGATGTGTACAGGTCATGCTCATGACAGTCATTTAAACTTCTCATCTGCAAAACATAATGCAATAAATTATCGAAAAAGACGAAGAAAAACAATGCAAGTCCCATTTAGTTTACAAAATAAAAACCATAAGCTTTATAAAACATGTAGCAACAAATATGAAGTTACAGAGTTTACGAGACAACCTTTTTTTTTTTAAAGATTTATTTATTTATGCATACAAGCACTGGGGTACAGGCCAGAGGTGTGGAGGGTGAGAGGATTCACCACAGACAGAGCGGGGAGCAGAACAGGCCGATCAATGGAAGTACACTGCTGAGGGGAGCAGCAGGCACAGCAAGAGAGGTCTGCCGTGCCATGTGGGTCCCCTCCCTGGCCGGCAGCAGGGATCGAACTTGTGCTGCAGTGGCTGCAGTTAGCTTCATAGTGCGTTGCTTAACCCTCTGCACCACCAGGGAGGCCCTAGACAACCTTTTAATTTCTCTTAACTATTAATAGGAACATAGAATCAATGTAGAAAATTTGGAAAATACAGAATAGCAAGGAAGAAAAAATTCCTGTAACACTAGCATTAAAAAATCGAATTGGTAATATTTGTCTTTTCTTTCAGAATATTTTAATACAAGTAATATGCTTAAGAAATACACATGCCTATGTATTTTTTAAATAAAAATTACGATAAGTTTTATATTTTCTTTACATAACATGGCATGTTAAGTATCTCTGACATTAAAAACTCTCCTAAAACATGATTATAACAATATATAGAAATATACTTAACCATTTCCCTACTCTGGAACATTAATAAAACAAGACTGTCATAAAGATAGTTAAAAGTCATATACTTCTGGGCTTCCCACGTGGCACAAGGGTTATACTCTCAGTGCTATCTAGTTATCGCCAGCCACTGCAGCATGAGTTCGATCCCCGGCCATGGCGCAGCATGGCGTGAGCAGGGTACCTCTCCTGTCTTGCCCATTGCTCCCCTCAGCAGTGTACTTCAGTATATCCCCCTGTTTTGCTCCCCATTCTGTCTCTGGTAAACCCTCTCACCCTGCTGCACCTCTGGCCTAAATTCCAGTTCTTGTATGACTAAATAAATTAAAACTTCTAATTTTCTTAAAATGTGTTTCTAGAATTATTATGTTAAAAGGGAATTTGACAGCCAAATATTACCCTCAAAAACTCACAGCCTTGTTCTATCCAATTTTAGCCTATTCAAATTTCACAAAACTACTGTCACATGATATATATTTATAAATAAGTTTTTTAAAACATGAAAAATAAAATTCCTTTAAAAATTATAAATAACAGGAAATAGAGTGTTATATTTTAGCATACACTCAGGGAAAGCGTTTAACTTAAAAGTCATACTGCTCATCTGTTCCAAATAAGTCAGAGAACACAGAATATAACATGTTAACACCAGGCAATATGAAGAATTATCTCCACTAGTTAATAAAAGGAAAACAGAATGAAAGGATGAACTTAAGACAGAGATCTACCCTCCAATAAATTACACAAATACTATACATAGTCTCTTCTGAAGAGGCAATTTAAAACCCAATTCTTTTTCCACTATTTTGACCCTTAATATCTACTTTTTTAATTTTCTGAAACAAGAATTTTGTTGGGGCCCCCTGGTGGTGCAGGGGGTTGAATGCACACTGTGAAGCATCAGCAGCACAGCAGCCAGTGTTAGATTCCCGGCCAGGGAGGGGACCCATATAGCACAACAGACCTCTCCTGCCTTGCTTGCTGTTCCCCTCAGCAGTGTATCTCAGTCAATCTGCCTGTTCTGCTCCCCACTCTGTCTCTGGTGAATCTTCTCACCTCCCAAAACTCTGGCCTGTACCCCAGCTCTTGTATGCGTAAATAAATAAATCTTTTTTTAATTTTTTTTAAAAAGAATTTTGTTAAAGCAATTCCAGTGGTAAGCACTGGCTCTCAAAACTCAATAGACTAATTTCGCAAAAGCCTAAATCCAAGAAATTTGAAAAGGAATACTAATGCTTATGATTTTCAAAATAAAAATAATTTTTCTCTTTTTCAATACTTACTCAGTATGGGAAAGTTTTACTTCTTCCCTTTGTTTTGCAGAATAATTTAGGTTCCCACCTAAATCACAAATAAGTATAGAAATTTTTTCAACATAACTATTACAAATAAAATTCAAACACACACATATATACAGTCACATGCACATTTATATCAGCTACCTTATTTTGAAGTTAACAGAAAAAGCTATGGAAGATGAGAAAGGTACAGTCTCTCTCCTGGAATCTTCTCAAGTGATTTAGTGTTTTGTTATGAATCCTTTAGAATATGAGACTCCTTATAAAATACAAATAATCACTCCTTAACTTTAGCAGTTTTTTTATGTACTGTTTTATTATTGGAATGTTGTATTAATGTACAGTAACTGAAAATTAAGAGAAACTAAGGGAAATGACTGAAAAATTTAAACAGCATGTGCATTACATTCTCCTAAATATATAACAACCTGGTGCAAGCCAGTTAGAAAAATTAATAAGGATAGTATTAAAACTGTATTTTTTAAAACTAAGAAAATAGCACAAATAACTGTGGTTAAGTATTTATTAGTAAAAGAGGAAATCTGCATTTCCTCATCTATACCAGCACTTTCAACTTTAAAGCACATCCGGCAGCTACAAGTTAGTTTTTTTAAATTAAAGACAACAACACAGGAAAGGCTTTCAATTTTTTTTAAATGTTATACTGTTTTACGCTAATATGAAAATAGCATACAAAATTTTATATTGCAAAATTTAAATTCAACTGTCCAAAAAACATGACAAAAACTTAAGTAAATGCATGACTATGTTTCACAAAGAAACATGCTTCCATGCTATGATCAGAGGTCACTAAATGCATGAACTAAAGCACAGACCTCCAAAGAAGCATGCAGACTAACCAATAAGATGACATACCGGGTTTCAGAAGACAATATCAGAGCCTGAACTTACCTTGGGCACGATTCACCCAATAGAGTAAGACCACAGCTAAAAGTGACACTAGAAGTGAAAAAAAGGTCTTTAAAAATTGCACTTCTTCTCAAGGATCCTTAATTATAATTACAAAGTAAACTCTGACTGGAATTAGCTGGAATTTAAAAATAGGAATGTATTCACATTATTTTCCAAAAGCACTAAAAATAAGTTACACACCTTTCTCCATGGGCTGTCTGATCCCAGGAATGGCACAGCCACAGCAGGGAAGCTGAGCCCGCTCCACAGGATAAGCAGCCCACCGAGCCAGTCACCCCAGTCCCTCTGTCCTCCTCCTTTCTAAGTGCTAGTCCTTCCCAGCTCTTCCCAAAACTCCTGCCAGTCCCTGGACTGTCTCATTATACTGAAAATCTAACAGAAATAACCCTTTGGGGATTTTATATCCTCGGCACAAATTATCTGAACATTAGATTGTGGTCATTAGAGTCCCAGAATACCCCACATCAGTGAGACCTCAGAAAGTAGGTATTCAGCATTTTACCTTCACAACTGAGGGACACTTCATTTATTTTAAACTAATAAGGCAACAGAAACATTTTCAAATGACATGTTATTTAGTTTGAGAACCAAATAGATACAAAACTGCAGACTGAAATTAACCACACGGGTGCAGCAGCATTAAGAATAGACAAAAATACTTTCATGAACTGATATTTTGAATAATTATGTGACCCACTTTTTAAAATCTGATGTGCTAATTTCTAAAATTATGAGTTAATAAAATGCACTTAGATTATTCATAAGCAATTATCTGTAAATACCACATTTCAAGTATAAACAGCCTTTATCACCTAATAAATGAAAATGATGTCTGATAAAAATCACCAATGGGGTTTGTTATTTTAAACACATTATTGAAATAGAAAAGACATTCTACTATGTTATGTGAGGATTTCTTTCAGATGAACACGACTGACAGGCAGTGTCTGCAATTTCCTAATGCTTCCTATTTTTAACCAATGGACCATTACAGGTAAATATTAAATAGTAGACTAAGAATAAAAGCAATTTAAAACTGACTAATAAATAAATCATGAGCATTCACACCCAAATCACACTGATGTCCATATTCACATAAAGGACATAACTCAAGACCCTTCAAATAGTTCCACTTTGAAAGGGGAAATACTTTCTAAAAACCATAATTTATCTAAAACAAAAATATAAAGCAGTTATATTGCTGCCTTTTAGGAGAGCAAACTCCTAAAGAGTATATTTGACTCTCCAGAAGACTAGAAAAGTCATCAGCTGATGTACAGGCTAATTAGGCAAATTTGACAGATACATTTTAAAAGAGAGAGGAATTAACAACAAAAATCTAAAAGTACAAATGAAAACATTCTATTCTACTACAAATTCTAAGAAACAAATCATAGCATACTCACAAGAAACACAGGCAATGAAGAAAACTTCTAAAAACAAATAGCCCCGGGTATCCAATATCAGACCAGCAATGATGGAAATAATCGCCAGCCCAAGATTCTGAATGGACTGCATGCTACAAGAAATACAATACACTGAACTTTCAAATCTCTTCATATACAAAAAATTCACTGTAATATTCATATCCATAAGCCATATACTGTTAGTGTAAAAAAGCTGCTTTCAACCAGGGATGACCTGATTAGATTTGCTATTTATCTCATGACTGTTTAATGCTACTAGACTTCCTGGGAAGGTAAATAATGTTAAAAGAGCTTGCCTTATGAAATGCAGCATGAATTCAGCATCTGCCCATTGAAAGAAGTATAGTGCCAGTTGAGTGTCAACCACAGGCGTGGCTCCCCCTTTCACTTTCTGGGTCAGAAATTACCACCAGGCTCACTGAGAAGCCCTCAAATAACTGGATAGTGAGATGATAGTATCAGCAACCACTTCTTACATGTCTGCTGAGCTCCAGTTTTCTTGTGGAGGCTTGGACTACCTTTTGTTACCGCAATAGCATCTTAAATAGATTAAATGACTTTTCTAATCACTTCCCAGTTATGGGACAGACTATTCAGAGCTAATCCAAAAGCATGAGATGACAAGATCCAGGCGACCTGTAGTTTTAGCTAATAATTAAATTTGTACAGCACAGAAAGACAATGCACGATCCTTTGTGCAAACACTTACAAGCCATATGCTGTTCCCAGCTGGTGTTCAGGAACAACAAACGCCACCATCGGCCACAGGGCACAGGCAAGCAATGAATAGGAGACTCCCAGGAGACTCTACAGGAAGCAGTGTGGAAAGAGTTAAGTCTTCTATTAACATCCTCAGCTGCAGACTACACCAGGAGTGACATAACAGCTAATGTGGAATACTCAGGTAGATTTGATTGTAATTATGCTGAAACTCACACTCAACACACAAAAATCCTGTCCCTCTCTACCAGGATCCCTCTAGTGACAAAATGTACCCACATTGTCCTATTTCGTAGTATATCTTCTGTCACTGGCTGTATCCAGGATAGAGAAAACAAAGCTAAATTGCAAAAGTAGTTTTATCAATATTTCAGGCAAACTAACACTCCAGCATTTAGTCAGAATTTCAAATTAAATGATTGGGACAGATTCACACCAACTAATGTCATCTTATATCATGAAACATCATCTTACGTCTCCAACTCCAAACAAAGAGGGAGATAACCCTTAGCCACCCCTGGCTGTTAAACATCGCCTAAAGCTGACTTTTTCTTCAATAAAAAAATAAACCCTATGAATTAAGTTAAAATAAGATCACTGATATCTATCAGACTGGCAAAGATTAACACAATGCTGATGTCCAATAATGATATGGGCGATAAGAAAGGAAACATTCATTATTATTGGTGAACCTATAGAAAGTTATTGGAGGAAGAGTTTCACAATACCTAGCAAGACATTAAATGTGCAAAGTCTCTGCTATAGCACTTCTACTCTAGAATCTGTCCTACAAGATTCTCACCAAGTGCACAAATATCTAAGAGGTTCCTTTACTAACAGATAAGAAATGTAGTACTTCAATCTGTGCTCTTAAAAATAACATCTGAAGACCAACAAGAGAACTCGATGAATTTACTATCACTTTTTGACCTACCAAGAATCAAAGACAATTTGGCTTTTATAATTTTATTTTCAAATACTATTTTATTTTACTTGAAATACTATTTTAGCACTGAGGTTACCCTAAGTAAGGCAAAAAAATTTAAAATGCCTAACATGTTAATTATTAATATTTGTACCTTAAAAATAGTTATTTCATGGAAACTGAAATCAAGTCCATGTTTTCTCCTCTGTCACAAGCACCGCCATCAGAGGGCTGCACTTTACAGAGTCCTCCTGAAGCCCTGAGCCCCAGAGTTACAGGCAGTGTTACCATGGCAATCCACGGGTTCCAAAGCGTCATCGCCAGCATGATGTGGGAAGCAAGCGTGGCAGCCACAGCGCACAGGACCCAGATGATGTTCTTCCCTGTTTTATCCACCAGGAGTCCAAATACTGGGGACATGGGGGCTGATATGACATATACGACACTGCCCAGAGAACACAGAATGCATTTGATGAGATGTATCACAGTTACAAGAAAAAATCTGATTCAGTTCTTAAAGCCACCAAGACAAAAAAGCAAATTCTAGTTCATTTAATATTCATCTAAAATGGTTGTCAAAACCAGAAATATATAGAGCAGTCCAGGACTTCTTTGGTTTTCCATAAAAGCAAAAATAGCCACTCCCGACTCAAATCCCAAATATAGTCTTGGTTTCACAGTCTGGTTTCACAAAGTCACATACATCTTTGTCTCTTATTACATTTGATTATAATTAAAGACTCACACTATACAAGCAATAAGCACTGACAGAATTGATGAAATACCTGTTAATTGCACTTGCTGCCTGGGAAGAAAATCCAAATTTCTCTATAAAGAAAACTCTAAAATAAAGAGAGATAAAAAAGCACTTTAGACAGAATTTCCCTGTTATTAAAAAACAAAGGTAAGATAAAGCTGAATAAAAATAATCTTCCCTTCTTTGAATAAAAATAATCTTTCTCTTTTCAACTAAGTCCTGTCTTAGTTGAGATTCATCTTCAAGTCATCAGCTGAAACTTTAATGTCTGTATACACAGTCCACTAACTAAATATAACATGCTAATGCCTACTTGTTTTCCCATTTTACATATTCAACAAAAGTACACATATTTTTTCAGAAAAATATACTACTACAGGAAATTAGGACTCCTACTTGTCCTTAAAAGTAGTGCTACATAAGGTTTTTGTCTCAAATTATTCACAACACCCTAATTTTTGTCTCAAATTATTCACAATTTAAAGGTTTTAATTATCAAGGCACAGTCCACAAACAGACCACACACTGCTCTGTTTGAGCAACTGCTGATTAAAAAAAAGGAAGAGGGATAAAAGATAAAGAATTTTATGTGAACCCTGAATTTGAGTCTAACAAATTGTAACTCTAGTAAATGAAGATGTGCCTGTCACCAGAGGCCTGTACACGGCCTCTATCCTCAGTAAGAGGCTTCCTAACCCAGGAACAGAGAGGAAATAGAGGAGTAGTAACTCAAAAGCAAATATTACAATCAATCAGTACTTTGAATCGAAAACTGTTAGGAGGTGTTTCTTCAAAAGAAAAATGGGAGTATTAAACCAATACTAAGCCTTAAGCTACGAAAATCAGTTGTATGCCAAGAGAGTGAACCACTCCCTGTGTACCATCAAATCTATAGCAAGGCTTACAACTAAAAAAAACTACATTTATGAGACTGAATTCTCATAATTTAACCAACAAAAATGAATGCTAGAGAATAAGAGAATACTCACTTCCCGAGCCCAATAAAAGGGAACACAGCAACATAATAGCAGACACAGATGAGGAATATGAGCCAGAGGGGCAAGGAGAAGTCCTTCACATCTGTTAACTTAATAACTTCACCTGAGAGAAGGGACAGGCTGTCAATAAGTTCGCGTATCTAAGACAAAATTGTTTCTCTTTTTATCATGTGACTAAACTTTGCAGTTCAGTTTTAAAAATACTTTTTCTCAGTAAATGACTGGACTAGATTTTCCGAGATACTTTAAAAAGGCTAAAAAAACAAAACATAAAAGTGGACCTATCTTCTTGCATATACAAAGTATAATCAAGAACATAAATTCTGGGCCTCCCTGGTGGCCCACGGCTTAAGTCTCAGAGCTATCACCACTACACCCTGCGTTTGTGATCCAACCAGGGAGCTGACCTACATATGGCACAGCAGACCACCCCTGCCTCGCCCACTGCTCTCCTCAGCAGCGTGTTTCAGTCAATCTGCCTGTTCTGCTCCCCACTGTCTCTGGTAAATCCTCCCTCCCCACCCCCCCACATCTCTGGCCTACACCCCAGTTCATTTACCCAAATATAAATTAAAATCCAAATTTTAGGGCCTCACTGGTGGTACAAGGGGTTGAACACTGCACTGTGAGGCTTCTGCAACCACAACAGTGCTAGTTCAATCCTCAGCCAGAGAGGGAACCCACATGGCACAGCAGACCTCTCCTGCCTCGCCCGCTGCTCCCCTCGGCAGTGTATTTCAGTAGATCTGCTTGTTCTGATTCCCACTTTGTCTCTGGTGAATCCTTTCACCACCCCTTGACTCTGGCCTGTACCCCAGCTCTTGTATGCATAAATAAATAAAATCTTTAAAAAAAAAATTTAAAGCAAGAATATAAATGCTGCCAAAAAAATACTTAGGGAGAAAGTACCCAAAAGTGTAAACCAATTTATATAAACTTGGAAATAAGCGAGCATAAAGCTTCACTGGGTTTAACACACTGCACTAGGAACTTCACTTATTGTTAATTATCTCAAAAAGACCATAATTCCTCTAAAGTCCCATTTTGTTTTTTTGTTTGTTTGTTTTTCAGATTTACCTGTTTTTCCTTGTTCTTTATGAAGAATTCTTTCTGCCCTTTGATCCAAGTAAGCAAGGGCCAAGGCACAGATCAGTGAAAGAATACAGGTTATACCCCCTGAAATAAAAAGAGATTTTAAAAGGGGAACCAGAGGCAGGTTCCTAAAAGGCGACAGGTCAGGTCACATCAAGAGCAGAAGTATAGCACTGAAAGCAATGGCTTCTGGGCCCTGTGTGAGAAAAGCCTCCGCTTACTGACCAGGCCCAGCAGGTGGAGGATGCGGCAAGCTCAGTGACGGTGGTCAGGCCATCACCACACTCTCTCCCAAGAGGAGGCTGGAGCGCAGGGAGAACACACGTGCTGGCCTGGTGTAGCAGGAGAGATGGTGGAGAGCTGATGACCAGGGAGCAAATCAGTCTTAACTTCCTAATTCAGTCTAAGCACCAACTGTTGATGGATGCCAGGGGGAATTACAAAGGAAATTTCAACTCTGTGATCACCTCATTTTCCTTGATTCCTTCCCAAAGACTAACCCTTGGCTCATCCCACCCCCACACAGCCCACTCTGAGTATCCACACTACTGACTACTGCCGCTCTCTGAGCACTAAAGCAAATCAGGATAAAGCATGAACACAGTTTACACTTCAAGAATTGTTGAAAGACACTTAGTAAAATGAAAGGTCTTTTACTGGCTGACATAATATGGTCCTGTTGAAAAGCCACCGAGAGCCAGAAGACATGGGTTCTGCTCTGAGCACTAACAAGCCGAATGAGCTTGGCTGGACATCACCTTTGGCTTCAGTTTCCCTATCTGAGATAAGAGGTGTGGACTTCTGACGACACAGGTCTTCTCTGACTCCAAAGTATTTTCAAATCTCAAATTCTCCATGGCGGAGGGAAGTAGAAGGAACACTGAAGAGGATGTGAGAGTAAAAAAGAGGTTCTCCGAGTAAAGCAAAGAACTAGAGGGAAGGGAGAAGAGGAAGATGACTGCAGATTTAAGTTGCCTCTTTGGGGTCACCTCTCCACTGTCCCCTCTTTACCAGGAAGAACCAGGCAGAGGTAAGCAGCACAGAACATTCACCGACCATCCCACAGGCGTCTAAGGCTCCCAGGCAGCCCTCCACCTTGTGGGGCTCAGTTAGAGAAACCCCCTGCTCAAAGAAAATGCAGTGACCACCCAGCAACCAGCAGATGGAGCCCCAACTAGGACAACTTGGAGCCAGAGGGAACCATCCAGTTTTGATCAAACACTAGGAATTTTACAGAAAACTGAGAGTCAAGGGTTAACTTCCATGCCCAAGATGACAGAAGCAGTGAGAGCCAGGCCCAGAAGCCAGGCTTCTGACTCCAACTTAGTGGACTTTCAACCAATAAGGTCACCTGATTTCTATAAAACCAAACCTCTCTAAGCACACAAACTGAATTTACTCAAAAGAAGACAATTCTCCTTCAGCTATTACCACTTTACTAACTGTTCTCAGATGTTCACATATACAATGTCATTTGCTTATCAGGACACTGCTGAAATAAGCAAGGCTGGACAAAAACCTCCACCTTAAGAAAGCAGAAATTAAAACAATGAGTGACATGGTATTTCTAGTTAAGCCAGAGAAACGAAGGGCCTGTGTAGGGAAAACTATAACCAAAGTCGTCAATACAGAGTCAGTGCTCTTTCCTCTCTGCCACAGTACTTCCCGTGACAAGTTTTCAGAGAGATAAATGCAGAGAGATAAACTCACTAACCGATCATAAGGGTGACCCCAAGAGTCGTGTGACCTGCAGAACCCATCAAAGACTCGACCTTAGAATACAGCCATCCCATGAGGTTCATGTTCACTGTACTTCCCTAAAAGAGAAGAAAAAATGCAATTTTCATTTATATCTCTGCCTTGTTAAAAGAAAAAAAAACAAATTTGAGGTGGCTTAGAAAATAGGCACATTAGGAGATAGATTAAAGACGAGATAATTTTAAAAAACATACACTACAAGGCAAAACAGACAAAGTTACTATATAATACAATGCCAATCTGTAGAAAACACTGTATAGAAAGTAACGGTATGATTAAAACTTTTGGCAAAGCAAAAATGAAATACAATGAGTTATCAGATTCAGAGTACCTAACACAGAGATATACTAGCTCAGAAAAACCACAGCTTTTCCTAGTGTTGACATCTGAAAAGAAAATTCATCCTCCAAATGTCTTTAAGACAGTAAAAGTTATAGAACATACTATCCTGAATCGACTTAGCAACTACTGAGCAACTACTGTGACACGCCAGTCACTATTCCAGGTCTTGAGAAAACAATAAAGAACAGGAAAAGTTTCAGCTCCCAGAGAGCTTACACTGGAGAGGAAGAAAAGAGCGAAACATGTAAAATATTAAAGAAGCAAGTGCTTAAAAATCAGGAGCAAAATAATGCACAGGAGGGGAGTATAAAATTGGGTGTGGCGGTCTGAGAGATGACTCTGGAGTGAACATTTGAAGCCAGCCAGCTGGAAGCACATCCAGGGGAAAAGCGTTCCAGGCAGAGGGAACAGCCAGTGCACAGGTCCCAAGTGGGAGGCTGTCCAGTGTGCACAAGGCAGGACAAGGAGGGCAGGGAGAGAGGACTTCCTGAAAGAGAGAGGCGTCACTGGCTTTGAAGAAAGAAACGGTACTTACAATCCTCTTCAGTTGTAAAACACTGGCCTTGCACTATATTCAACACAGACTATAAATGGGGACAAAAGCAGAAGAAGGAATACAGGTGAGGGAACCACTGCAAGGACGACAGGTCTTACCCCAAGGTGGACAGCAGCAGGTGTAGCAAGAAGTCAATGGAATATGGGTGTATGCTGATGGCAAAGATAATGAGATCTACTAATGGAAAGCAAGGGGGAGAGAAGGAAAGAGGAGCTGAGGATGACAACCAAGTTTCTACTTGATTAACTAGAAAAGGGAGGTGCCCCTTTTTTGAGAATGAAAAATCCACAGCTGAGCCAGTTTGGGGGCAGCAAGTGGAATACCCAGACCTGGGTTTTGGCACAGAGTGCTGGTGCCTACCAGATACCCGAGACGAAATGTCTGGGAGCAACTTACATATACAACTGAATTCCGGACAGTAGAAGTGACAAACTCAGAAGCAAGGAAATGCTATTTAAAGCTGCAAAACTAAACCAAGATCATCAAGGCGGTGAGAGTCAAAGAAAAGAGAGTCCTGGGCACAGCCACCTCCATGCACACGTGCGAAGACTGCAGGTCACTGGTACCGGCGACAGATCACTGAAAAGTCCTGCTCTGTGAGAAGTTATGGGACAATGAGAGCCAAGAACAGTCACAGACACAGTTGGCTGGCCCAAGACGCACCATGAGTCGTTTAAAACGCTCTTGTAGGCCAAATTTAGAAAACATGGGAAACCACACAAGTTATCAAAGAAAGTAATACTGAGGTGCTGTCTCCCAAGCTGATTGCATAACTTGTTTAAATAATAGCCAGTACTATCAAAAAGATAATAAAAACGAGCCTCTCGCATCCTATCACAGGAATACAAACACCTGAGAAGACTTATGGAAAAAGATTTCAACAGTCCCAAGAAACCCTCTGACTCAGCAACCGAGTGCAAGGAAACAGAGATGCAGACACGTTCCACAGACTTGTCACACGACAGGACTACTTACAGTAGTGACGGGTGTGCAGAACCACAGAGATGTCCAATGTGAAGTGTATGTGCTGTGTATTTCAAAAGCTAACTATATTAAAAACTTTTTATGCTGAGTTTCTTCTTCCCTAAGAATGTTATAAGCATTTTAAGCATTTCATACCACCATTACTCTCTGAACCTTTATTTTTTAATGGCAAGGATTAAAAAAAAAAAAAAAACCCTCTATTCAGAGAAGTTTGTGTGGAAGAACCTCATAGGACTGTGGAAACCCCTTAACAAGCTGTATTAATAAATGCATGATGTAGTTCTTTGGGGAACTTTCTACCAAATCAAACCTGCAATGCCAGAATAGTTCCATGTTCCGAATGCTCAGAGGAGGACTAAGTCTAAGTCCCAAGAGGAATGAGCAAGCACCAGGGCCAGAGAGCCGGCCACCATGCCATCTGGCACAGACAGCCACAGAAGTGAGCACGCCTGACCAAGAACGCACACGCTGCCTTCAGGAGCCAAGCCCTGCCTGGCACACAGCAGCAGAGCAAACATTAACTAGGGGCTAAGGGTCGAAACAATCGGTCAAAACTACTTGTGAAGGCAGATTTCATTGTGTGAGGTTGAGCCTCATAAAGTTAAGAGCAGATGAGCCCCCATACACAACACACCACCAACTTCCAATCACTGGAAATGTGCACACAGCCTGAGGACCACAGGTGGAGACCCACGCAGCAGGCATGCTGGACACGGGGCAGAAATCTGCCTATAAAACCTGTAAGATGCTCCCAACGCACAGACTCCCTGAACTAATGAATGCGCAATTCACTGTCACAGACAACTGTCTAAGGGAAATAAGGTTAGACATGCCTTAATTAAAGGAAGATAAATGCCATACTGTGGTATACAGGAAAAAAGTTAAAAACCAACCCCTCATGTATCATACACAAACACACTTCATCCTGTCAGTTTTAAAAGGTAACTATAAGTCCATTGCTTGCTTCCTATTTGCCTTCATTAGGTTTGTCACACTTACAATTCTAGCCATGCTAAGCTGGAGTCCAAATACCAGGTTCAGTTCTTTGCCTTTAAACCAACTCACAGCGTATGTGTTCTGTGCAACTGCTAATGACTCTCCACCAATCCTATAAACAAGAAAAAGAAAAAAGACAGCTTTTACAGAAATACCAGTTAGCAATGCAGCAAGTTTAAAATTCTGACACACCATCTTATCAAAGTGGGGTGGGGAGGTTGTTTTCATCTTCTCCCTGAGTCTAGGTGGGCTCCGGCAAATGGAGTGGGCATGAGCTTATGGGCTGTGTGAGATCCCAAGACTGGATCCAAGATGACAAGGTTCAAACCTGGAGCCCTGGGCCACTTTGGGACATGTTCAAGTTCCCGGAATTCACCACGCTATTAAAAAGCAAGCCACACAGAGGCTACATTCACGTGCTCCAGGCAGCAGCACAGGTCTGCAAGTCTTCTGGGCCCAGGGAAGCCAACCAAGTCAAGGTGCTTTCCATGACCCTAACCCCCAACTAAGACTCCAGACATTGCTGGCACAGACAAGACACCATGCTGCGTCCTATCCAAATTTCTGGCCCACAAACACAGTGAAATGGCTGTTCTTTACTGCCGAGTGCTAGGGAAACGTTGATAGGTGGAGATAACCACCAACACGGTCAATAAAAAGAGCCAGCATTACCACACGGCACCCACATTGTATAAAAAATTTATGTATGGAGAGGTCATACTTTTTTTGTTTTGTGAAAACACAAAAATTCAACACTTTTTAGACCAATAACTTCCATACTCGACATTCTCCCGTTTCTAGGCTTTAATTTTCCTTCTTTTGGGTATATACATTGACCAATCCCCTTCTAGGCCAGGTCTGCAGTTAGGAGCTTCCCCTCCTGTGTCCCAACACAGGGCCCTCCTCACTACTCTGTCCTAGGCAAAAGCATTTTCCCTCTCTTCTGCGAATACAAATACTGTACTGGTGTCTAGGCCCACCTCATACATGAGGACACCTGTAACCACACTTCCATCTCTGAATCCCTTTCATATTTTTATACACATTTTTTGTTCCTTTCCCTCTCACTAAGAGTGAGTAGTAAGTACTTTTAGGAAGGCTAGCACGTGTCTACCTACTCCTAGTACCTGTGAAAAGGCTGGACTATGTTCCACTTTTAAGTTATAGATTGAGTAAGGTATGTCATTTGAGTTCCTCAGACACAAAGCCCAAGACTGGACTCAGAATAGACTTACTGAATAGGGAAAGAAATTCAAGAAGAGTGGTCTACTGGTATTTTCTCACTCAAACGTTTTCACAGGGTTCAAAAGAGCCTGCATATGACCCATTAGGAAACAGGCAAAACATCCATGAATCACCAGTGTAATAATGAATGATCCATACTTGTCTAAATGAGGTTTAACTCATAGTCTTCAATATAACAGAAAAGCAAACAGCTAGAAATAATATTATTTCTGAAGAATTATTATCCAAATCCCACACAGAGTTAACAAAGACCACATGCAATTACTGCTAAGCAGTTTGACATACATGTAGAAATATTTCAAGGACTCAAAGCAATTCCCAAAAAAATCCCAATACATTTTAGTAAATCTATAATAAATTAACGTATGAAAACTAAATAAAATACCAGGATAAATGAAATGACACATAACTTACCCAAACACAAACCTTCCAAATTCCATCAGCCAAAAAGCATTAAATATTCCACCAAGAGCAAAAATAACCTATAATGCAGAACGTATGTAGAATCAATGAAAAAGTAAATTCAAGGCACTCAAGAAATAATTGATGAGTCACAATTTCTACAGTGTTTTTAATATCCCCATTCAATCTGTAAAATTTAAATATTAATGTTCATCTATCTTTAGTCTGAAAATGGACTCTCCATTATGCTATATGGACATCTGTGGACCCTGCTTAATTAAGTTAACCATTCATTAAATACGTCTCTATTGGTGAAACAATAAGAATTCAAAAGTTACTATTGTATAATCAACAGATATTTTGGCTTTCCTTACCTGTCCAATGCAAACAAAGCAACTAAAAATAATGGTGCCCCATCTGTTAAAGAGAAAAGGGGGATGGGGGAGAGGGGTGTGAGTTAAAATACATCTGCAAGTCTTTCAGTAGTAATTCCCTTCCATCTTCTTTGACCTCTCAAAGAAGATGCCTCAAAGAAAAGAAAAGTGAGGTATGGTCTGCCTCTGAGGTTGACAGCTATCTGAGGCTGAAGAACACTGTAGTCTAGACTCTGGGACAACAATATTATACCATATTATCAACCTGGTCCGTAAACTACAATTGATTTCAACCACTAGAAAGAAAATTATGTAATATGATAGAGGTGCTAATTAGCACTACAATAGTAATCACATTACAATATATAAATGTATAAAATTAACATGTTGTATACCTTACATTTATCTAAGATTATATGTCAAATATATTTGGTTAAAGAAAAAAATTCCCCAGATTTCTGAGGATTCTAAGGTTTGAGTTACGGCATATATGAGTTTAAGCCATTATCATCTCTGGAACCAAGCACATTATGTAACATTCAAGAAGTTCTCAAGGTTCCTATTCAATAATGGAAATTCTTTATAACTTTTCTATTAAGAGTCTAGTATTGATTTCAAAGAATTTCATATTAAGCACTTTTCAGTGGTTATTGTGCTTGATAACAAAAATATCAACCCTATTAATACAATTATAAATCTGTTCACTCCAACACTGTATATCTAATTAATGTTTCCCTTGAGTAATAAAATGCCAGTATCAGAAGAGTCTTTATAGGTTAGCTGAGTAAACTGTACTTCCAAAAAGCAAATCCAAATCAAATCCCCATGAAAAAGCCACAGCACATACTACTCAAAGTTTTGCTAGCACTGGAAAACCCACCACAGTTCAAGCATTTAATCACCCCTCCTGTCAATATGAACAAGCAGAGTCTTCATCACATTAAGTGGAATCTGCCTCCCAGAAGTTTCAAGGCAATGCTATCCCTTTAGACCAAGCAAAATAAATCCAATTCCTCCTTGAGACACTTTGAAATTTTTTAAAGTTAATCCCCAAGTCAAATCTTAATTTTTCAGCCCTTTTCTACCAGACATGGTTGGAGGACCATGCATCGCTTTGCCCTCTGCCTTCTGAAAAAATTCCCACTCTATATCCTTCTTAAAGTCTCCACTAACAACATATGCACAAACCTAAGGAGGCAGACTGACAAAGCTAAGAGTCATTCCCTCCTCCACAAGGAACAGAAGCGGTCACAAAAAGTCTGATGCCCAAAGAAAGGCAGAAAGAGACAGTCTCACCAGGGCTGGGACACTACATATATACAAAACACTGAGCATTCACCTCTCAACATATTACTCGCATTTGCAAATGAGGAAACTGAAGCTCAGGAAACTTACAAGCAGCTCAGATATTGAACAAGTGTCTACAACAAGATTTAGACCCTGGTTTGTCTGATCCCAAATAAGGATGTAATTTACCTTCAGATAGATCAGTTATGCTATTCCATGAGCAGCATTTACTAACCCTCACCCTAACTAAAATTCCAACAAAGTTTCAAAAGCCAATTCCAGAGATTTAAAAAAAAAATAATAAACACTTAAAAAAAAAAAAACCCAATTCTGCATTTTCTTATCAGATTTTACCCATACATTTTTTTTTTTCTTTTTTCAAGCTTACCGTATTCCAAACACTCGGTCTATCAAAAAGCCACCAAAGAAACACAAAACTACATTGGGCCAAGAATACCAGGCATACAGCAGCATGAATTTCGTGGTATTCACCTGCATATCCTATATGGAAAGAAAATAAAACTATTTTTTTCCAAACAGTTAAGTTTAGTCACTAACATAACAAAATAGTCTTTCAAATATGCAAATCAGGAATTACTTAACAATTTGTAGTCACTAACTACTTTAAGAATTTCATGATAGCTGTCGTCCCTGAACCAGAAAAACTGTCACACCTGGATACAACTGGGAACTTCTTGAGCCCACACGTCATTTCAGAGGCTCCATGGAGTTCAGGATTAATCACATCCCCCACTGGAGTAGAGCACTCTGCCTGCATCTGCTATCTTCTTTTATTCTCCTGCACATCTGCACTGGGACTATCCCCACTTGGAAAAGAATCACCCTCATCTATCCCTTCCTTCCCCTCCACTACTTCCTACTTTCTTTCCTTTCATTCTAAAACATGAGGGTCAGTTATGCATTTCTCTTGTAAGTATCACAAGATATTTATAAAACTGGGCTCAAAATACTGACAGGAACAATTAGTATCCATATTTTGAAAACAAAGTTAACACCATATTTGTTTAAGCATCAGTCCTTATTTAAGAAGACAAAAGTCTATCTTACCAAAATCATTTGTCATTCAAATGATTTATACAAAGGGAAAGTGAAATGCAAAGAAAAACCTGCTAATACCTTTTTGGCAATATTATGGAGCTGACACATAATTATTTATCTAAGGTGTGAAACAATATCAAGTCCCTAGTGCTAAAAATGAATTCTCTGAGATCACTAGGACCAACTCAAGAACATTCTGCAGTACTGGACTGTGGTACTGATGAATGTGAAATGGATTTGCTGGCTAACTCTGCAGACTATGCAACCTCAAAATTGATGCTCTCTCAGCAAGTACAGTTGCTCTAAAGCTTATGAAAGAAACAAAGGTGAAAAATCAACTTACCTGCTTAACCTGAGTCTGAAGAGCAGCAGGATTATCATAGCAAAAATAGCTGCCTAAAAAAAAAAAGAGTAAATAGTTTAGGGGCCTCCCTAGTGGCGCAATGGGTTAAGCAATGCGCTATGAAGAAAAACGCAGTCACCTCAGCACGAGCTCTGTCCCTGCCCCGCCAGGGAAGTGACCCACATGGAGCAACTTATCTCTCCTATCTCCACAGCTGCTCCCCTCAGCAGTGTGTTTCAGTCCATATGCCTGTTCTGCTCCCCACTGTCTCTGGTGAGTCCTCTCACCCCTCGCACCTTGGCCTGTACCCCAGTTCTTGTATGCGTAAATAAATCTTTTAAAAGAGTAAATATTTTATAATAACAGTTTTAAGGAATATATAAAAAATTCAAATTGCAATTATTAAGTGAGGGCTTAATAATTAAAGTCCCTGAGGGCTGCCACTGCAAACTTTTCTGAACCACTTCCTTGTTCACCAATATCTTCTAAGCTGTAGGCAAATAACCCAGGGGGGAACATGCCAACTCATTTACAAGTTATCAAAATGCGTTTACAGCAAATATTGGGAACTTAGATTAAGAAGCTAATCAGTTAAACTTTCATTTTACTTCCAAGTGTGAATGCTGCACAGGCATAAAGGAAGGATGTGGCAACAGAGTCACTCAAAGAAGCCGTCAGGACTCAAGCGTTTTCCCTTGAGAGAGTAAATTCCGAGAGGTGCCAGGCTAGAGAGCCTCACATCGCTGCCCCAAGGAGTGAGTCGTAGCCTCCGGGACTTGTTGCTGAAGGGTGGCAACAAAGCCCGTCTGGATCAGTACCCAGACCTCACCTTTGGGACGCTCACCGATTTGATTAGAAAGGTCAGAGGCTAAAGAAGAGAACCCCTAAAGTGAGAACTGAGAGGGGTCCTCCTCTCCAAGAGAAGGTCGGAGCTCCTTGGCGGCCCCCCCAACCTGCCCCAGCGGCTCACCGAAACCGAGGAAGCACATCAGCAGCAGCACTACGAGCCGGTGCGCCAAGCGGCGGGGATCACAAAGAGCCGGCAGTGCCGCGGCGGCCGCGGGAGCTTCGGGGGCCGCTCCGCCCGCCAGCAGCGCCCGCGCCTCCTCATCCTCCTCCATTCGGTCGGGGACCCAGACGCTCCAGCAGCTGCAGCTCGGAGACCGACAGACAGCGCCGGAGCCCCGGGACCGCCACAGTCACGTGACCGCGACGCTCACGTGACGGCTCACGTAGGTCGGATCACGTGTTCGCGCGGTGGGCGGAGCCGGCGGTTTAAATAGATACTGCAGAGCGCTTGTAGTGGGCGAAGAATTGGGGCGCTCATATGGTCACGGAGTGGATTGGAGGGCTGGGAGACAAGACGCAAAGGGGGTCACGTAGTGGGCAGAGGAGGCAGGTGGCCCATGTATTCACGTAGAGGTCACCTCACGTGTTTATGGGCGGGACTACCTATTTTACACCTTCCTGCAGGGTTCAGTAGCTTTTAAAATCTAACGAAACAGAGCCCTTGAGCGCTCACTCTATACTGTTTCCCAGAAGTGCTCCCCACAGAGCAAAGGGCTTATCTTCCAGAATACCATCGTGGCACTCATGCCAGTGGTTCTTGTCTCCCACAAGCCAAAGCACTCGTCCTGGCTCACCGACCTACCCAATGACTCATTTTTGAATGTCCTGGCAACTTTCCTCCAAACATCCTGAATACAGGAGTACTCCCCACCACTGCTGTTCTTGAGACAGTACGAGCTGAAAACTCAACAACTTCTCATTTATTAACTTCGTATTTTTATGAGAAATGCTTGCGCCTAGCATAACATTCAGACCAAACCAAAGAGAACAGACCTCATGGCAGGTCTTTTCTGCCTCCTAGTCCCTAGCAATCTTGGAAGTGAACACAACTGATGTGGTAGTTTCCTTTCAGAGCCATCCCACAATTTTTCAACCCAACAATGTGACCTAGAATTCTAGAATTATATATATATATATAATTTTTTTAAATAGATGAAGGGATTCTGTTGTGTGTGGACTCTTGGGTTTTATTTAGCAAGTCACCTATACATGGCTTTTTGTTACAGACATAGCATTCTATGGAACTGCCTGCACAACAGTCATTTCCTATGTTGGTTTACCTACAGGATAAATTCCTAAAATAGAATTGCTAGGTCAAATAGGTTATACTTTTAAAATTTTTTGTTAGCTAATGTCAATTTGTCCTAATTGAATTATACCAATTTAACAACACCACCACCACCACTCCGCCGCCAGCAATGCACCCGCTTTCCACACCTTTTCTAATCTATCCTGTTAATCAGATTTTTGGTTTTTGCAAAACTAATAAATGAAAAATACCATTCTGTAGCCTCAACTTATATTTCTGTTATATTCA
This sequence comes from Galemys pyrenaicus, assembly GCA_019455555.1. Lineage (NCBI taxonomy): Eukaryota > Metazoa > Chordata > Mammalia > Eulipotyphla > Talpidae > Galemys > Galemys pyrenaicus. Next base: position 9,371,353 of record JAGFMF010011796.1, read on the forward strand.
ATGAGGTTGAACTTCTTTTGTGATCAATAACTACTTACACTTTCCTGGGAATTTTCTTCATATCCTTGGCTCATTTTCTCAAATGAATCATTGACTTTCTCTTATTGATAAAATTGTCACTTTGTCAGTAGTGAGTTGAAATTTTTTTTCTAGCTATGTTTATGGGATGTTTTAATGTATCTCTTTTTTAAAAAATAAGTCTAGAAGTTTGTTTCCCACACAAGTTTTCCAATGGCCTTAACAGGGATACCTGTTTCCACTGTTGCATTACCATGTGTTGCCCACACAAATATTAGAATAATCTTTTTAGGTAGTTTTAGGATTTGGTTTGTCAAAGAATGATGAGACAACTCCCAATAGCTAAACTCTCACTTCTGCAACTGATTGCTCTACAAGAGGGGGAGTTCCACTGGATGGGCTACGAATCCTGTAAGGGCGTTGGAGAAGTATGGAGTTCAGGGATCAGTGCTATTTGGATGTGGAAGGGCATGACAGCATCTAGTAGCACTTGCTAATTCCTCCCAGTTTGATTTTAGTTAGCAGCTGAGATAGTTCTTGCCTTGGACCTGGGATCAATACAAAAAATGGGATAGCAGGGAAGATTCTTCCTTTTGTGGAAAGCCAACTAGTAATTTTAGGAGTGATAACATAGAACATCACCCTATGGCATCCTAATAATTGATTCAGGCAAGGCTCATTATCATTGCTAAAACAATTGGATGAAAGTTTGAGGAGTGGTAAGACAGATGCATAGTCTCAAAGTGTCTCTTCACCAAACACATTAATATAACAAAGAAATAGTGCAGAAACCTGTCACAAACCATGTTAACCAAGTGATCAAAATGAGTATTACCATAATTGAGATAGACTGGCCTTGTATGCCTCCTAATATTATGCAGTGAAGTGACACATTGATATGTAGTACACCTGCCAAAGGTACATTCTAAATTTAATCACCAGGGAACATCACAGAAACCAAACAGTCTACAAAAATAAGTGGTCTGTACATCTCAAAATTCAATATCATAAAAGATTAAGGAACTATTCTTGATTAAAGAAGACTTAAGAAAAAATAATCCTGTATATAATCATATCAAAAAGAAATACCTAGGGATAAACAAAGTAAAAGGTCGATACAATGAAAACTGTAAGACACTGTTAGAAGATATATAATGAAACACAAAGAGATATTCCATGTTCATGGGTGGGTGGAGAATTAATACAGTCAAATGACCATCCTACCAAAAGCAACATAAATATTCAGTGCAGTTCTTATCAAAATTCTGATATATTTCTCAAGGAAATAGCACCAAAAAATACTGAAATTTATATGGAACCACAAAAGGCCCTAAATAGTTAAAGCAACTTTAAGGGAAAAAAGAGCAAAAATGGAGGCATCATGTTACTTAATTTTAAACTATGTTATAAAGCAATAGTAATCAAAAGAGCATGCTATTGAAATTAAAATAGGCACACAGATCAATGGAACAGAATTGAAAACCCAGAAATGAATCCACATGATACCAACACGAATGTATGACAAAGGCGTCATAACTTTATGGAAAAAGGAAAATCTCTTCAACAAATGGTTTTGAGCAAACACATGTAAAAGAATGAAATGACATAACTTCCTAACTCTAGACACAAAATAAATTTTAAATGGATCAAAGAGTGGGATATAAATCCTAAAATCACAAAATACATAGAAAATACAGTATATGACATTGATGACAGAGATGTCCTTGGGAACTTGATCCCAATTGCAAGGGAAATGAAAGTAAAAATAAACAATTATCCGTACAGGGACCCTCCCTGGTGGCACAGAGGTTAAACTCTCAGCACTATCGCTATCACCAGTCACTGGAGCATGCATTCAATTCATTGCCAGGGAGCTAACGCACATTAGTGCCGCAGACCTTTCCTATCTCACACACTGCTCCCCTAAGTGGTGTATTTCAGTCAGTCCGCCTGTTCTGCTCCACACTCTGTCTCTGGTGAATCCTCTCATGCCCCACACTTCTGACCTACAGCCCAGTTCTTGAATGCATAAATAAATAAAAATAAATCTTAAAAAAAAAGAGCAGCACACCAAATTAAAAAAAGTTTTGCACAGAAAATAAAATATCAGCATATAAAAAAGATAGTTCACCATTTGAATGGGAGAATGTATTTGCACATCACACATCTCATAAGGGGTTAACATCTGAGGTATATAAAGAGCTCATCCAATTTAACACATAAAAATAACCCAATTTTAAAAATGAGCAAGACCCTTTTCCAAAGAGGACATGCAGATGGCCAACAGGCATAAGAAATCATTCATCATCACTTCTTACTAGAGAAATGCAACTTAAAACCACAGTAAGTTGTCAGCTGACACCCTTGGAAATAGCTTACATCAAGAAGGCTGAGGATAAGTGTTAGCAAGAAAGTGAAGAAAGAGGAACCCTATAGACTGTTGGTGGGGAATGTAAGTTGGAGCAGCCATTTTGGAAAGCAGTGGGTCTTCCTAAAAAATATAAAAATAGAGCTACCATGTGATCCAGCAATCCCACTTCTGGCTAATTATCCAAAAGAATGTGAAATCATCAACTTGAAGAACCAGATGTGCCACAATGTGCATTATTTATGATAGCTAAGCTGTGTAAGAGAACTAAGTGCCCACTGAGATAATTAAATAAAAAGATTGTGGTATATACTGTGGAATACTATTCAGCTATAAGGAAAAATTAAATTTTGCCATTTGCAGCAAAATGGAAGGAATTTAAAGGGATTATGGGAAGTGAAATCAGTCAGAATGATAAAGACAAATATTGTTTGCATTCACCCATATATGCAATATAAAAGTTAGAAACTAAGTGGATAAACAGTCAAAATAAAATAAAAATAAACTAATGAATATTGATAACTGAGCTGAGGTTACCTGGAGGTGAAGAGGGGCCAGAGGGAGCAAGGATGAAGGGAGTAGAATGGATGGTGTGGGTTTGGTTTTGGTCTTCTGTTTTGTTGTTGTTTTCTTTAAAAAATAAATAAAAATAGATTGAGCCTTGATTTTCACTATGGAAGAGGCATTTACAACTCTGATCAGATCTAGCTTAAAATACCTGCTCAGGGGCCTCCCTGGTGGGGCAATGGGTTAAGCACAGCACTATGAAGCAAACTGTGGCCACTGCAGCAAAAGTTCAATTCCAACCAGGGAGCTGACCCACATGGCGCAGCAGACCACTCCTGTCTCACCAGCTGCTCCCCTCAGGAATATTTCAGTAGATCTGCCCGTTCTGTTCCCTGCTGTGTCTCTGGTGAATCCTCTCACTCCCTCCCCAGTGCCTCTGGCCTGCACCCCAGTTCTTGCATGTATACATAAATAAATCTTTAAAAAAATATACCTGTTCACAGGCTCAAAGAAGTCATCTTCCTGGCCCTGGGACAGCTAGAGTTCATGCTGTGGAAAACATTTTCCTCGAAGAACATCAGAAGGAGAAATAACCATCATTTTTAGGTTTGTCTTTCTCTTCTATTAACATCTGTGTTGTTGGAAGGGCCAAGGAGGGAAGTGACTAGGAAGCTGACCAGGAGCCAGAGAGAAAGAGAAAACAAATTCCTCAGCACTGAAGCAATTAGATGAAAATGTGTTCTAAACCCAGGGTCTCTTCAAGCGCTAGGAGTGGGGGTTGATGGGAGCATGGTAAGCCTAAGGTGAGCTGGGAGAGTTCACTCCTTCTGGGAGATACTTTTGAAATGTCACAGGAAAAAAAAAGCTAATTAAAATAAAGGAAACTAAAGAAACAAGACAACTGCATGCAGTATATGATCCAGTATTGATTCTAGCTATATAATAAATATTGTTGGAACAGCTGACAAATCTGAATAAGGCCTACAGTTAGATCACTGTGGTCTTTCGATGTTGATTTCCTGATTTTGACCATTGTACTGTGTGGTTATGAAAGAGGAAGTACTTCATTTTAGTGCCAGGGGTTATTCGCAGCACTAGGAAGCAGTCGGCAGCCATTGCAGCATGAGTTGGATCCCTGGCCAGGGAGCTGACACACATGGCACAGCAAACCTCTCCTGTCTCCCCGCTGCTCCCCTCAGCAGCGTATTTCAGTACAACTGCCTGTTCTGCACCCCAATCTGTCTCTGGAGACTCCTTTCACACCCCGCACCTCTGGCCTGTACATTTGCAGCAAAAAGATATGTATGCATATCTTTTTATGTATGCATAAAAAGATAAATATTTTTAAAAATACTTCATTCTAGAAAACACTGAATATTTAGAAGTCAAGAGACAACTTACTTGCAACTTACTCTCAAATGATTCTGTAATAGGGTAGTCCCTAGGAAAAGAAAAAGTTCCAAAATCCCAGTTCTGCCCTGAGTGGGTAGAGCAGAGCAGGGATAAAAAAAAATGTTGGAAAGAGGAGAGAAGAGGACAAAAAGAAGGGAGGAAAAAGAAAGCAGAATAAAAAGCAGCAAAAAGGTGTAAAAAAAGCACGTGGAGCAGAGGGATGTGTAAAAATACTGCGCTTGCCTTTTAGTCTTGGACTAGTTAAACAGATGTGGGTAAGAGACCTGTGAAAAGCTTAATAATGGCAGCTTTCATCTTAATTTTAATTTTACTCTTTTCCTCCCAAATTTATCTACCCTTTTCTATGGGTCTCTACTAAAAGTCCTTTAGACTTGCGGCAGGCTTTTAGGCCTTACTTTAAGCTAATCTTTTAACTATAAACTTTTACCCTCAAGGAAATGGGTAACTTTAAATACTTAACTTAGTAACTATATTCTTTATCCTTTCTGTATTGTACCCTAATTATATTAAAATTATTTTCCATTAAAAGCCTTATGTATTTCTCTTAATGCGACAAATAGCAAAGCCCATTTAAAGAGAGCAGGTTTAGGGGTCCTAAGGTGCCCCCTCCCTGCCCTGTAACAGTTCCAGATAATGTGATGAGTGAAGACACACAGAGACAATGAATGTGGTAAAATGTTGACATGTGGTGGGGGGGGCAGGCTGGGTAGAGGATGTATGAAAATTCATCGTAGTGATCTGACAATTTTTTTTTCTAAGTCTGAAATTATGTCCATCAGACTGTGACTTCCCGAAGGTCATGTGCATCTTTGCATCCTAACCACCTGGGGCAGGACTTCGTGAACAGATCACCCTGCCATCTGGTGAGAGCTGACCGGTGGGCAGTGTCAAAGGCAGCGCTCACTGCCATGGGAAAACCCATTCCTGCCTTACTAGATACTTGCTCATTCTGCTGCACTGACCTATGATTAAATTGCACTATAATTACCAAATGATGGGAAACAAGTATGGCTCGGAACATAGGTACGGACGTTATCATCTGGGGCACGGGCTACTGGCTGGGCTAGTGAGCTTCACTGGGGTGAGGATACCTGCAGCCCTCTGGAGCAAAGTTAGCCCCACAGGCAAAAAAGAAGGTAGTGCTCTCACAAATCTACATTCTGCAGTTAGCTTTCCCTGCCTCTACCCCCTACCTCCTCCTGCATGCAGGGGCGGGGCAGCCAGTCCGTTATTTCCATACCATGCAGAAGTCAAGTTGGAAACGCCAATGCCTGCCTCCCTGGCCCACAATGCACCTCTCCCCACCAGCTGCCAGTGAATTTCTAACTGGGACAGGACAGAAGATTGTCTGCTTCTGTTTGGAGCCCAGAGAAGGGGTAAGTGAGCCTGGTGTCAAAGAACAGAGAAGACTTGGGGGGGGGGGAGGGGAAGAGAGGGACTTCTTCTCAGGTATTACTTGGGGGAGAGTATTTCAGACAAAAAAAAAAAAAAAGTACCTAAGGGCTCTGGAAGGGCTAAAAACCACAGCCACTGCTTCATCCTACTCTGTGGGAGATTCACAAAAGCTTTGGACTTGTTCTGGAAACAACTCAATGACCTGAATCCCTGTGGGGAGAATTTAAATCTGGTGTTTCATATATCAATTCATGAAAAATACTTTTAACCTTCGGTAAGTTTATATAATCACAGGAACGAACCTTTTCCATTTTCTTATTTGAATAGGTTTTCAATTTTAAAAGAAAAGTATGTGTCTGCTCTAGTAGGTTAAGTGTGCCCTTGTGTTTCAGAGTTGAATTGGTTACGTGGTGGCCCAGATCATAGTGTTACAGGGCAACCCTAATATAAAATGGGTTTCCCTCACTAGGTCCTCACCTGCGCTTGAAAGACTTTTATAATAAGCCTTAACTTCAGGCACACGCAATAAAAGTTATTAGAGTTTTATTTTATAAAAGAAGGGAAATAAAGTAGAAATAACACCAAGGGAAGAGAGGGACACAAATCCGTAAGTATTCTACCAGATCTTCCGAGCTAGAATGCAAAGGCATGTTGAGAGCTGGCTCTGAATCAAGGGAGATGGCTTTAAAGGACAAGAGAGCCCAAGGCTCACCTCTCTGGTTTTATAGCCAGCCTGGCTGCTTAACTCCACCCTCAGGTCCCAGGGATCCACTCTTCGATAATCATCTTATCGGATCTGTGGTTCTGGAACACTGGTGGTCTGGAGTGGGGGTTGGAGTCCACACACCCATCTGTGTAATCCCTTCAGGACTGCCCTTCCCCCTAACAGTTGGAAGATATGCACAGGACTGAGCCCTGGCGGATTCACCCACAGCTGTTCTTTAATTGTGTCCTTTTCTTTCCTTTTTTGCTTGTCTGTTCGGTGTTACCACCCACGACTTGCACATCTATCGCCCCCTAATTTTGCTTTGCCTGGGTCCTGGTGTGGAGAGAGCTCTGCCTTCTCTTGGCCCTAGGACTCAGATGCTCAAGTGCATTAGTTAGCATTTCTCCCAGCAGACTCTGATGGCCTGTCTGCTTCCTTTGCCCTGGATATAAAATTCACTCATTTATAAAGAACTAGAGCATGATGTAAGTGACGTCTCCACAGAGCAAGTTAATAATTTCCATGAAATACACGTGCTTTCCTAGAAGGAAAAGATAGTCCAGTAAGAAAAGATACCTGATTTGGGTTTCTGGCACATTTCTGCACCTTAACTTTCTCATCTGTAAAAGGCAAACTTGTAACCTGCATACTTTTGGGGTGCCAAAGTCACATAGGCTCTTTAAACATATTAATGTCCTCGTGAAAAAAGAAAAAAGATATGAATTAGAGTGAACAATATACTAGTCTTTTTTTTTTTTTTCAGAGACAAAGTCCTGCATTTAAAACAATAAAAGCCAGAGTAGTCTTTATGGATCTGACCCTCTGTGACCAGACTTTTTTTAAAGATCTGAAAGAAAGTTTGCAAGCTCAATAAATAATGATTTTTTCATCTAGCAAAGCCTTCTGAATTATTGAGATTCACCTTATTCACTTGCTGTGGAATTATTCTGTTGTTTTTCTCATTGGTTTCTTGAGAAACTTAAGTCCTAAAGGAGCAAAATAAATAATTCACTAAAGTTACAATAAAATTAGTTATTAAACAAAGATTAGAAGGTAAATTCTGCATAAACTACTGCAAACAACTGATTAAGAGAAGGAAAAAGACTGTGAAAGGCATTATATTATTGATATGTATGACTATTACACTGAATTAAAGTCATTAAAAAATTTTTTAAATCTATAGAAATATCAGAAACATACAATGTAGCTTCACAGAACAACACTAAAGAATACACAGTACAGAATTACAAAATGAGGAGGAAGAGATTTTTAAAAAAGTTAGCAATACCAAGCAGTGAGTTCCTATTAGAAAATAAACCAGACCTCTCTGGTGGCATAAGGAGTTAAGTCCCAGGACTATGAAGCTATCTGCAGCCACTGCAGCACAAGTTCGATCCCAGGCCAGCGAGTTGACCCACATGGCGCAGCAGACCTCTCCTGCCTTGCCGGCTGCTCCCCTCAGCAGTGTATTTCAGCCGATCTGCCTGTTCTGCTCCCCACTCTGTCTCTGGTGGATCCTCTCATCCCCTCATACCTCTGGCCTGTACCCCAGTGCTTGTATACATAAATAAATAAATCTTTTTAAAAACGTAAACATGAGCCTCTGCAGAAGCACAGGAGGTTTTTCACTGGGAAAAGCAGAAAGTGGGAAGGCCTGAGGGCAGTTGGGATGGGGGGGTGCTTTTCTTAGAGGCAGAGCCACTGACCCTCAGGTCCCAGGCTGGCTGGTAGAGCTGCCTGTGCGCGAGGAAAGATTTGTGTCCCGTTCACAGGCAGAAGCCAGACAAGTCCATGCGAGTGTAAAGCTAAGAGCAAATATGTGTGTTTCACCTACACAGAGAGCCCCCAGGCCCACACAATCTTATGATCTCTTGAAAACTAGTTAAATAAAGAGATGAGACCTGCCCGCAAAGATATGAAATTGGTGGGCATGGCAGGGTGAAGAAGAAATAGGTTGGTATTAACCAGCAGTGAAAACCATCTTAACTGCCCCAAATTTCTAGTGTGTTGCTTAACCCACTGCACCACCAGGGAGGCCCTGCCCCAAATTTCTAACACTAATCATCAAATTTATGTCCTAAAGACAAAATTTTAATAAAGATAAAATGGTGTTATCCAATAGATTTTATCTTTCAATCTATTTCTACTTTTTCTATATTTAACTGTGCATCCAGCCATATGCCAACTTCTCCCCTTACACCAATTCTCCCCATGAATCCATCTGTTGATCTGCTGTGTTTATGGAAGTCTGTTTTATGCACTAATTGCAAAAATAAACTACCATATTTCTCCTCCCTCATAACAGATGAAGATTAGAAAGGGTTGAAAGAAACAGAAATATCACACTTTCTAACTGGAACACTTTAAAAGAAACCTCCAAGCTTAGAAAAATAAATACCTATGCATATGTACATGTATGTGTAAATATGTCCACATATTTAAGCAATGAAAATATGTGTACACATGTATGAACTTACAGATTGAGGAAAAGAAAATTAACCTACAGGCAGTATATGTGGATATTCCTTATGCAGCCCATGGATTTACTGTCTCAGCTCCAAGTTCACCTTTTTTACGTGACCTACAAAAACATTAGTGTTTCCATGGCACAAAGTCACCTTGTTCAGCTTTTCCAGTGGAGGGCGGGCATGGGAGAGACATCTCAGACAGGGAGTTGTGTCATTTCTGGGGTGCTCACTCCAGGGCTCCCAGGAGCCTCTCCAGCCCCTGCAGACAGGTGGCTTTTTTTTTTTTAAGAAAAAACATTTTAAAGCCCACAGCTTAACAGAAGAAATGAATCTATAAAATTGGAACTATCGCAAAACTATACAACAAAGGTTTGTCTGACTTTAAATTGAGGAAAGCAAAAAGGATGAGAAAAATCAGATTACAGTTAAACAATCGGCCTATTGAGAGAACAACAATAAAAAGGGACATCTGAGCATACCTCTTCAGAAGTAGAACAGATTTTACGAAGTGATAAAGTGTTCTCTACTCTTAACCTGATGTTCAGATCAATGCACCTGCACCAACCAGATCAGCATCAGATCTTGGAGTGAACGAACTTACTAGACTCTGGACACCTGCCATCACTGGGGTGTGGTTTCTCGGTGAATGCATGTCACAGCCATGCCCCCACCCCAGAAGTGCAGCTCTCTCTCATCTGCTTCTGGCCCTCATCTAGCCACACTGGAAGATGTTACCTGCCCTAAATAGACCATCGAGGCAGTGGGGGACTCTCCCCCACCTCATCTGCGCTCTTCAAAGGCTGGCTGGCTATGCAAAATTAGCATCAGACAGATTAGTAGGAGAAGTAGCCAAAATTTAGTAGCATACATATGGGGAATTTAAACCATTGTAAATTCTAAATAATGAAGCAGATCGGGAATATTCATCCCATGTTTAGGGATGTCAAGGAGGGCAGGACTTTACATGGCAGACAGGAAAGGGTTACTGCATCTTCACTCTGAGAGTAAACGTGAGATTCTTAAAAAGAACATGTTCACTGATAGGCCTAGAACTGGATGAGACACCCCCCCTACATTCTTCTAGGTCATAAAGGAGGAGCAGAGGTTGCTTCAATTAACAAAGAGGCAGAAGTTTAGGAGTCAGTGATTTTTTTCTTTGATTAGAGAAGGGCAAAGGACTTAAGTGAGGGCAGAAGCTACTCCTCAGTCTCAAGGGATTACATTTGTTTTAACTCAAAATACTCTGCCTGCCAGAGTGGGTATCTTGAGTTTAGCAGTTCTGAGACTCTTGGGGTGAAATGATATGAGACTTTTCAATTGCATGAATGAATGCAGGGGAGCTAGCTCCTGCATCCAGAAACAGGGATCATACCTAACTAAGAATGCTTTCCTCAACCAACTCTACCATGCCTGACTCAGCACAAATTTCTTGTATCAAAAACTTAAGTTATCTCCTGGATTAGATAACAAAACAGGGGCCTCCCTGGTGGCGCAGTGGGTTAAGCAACTCACTATGAAGCAGACCACAGCCACTGCAGCACAAGTTTGATCCCTGCTGCCGGCCAGGGAGGGGACCCACATGGCGCAGCAGACCTCTCCTGCCTCGCCTGCTGCTCCCCTCAGCAGTGTGTTTCAGTCCATCTGCCTGTTTTGCTCCCCACTCTGACGCTGGTGAATCATCTAACCCCTACACCTCTGGCCTGTACCCCAGTTCTTGTATGCATAAATAAATAAATCTTTTTTAAAAAGTAGATAACAAAACAAAGACACACACACACAAAATCAACCTAGCACTGATATGCAGAATGTCAGCGATTGAAAGTTGTTTCTCTTTTCCTAAGGATAGATCTGGCAGTGTTCCACATCAGTTGGTAGAGATCTGGCACATTCTTTTCTTGTCCCTAGTACTATACTTTAGGGTCCTTGTCAGAGATAGCTCCATGAAACGCCAGAGCTGTCAGCCGCAGAGGCTTGAAGTCAGCAAAGAGAAACACTGTTTTGCTGTGAAGATAGCATGGAGTTGGGGCCTCCCTAGTGGCACAAGGAGTTAAATCTCAGCACTGTGAGGCTGTCTGCAGCCACTGCAGCATGAATTCAATCTCCACTCAGGGAGGTGACCCACAAGGTGCAGCAGACCTCTCCTGACTACACTCCTCAGCAGTGTATTTTCAGTCTATCCACCTGTTCTGCTCCCCGCTCTGTCTCTGGTGGATGCTCTCATGCCCCACACCTCTGATCTGTGCCCTTGTTCTTTGTGTGCATAAATAAATAAATCTTTGGAAAAAAAAAGATGCCATGGAGTCAAATCCCACACTATGGCTGTTACAGGGCAACTTTAATATAAAATGGGTTTGCCTGACTGGGTTTTTACCCGCGCGCTTGAACGGCACTTATAATGCCCCAACTGCAGGCACACACAACAAAGGTTAATAAAGGGTTTTATTTATAAGGGAAGGAGAAATAGCGTAGTGAATAACACAAGGGGAAGAGAGGGATACATATCTGTAAATATCCTACCAGTTCCTTGGAGCTGGAACCCAACGGTGTGCTGAGAGCTGACTTCCAAGGAAAAAGGGCCCCCCAAGGTCCACGTGTTTGCTTTTATATTCAGCCTGGCTGCTCAACTCCACCCTCCGGTCCCAGTGATCCGCTCTTCGATAATGACCTTATGGGATTTGTAGTCCTTGGATCTTGTAGGTTTGGAATGGGGGTCGAAGTCCATAACCTATTTGTATAATCCATTCAGGAGGGTCTTTCCCCCTAACATGGCCACCCCCACCTCCACCCCTCTGCAGATCGTCAGTTGCTGGAGGAAGGAACCAGAGATAAGCCATAGCCCTCAGGTCTCCAGAACTCTCTGGTGTAGAAAGAAATTTGTATAAGCCTAGCTTTTGTGTCCCACAGACAGTTACAGTCTGGCTCTGCAGAATAAGAGATCACTTTTGGTATTGCATGTAGCATTTCTTCTTTTTTCATTAGCCGGACTGTAACCACTGCCTCTTACCTCTGCTAGAATGGATTTATGTTCTCTTGTGGAAGTAGCCCAGTTTCACAGACCATGTGACTGGGGCCCCAACATCTGAAGGGTGGGACCAGCACCCAGAGAAGCCTGGGGCTCTGTCTAGGAATCCTCAGTGTGCTCTAAATAGTCTCTTTCATAAACTTCTCCTTGAATTGCTTCATAGCAGTGATTATTTTAGAACACAGTGCATACATGCCATAGTTTATTCAACCACTATCCTATATTGGGGCATTTAGTAAGAGTTCAACATTTCACAATTATAAATTACATTGTAATATATACATTGTACACGGATATTTTTAAATGACTGGAAGTTTGTCTTCAGGCAATAGTAGGATTGCTGGGTCAAAAGATAAATGCATAGATGCTTTTGTTAGGTGTGGTCAAATTTCTCTTAAGGTGGGGTTGAAATGTTCATGTCATGGAAATAAATGTTTTCCCATAATCTTACCAAGGGAATATATTATCATGATTTTGAAATTTTTCTACATGGACTGCTATATGTGGCATATATTTAAAATATGGCAAGAAGAAATGTGCAATAGTGGATATAAAATCTTTGAGGTAGAAATCAAATGTATTCAGCCACTTAAAAGCTTCCCTCTTGCTCTCTCCTCAGGTAAATCCTCCCGGCGCCACTAAGTTGTTTGGCCAGTAGGTGTCACTCTAGTGCTACTTTAAAGGACAGATCCTGCACAACCCGTTCAAGTCAAGCATTTCCAGATAATTACTCTTTAAAAATCCATTCCTTCTGTTCATTAAATAAACCAGGTAAAGGTTTCTAAGGCAAAAGTATTTTTTTAAAGTCTACGATGAATATACTTAGCAGGAGGGAACTTTTAAAAGGAATAAAAAAGCATTTCAGGGCCTCCCTGGTGGCACAGAAGTTGAGTCTCAGCCTATCAAGCTTTGCCAGCCACTGCAGCATAAGTTCGATCCCGACCAGGGAGGTGGCCTGCATGGCGCAGCAAACCTCTCATGCCTCACGGCAGCTCCCCTAAGCAGTGTATTTCAGTAGAGCCAACTATTCTGCTCCTCGCTCTGTCTCTGGTGAATCCTCTCTCTCTCTCTCTCTCTCTCTCTCACACACACACACACACACACACACACACACACACACACACACACCCCCCCCCCCCCNTGCTCCTCGCTCTGTCTCTGGTGAATCCTCTCTCTCTCTCTCTCTCTCTCTCTCACACACACACACACACACACACACACACACACACACACACATACTCCACCCCCACCCCTACCCCATCCCCACCTCTAGCCTATACCGCAGTTCTTGTATGCATAAATAAATGAAAATAAATTTTTTTTTAAAAAAGCATTTTAGCATGATCTGATTAGCATGTGCAATAGTTTTGATCTAACAATTATAATCAGATAAACTAAAAACAAAATTCATGAGCAATGGAATCAAAACCATAATCATTTTTGATGTATGTAAATACTAACAACTGGTATTTATATTCTTGAGAAATGCCCTGCACAGGTCCATGAGCTGGAAGAAAATTTTCTTTGCCTGCACTGGGTGGACCTATTCTAGCTGAGGAGGATGTTTTCACCAAGAACAGCCTCCAAACATGAAATGCAATGGTCCTTGCTTAGCTCCTTCAGTCCTTCTAACACCATCTTCATACAATTGATGTTTAGGTGCGTCCTACTCAGTTGTAAAAAATGATGGAATCTTGCCGTTTGCAACCACACAGATGGACCTTGAGGACATTATGCTAAGTGAAATGAGACAGAAAGACAACATATGATTTCACTGGCATGTGGTATATAGAGAAACCAAACAAACGGATAAACTAAATTAAACAAAAGTAGACCGTTCAACTATAAAACCAATTAGTGGCTGCCACAAGGGAAGGGGGAAAGGGAAGGGAAGTCAGGTAAAATCATATGGTAGAAGATAAAATTGGTTTTAGTGGTGAACTTAATGCAGTATATACACATATCGATTTTTAATGACACACATCTTAATGTTATATAATGTTATGATGCACTGTTATTTCAGTTTAAAAAATAAGAAAATATTTTCTTCTTTGTGGCAAAAGCTTTGTGTTTGCCTAATCTTTCACTCAGCCTCCAACTTTATAGTCTAGAAAGTGGCTGAGAAAAAGAAATTCATGTGACAAATGGAAAGACTGTTATAAACAAAATGTGCATACCCTCTCCCTCTTCTCTTGCTGTAGAGAAATAAAGGTCATTTTATCTTTGTTCAAAAAAATAAATGAATCCTTAGGTATTTATCTGCCACCTAGTTCCATGCATAACCCAGTGGGTAATAAGACTGAGTGCTTGCTGGTGCCAGGGATGGCTTTAAGCACTTCACTGGCATCACCCGACTTAATCCTCAGAGCTACCCAGTGAAGTAGGGACTCAGTATCCCCTGATGCAGATGGCAAATTTCTAACTGTCTAAATAGAAAAAGTAGAATGAAGGACTTGGGAGTAAGCAAGACAGTTCTGGGAGGGTCTCCCTGGTGGTGCAAGGGATTAGGTCTCAGCACTCTGAAGCTATCCGCAGCCACTACAGCACGAGTTCAATCCCGGCCAGGGTGCTGACCCACATGGCACAGCAGACCTCTCCTGCCTCGCCCACTGCTCCCCTCAGCAGTGTGTTTCAGTAGATCTGCCTGTTCTGCTCCCCACTCTGTCTCTCACCCTCCCTCCTCTCCCCTCCTCCCCACACTTCTGGCCTGTACCCCAGTTCTTGTATGCATAAATAAATAAAAATAAAATTTTAAAAAATGAGAGCGAGAGTTCTGGGAAAAGTAGGAACACACCACGAACAGGCAGAGGGGTCAGGCTTTGCAGGCCCATGTGATACCCAGATAAAGAATCTCTGGGTGTGCAGCCTGATGGGGGAGCTATGTGTCCTGTCATCCATATTGTAATCTCGTACAGTTTATTCCTGTTACTGCCGAACGGTATTCCATTAGTGGATGTGCCCCTCCTGTAAAATCAAATTATAATTAATTCATTCCTTTCTGGTTATAGAAATGACCCCAAAATTTAGTGGTTAGACAATCATCAATTGATACTATGTAGAGGAAAATACTTCAAAGCAGGGGAAGCCTTGCAAAAACATAATCACCTGTGCTGCCATCTAATTTAAGTTCTCTCCAATTTGAACCTAACTTGGAGAGCAGCAGTAGGTAATTTATGACAGTGCACCATGGGCACTTCTGAGAACTCGCATTCCCACCAGTATTTCCATGGGGAAACCACCTACCGAGAAGGAGCTGCGTGTAATTTCCTTCCCTATCTCCCAGTGAGGCAGCCTCATCCTCCAGGAAGAAATAAAAAAGAATAAAAATCTAAAAACTGTCAGGGTTGGGGGCCTCCCTGTGGCACTATGGGTTAAGCTACACACTATGAAGCAAAAAATGCAGCCACTGCAGCACGAGTTCGATCCCTGCCTCTGGCCAGGGAGGGGACCCACATGGTGCAGGGGACTCTCCTGCTTCACCCGCTGCTGCCCTCAGCAGTGTGTTTCAGTCCATCTGCCTGTTCTGCTCCCCACTCTGTTTCTGGTGAATCCTCTCACCTCCTGTGACTCTGGCCTGCACCCCAGTTCTTGTATGCATAGATAAATAAATCTTTAAAAAAGAATTTAAAAATAAATCAAAGTAGTCCTGCTATCCTTAAAAGCAAAAAACAGGTGGCTCATACATTTCTTCCCAAAAAAGAACTGGGCCTCCCAACTTCCCTGCCTGGCTCAGGACGATCTAGGCTCCAGTCTGACCGGATCACTGACCTTTATGTCACCTTGGACGAGTCAGCTTCGCATCCCTGGGCTTCAGTTTCCTTATTTGTGTTTCTACCCAGCTTTATTGTGGTATGAATAATAAAAACCATATATGCTTAAGGTGTACAAGGTGATGTCTTGATATATGCATGTTGTGAAATAGTTTCCACAATCAAGCTAATTAGCATATCCATCACCTCACAGCTGCTATTTTGTTCTGTGTGTTTGTGAGAACACTTGAGCTCTACTCTCTTAGCAAATTTCCAGTATACAACACAGTATTATTAACGATAGTCACGGCTATCCATTAGGCTCTCAGATTTATTCATTGGGATACTGAAAGCATGTTCACTTTGGTCAGTATTTCCCTTTTCCATGCCCTCCCCCAGCCTCTGGAAACCACTTTTCTATTCTCCATTACTGTGAGTTCTGATTTTTTTTTTTAAGATTCCACATATAAGTGCGATCATAATATTCATCTTTCAGTGTCTGGAAATTGCAGTGTGCCTGCTTCTTCCCGGCTTCACCCCAAGCGCCTCCCCCTTTCTCCATGATGCATCCCACCATGAGTCCAACTCTGTGCCGAGTGTGGGAGCCTCCTAGAGAATCACTGAAGCTGAGGTGCTCGCACACCCTGAAATCAGCTTACCCAACCTGCAGTCCTTTCTTTGTGGCGATACTTGCAAGGAGTCTTTATCAAACTTTTGACTTCCTTATGAAAAGAAAGTTACCCCAGTTTACACATACAAAAGGAAGCCCACCTACAAACTCTTAAGCACAATGGCAAGTACAAACACTAGTCTAAGGAAAGCAATACAAATTGGTACTTTTGCTCCATGCAAATTTTGCTTTTCCATGACTTTTGGGCTTTAGTCTATACACAGAATGGCTCAACTGATGCCTTCATACTAAAAAATGTACATTCTGTGAATGCAAAATGAAAATAGATTCCCTCTCCAAAGTGTTCATGTTTCCAAATACTTAACTAAGACATCTTTTAAGTTAGCATTAGGAAAACCGGGTGTTATAACATTTTTTTACACTTTTTATTGTATTATTTTTATTGGTTAACAACATTGTAAGTGATCTAGAGCTACAGATTCACACCCCTTCGGGTGGCGGTTACCACCACAGGCACCACCCAAGCACCCACAGTCCTCTACCATAGTCCATAGGGAGCCCCTGTCCCATTTGCTTCCACCCCACAGCTTCCCCCTCTGGTAGCCTCAGAAACCAGGTGAGATTTTTTGTAATGATGCCACCAAGCAACTCTTAGATGAACCAGTGCAACTTTTCCCAGCCTGCTCTAATACGATCTAAAAATAAACATTTCTTACTTATTAACATGGGCTCATAATTATAAATAATATTCCCTGTTGTGATAGTACTCTGAATTTAGACTTCTTACTTTGGTTTGAAGTAGTTCATAAACTAATTGAATTATGCCACCCTAGTTGTAACCATGCTGATGAAACAGGCATGGGCAGCCCACATAAAGTTAAACAGACCTCAGAGAATTATGTCGAATTAAAAAGAGTGAGTCTCAAAGGTTACAGGCTGTGTGATTCCATTTATACAGCACTCTTGAAATTGTAGAGATGAAGCACAGATTAGTAGTTGCCAGATTTGGGGATTGAGGAAAGGAGGTGGGTGTAACAAATAAAAATAAACAGAACATGATTATTAATCAGGAATGTAGAAAGATGAAATCCTATATATCACTTATTTCTTAAATATTTATCATTACACATTTGATCTTTTTCATTTCCAACTATATATAGCTCTCACCTTGGTGATGACCTTGCTGTGTGAGAAACGTAATATCTTTAATACATGAGCTAAATCTAAGATGATGTTCAAATGGACTGCAGGTAACTGTTTATGTCAATAATAAATACAGTAGATTACTTTTAAAACCCATACTTTGGACTTTTTATTACAGATGCAATTGCTGACTTACCATAAATCAATGTGCTTAAAGTGCCATATGATATCAAATGTTTAGCTTAACAGCATAAAATTGAGCAGAAACTGTAAAATATGTTTTATAGGTGCTATAAAACCCTGGGGCCGGAGGACCTGCTTTTTTGCATTCCTCTGATCCATCAAGTCCACTGAAAATTCTAGCCAATACACTTGGGAATTGAAAATTGGCTTTCAGCATTTTACTCACTTTGGTTATTATGACCTCCAGGGACAGCATCCTGTTTCCTATATGAAGAGAGAAGTGCAAGTTGGTATAGGACCCATGAAAGCAAACAAGCCACATCCTATATAATCCTCTACTGTTTTAATCCATCCTGCTGCATCTGGCCTCCCTTCTCTCCAAACCACCCCCTGTGGGTCCCTTTTTCATCTAAAAAGAAGCTAAGATTTGGCAGGGGAACAGTCACTGTTTACTTTAAAACAATTGTAAGGAGTGAACACTAATCTGCCCAGCAAATTGAATTACTGTCCACTTTCAAGTACTGTGCTGTTCTGTGGTTCAGCGATGGACAAGACAGCGTAGAGGGGAAAGGACAGAGCGATGTGGATGGTTATAAGGAACTTTAGGGTACAGATGCAATTCCATGTCAGATGTGGTAATGAAAGGGGGCAAGAAAGAGGGGAGAGTCAAAGATGATGCTCAGGTTCTTAGGTTGGCAACTGGGTAAATGATATATAGTATTTCCTGCCTGATATAGGCAGGAAGCCAGGATGAGGAAGAGTGGATACATCAAACATGGATATCCAGGGGTCATTCAAGGGGAAGTTTTCAATAACAATTAGTTATATGGATCAGAAGGCAAATTAAAAAGAGCTAACAGCGGCTAATCTCCTTGATGCATTTTCTTGTTACTAACAAAGTCCTTCCTGTTATGAAACTTCTTGCTTTTCATGGACCCCTTCAAGGAACTGCCTGGTGCAGTCCATTTTTGTTTTCCATCCAGTCATTAGCTTAAGTCATCTCTTAGCACTCAAAGCATCTACTGCTTTTTCCTTTTCAGCGTATGAAACCAGAACCGGAGGTAAAGTCTCAGTCAGTTGACAGCCAGAGGTCAGCATTAAAAAAATGAAAACAACCACTAAAAAATTCTATGACAAGTTAATGACGGGAGACCGCAGAATAGTAAAATAAATTCCATTATCCCAAAAGAAGAAAAGGGACCATTCTAAATGAAACATAAAGCAGATGGATTCATTAAAAAACAAATAGTAAGGTAGTTGCTATAAGCACAGTTACATCAATAATTGATATAAATTGAATAAAAATCAAAGAAAAATGCTGAAGCTAATAGTTTAAATAATTAGCACTTGTTTAATATAAGAACATGGAAGGATTAAAAATGAGAAGATGGAGAGAAGGCACCTTACTATCAGACAAAGCTTTGTGAGGTGAGATACATCACCAAGCATAAACTCCCTAATAATAAGGGACTTTATCCAACAGAAAGGAAAAAAAAGCACCCAATAATATAGTTTTGAAATACAAAAAGTAAAAACTGACAACTTAAATCCATGGAGGAAGTCAATGATCAACTTCAAAATTGATTGGAAAAGTAAAGCTACCTCAAATTCTGAACTCATTGTCCCAAAGCACTGGTTGCCTTAAAGTGGTCTCAGGGGACAGTTGGGCAGGGGTAGCCGCTGGCCGGTCAGCTGTGTCATCCCACTAGAGATTGTGCTCAATGAGACACTTAGGAACCACCCCAGGCTCTGCACTTACACCACTACTTATCTTTCATGTGCTTACGTGAGACACGTGCTTTCCAGCTGCATTTTTCTAAACAGACTCTAATCGGGTCAGCAGTGCCCCATCCTAGCCTGGGGATCCTCCAGATCCTGGTCTCATTGTCAAAGAAGAAACATGCTCTGCAGCTGTATCTTAACCCCTCAGGAGTCGAACAGTTAAAGCAGTGAACTGATCCAGGATTGTGAGCCAAGGGATGGGAAACATGTAGAGGATTTAAATGTTGGTTTCCTCCCCAACAGGGACCACATCACTGGTTTTCCACGTCATCACTAATTCTGTCCCAAGAGCTACTGTGTGGATCATTTAACTCTCTTCATGCTGTTTGCAGAGTTGTCTGTGCCTCTGACACACTAACACACACTGCCCACTCTCAAAAATATCTCACTAGTCACAATCTTTTCATTAGAATTATTTTCTGGAGGAGTAGGAAATCACCCTGCTACATTTAACCTTTAATTGCTAGTTTGCTTCTGAACACAGAGTCTAGTAGTAGGCAGCCTTCCTCTTTTATTTTTGAATTGCAAGCTTTGCAGCCAAAAATGTGGCAAAAGAAGAAAACCCAGAAGGCCAAGATTGGTTGGGCTTCATTTTCTCTTTATTGCTGAAGTACTAGGGGAGGAGGGCCTTGGCATGTTATGGGACTCAGTGTGCTGTAATCTGCCAGTTGTGAAATATATATTTGTTTGTTTTTCTTTATTTAAAACTTCCTTCTTCTTAACAAGAAAGAAAACAACTAAGTTGGCATTTGATGGAGATACAGTTTCCTTTATCTGTGAATAACCAGGTTCCTTCAGATCCACATCTAAGAGTAAATGAAACTGATCAAATGGTGGTTTCTCTAATGGTGTCAGCCAGGTTGGGGGGCACAGCAGATCTAGACATTGCATACCCAAAAATTCTTGAGAGTCAGATATTAAAGGAATTTAGCTATCATTCAATCCAGCTCCTTTCTCTCACAAACTAAAGACTTGGGCAGATTAAGCAGCACATGCTGTCCAAAGTGGGGTCCCAAATCTGACTCTACTTTCAATCTGGAGCAGCATCAGGCTGTAACGGTCAGACTCAGTTGAACAACAGATACAGTCTTTTACCAGATTTTCTGTCCCAGATATGCCAAAGGCATCTCACATTCCCTCCCCCTGTTCCTCTTGACCACAACTCTCTCCCAGGGTCATGGATGTCTCTGGCCTCCCATGGCCTACCCAGCATGCCGCCCCCATCGAACCACTTCCAGGCCATCTGGTCTCCTTGGTCTTCCAGTGCCCTCCTGCACTGCTTCTCAACACGGCCTCCCCAGCAGTGTGGATGTGTGTGTTGGGGGAGGTGCAGTGCCCTCTGCCTCTCCTCACATCACTCTGCTCGTGTTCCTTCAGCCACTAATGCACCTGCATATCTGACAGGTTATGGCGACTCTCCATGAAGACCATGGGCGACAGAGAGGGGGTCAGGCAAACCCCACAAACAGAAACTGAAAACTCATACTCACTATTCCTAAAAGTTCCTTGAGAGCCCCATCCCAGGCATCTCCACAGGCCTCTGCAGGATGTCTCACGCAGATATGGCATTTAAGCATTTTGTAAAAATAATGATAATAATAATAATTACATTTAACTGAAAGATTCCATGGGTGGCATCAAAAATGAAAAGGAGGAGCCTCCCTGGTGATGCAAGGAGTTAAGCCCCATGCTATGAAGCACCTGCAGCCACTGCAGCAAAAGTTCAATCCAGGGAGGTGCCCCACATGGCACAGCAGACCTCTTCTGCCTCACCTGCTGCTCCCCTCAGCAGTGTACTTCAGTCCATCCACCTGTTCTGTTCCCCACTCTGTCACTGGTGGATCCTCTCACCCCCTATACCTCCGGTCTGTACTCTTGTTTTATGCACATAAATAAATCTTATTTTTAAAAAGTGTCGGGAGTCATAACAACAAAAAGTCCAGTCTCACCTTTTGGTCAGGGTGCCAAAAGAACAATAGAGTCTCCACTTAAAAGGAGGCCCGGCCTAAGATCACAGACCTCCCACCCTGAGACCTCCCGCCAACAAAGAACAAACACCTGCCCCGCCAATCCCTTTGAACCAAACTCTCTCCTTCCCCCCTTTCTTCCACCCCTCCTAAGTGCCTATATACCTCTGTTCCTTAATAAAGAAGAGAGGCTTGATCAGAACCCTGTCTTGCCTCCATTCTTTGCATTCCTTGTTTGTCTCATTCATTCTCTTAGGTGGTTCCTGAGCGCCCTCGTTGTTGTCCCGCAGGCCGGGGCAAAAAAGGAAATGAAAAGAAAGAATACATCAGAAAAGAGAAAAGCACAATACCCAATGGATTAGCTAAAATACAAACAGAACAAGTGTACGAATGGCATTCTGTGAAGTTCGTACATGTGAATACTGAATAGCAGAGCGTCGTTTCATTGACGCTGGCCCTGGACACTCCTTTACTGGGTGTGCTGTGACATGGAACTTCCTTCATTCTCCTCGCCCCAGGAGAAAATTTCCCACTTGCTCTTCTTCCTCTCAGTTTCCAGCCACTGCCCTCTGCTCTGAACTGCCTGCCTTTCTTTCACACCTTGTGGGATTCCCATCATCTGCCTTCTGCATTTTCAGGAATTAAACCCAGCCTTTCTTGCCAGGAGTAGGACTGGGAGGTGGAGGCAGTAATGAGCAGATTGTTATTAATAAGTTGGCCAGATATTATCTTGAGATATTAATCTGTGTGTTTTGTTCTTTCCCTTCTTCCTTGTACATTGACCAAAAAGCCTTGTGGAAGAGTAAGTTTGATAGAGAAGGATTAAAAAGAGCTACTGTTGAGTTTTGTGACTCCACAACAGCATTTGACAATCAGAAAGTGAGACTTGGAGCATGAAGCACACAGGGAAAGATGGAACAAGGAGACAGATGAGAGGCCTCCCTGGTAGCACAAGAGCATAAGCACCACACTATGAATCATTCTCAGCCCCTGCAGCATGAGTTCAATCCCCAGCCAAGCCAGGGAGGGAACCTACATGGCACGGCAGACCTCTCCTGCCTGCCAGCTACTCCTGTCAGCAGTGTACTTCAGTCAATCTGCCTGTTCTTCTCCCTGCTCTGTCTCTGATGAATCCTCTCACACAGGCCCATACCTCTGGCCTGTACGCCAGTTCTTGTATGCATAAATAAATATTTTTTTTTGGAAAAAAAAGGAGACAGGTGAAAGGAATTGCCAGATAGGAACTAAACCCCTGTGCCTCCCAGGGAGGCCCAAGGTCTCTTGGGCTTCATGGGTAAGGAACAGGAGAAGCAAGTAGAGGGGGTAGAGAGTGGAACTGGGGAGCCCCTGAGAACACTGTTACCTCCCTGGGCCCAGGCTGACTGCATGACCCGGGATGGCTAAGCCCATCCACACTGCCTGGGATGATGCCCTCCCCACCTCAGCGCTTCCGGAAAGCACCATCACGTCTACTAGGTGTGTGTGAGTCCAACCGCAGCAACAAGAACAAGATTTGGAGTGCCCTGAACCTAGGCTTTATCTTCTCATGTCTCAAGAAAGCTAGATGCAGGCAGTTGCTTCATAAAAAAGTAGGTTTCCCAGGACCCAGTTTCTGAGTAGGATTCAGTTCATTTTAGAAAGATCTCCAGGGACCTATAATTCTAGAAGCTTCCACATCCACATAATCCTATTGTGCAAAAGATATGCAGGCTGCTGTTCCCTAGTTCACTAAACCTGCTGTATTCACCCCTTCTCTGAGTCCTTGCTCTTTCAAAGAATTCAACATACAGCCAGTGCCTCATGAACACATTTGAATGGCCAATAACAGCAACTGCTCACCTTCTGCAGAGCAGACACAGCTCAGTGAGAGAATGAAGATTCAGCACTATTTTCAAACTGGGTAGAACTTCCACAGAATCTAATTTAATCTAATAATTAACTTACTTTTTTTTCCATGGAGGAAGGAAAACATGCTGGAGTGAATACCCTTGTTTATCTCCCTTCCCTCTCAAAACCTCATTAAATTATAAAAAAAATGTGTTAAAGACAACAAAATCCTCAAGGGCAAAGCTGAAAAAAAGAACAAGAATGGAGACAAGGATGTAGCCGAAATGCTGGAAACTGGAAGCAGATGGCCAGTGACAAGTGACTTTGGGACTTGGCATGAGTTGCTAAGAGAAAGGAGGAAGCTTCCAGATTGACCCCATAGAACCCCCTAAAGGAGAGGATTGGAGACTCCAGGGTCCCTGAGGAGCCGGGTGTTATTAAGAGACTGTGCTTAGATGTAGAAGCTGGTCTCCACCCCGCCACTCAGCATCCCTCTTGTCCAGCAGAACGTTCCCTGTGAAAGGGGTAAAAGCTGCATCTGCTCACTGATGCTTGGAGACACCCAGGAACTGCTCCCCTGGCATCTAAGGGTCCTGGATGCAACAGCCCTCTAGGGAAACTCAGCTCCTCAAAGAAAAGACTTACAGATAAGAAGTGCTAATCAAACAGAACTTCAGGGAATGCCAGGAGAACACAAAGAATAGGATAAATTTTCAGGAGAACCAAAATTAATATCTTCAGAGAGGTAATAAGAGATAATTGCACCCATACAAAAAGAGCAGATCATAGAAATAAAAGTTCTCAGTTTTGAAAAATATAAAAATGGGATGATTCAAGCACGCATTGGTGGGTAGCCACGAGAGGAAGCACTTCACAAAAATGAGGGAGGAAACCAGAAGAAGACTAAGGGTTCAAAAAACAGGGGTCCAACCCACGAGAGCTGGGCCAGAAGTCAGACAGGAGACTAGTGACCTCCAGAGAGGACGTGTCAAAAATAAAAGACCTAGGGTCAAAAGTAAAGACTAGAATAGTTTAACTATTAAGAAGAAATAAACACTCTGGCAGGGAGCTAGAGAAGCCTTGGGACAGGTATAAACCAACACATAAGATGATGTTGAACTCCAGGGCAGAAAAAGTTGGAGCATGAAGGAAACGTTATCCACTGCTTCTCTCACTTAGCTGGCAAAAAAATTCACAATCATCACAACAGTCATAACTTTGAGTATTGATTTAACATTAAACTGTTTTCTAACTTTGGGATAGTGGGGGAAAGAGTGCTTAAACCCTCACCTTCACAGAAGGAAGGCAGGAGTGTATATTTATTTATTTTTTTTAAGATTTATTTATTTATGCATACAAGCACTGGGGTACAGGCCAGAGGTGTGGGGGCAGTGAGAGGATTCACCACAGAGAGCAGGGAGCAGAACAGGCAGATCAACAGATGTACACTGCTGAGGGGAGCAGCGGGCACAGCAGGAGAGGTCTGCCGCGCCATGTGGGTCCTCTTCCTGGTCGGCAGCAGGGATTGAACTTGTGCTGCAGTGGCTGCTGTTTGCTTTATAGTGCGTTGTTTAACCCACTGCGCCACCAGGGAGGCCCAGGAGTGTATATTTAAATCTGGAAAATCAATACAGAAGCATTCTTTACACACATAGAGGAAACATCCAGAAGCCCCAGCTGAGCCTGCTGAAGTGAGATTTTCCCTTCTTTGATGAGGGGAGCAGTTTGGGAAATGGCAGTCCATTGGGCCACAGGGAATTTTTCTGGTTAACAAACTCCAGACTTTTGGGATTCTTCCCCCTAGTTCTCTGGGTTCAGCCAAAGTCCTCCCTTGAGGATTGCCAAGTGTGGGCTCCAAGGAAGCACGTAAACACACAGTGAACTTCGTTTGAACTTTGTTTCATTCTTTTTTGATAAACTAAAGTGTCACAACAAATAGAGCAGGAGCCGGCACCCCCAGATACTCGGGTGTTGCTGCAGAACACCTGGCTGTGGGTCTCGGGCTGGGACTTCCTCATATTTCAGGCACAAAATGCAGGTTTGATCAGTGAAAATCAATAAAGGAACAACGGACGAGCCTGTGATTTTCCATGGGTGGTGAATGTTTAACAAATGTTAGGACCCACTCTGTCTGCCTCTAGAGCTTCTTTCTGATTCACTCAGAGATTTAAGGGTCTAGTCAATATTTTGTCATACGAGCAGCCATGTCTAATGCTCAAGGGACACTCCTCTTCTCAAGAATATTATAGTTTGTTTGGAAAAGCAATATGTGAATAAAGGCAAACTTAGGTTCACAGTGAAACTGTGGGCACGTGGGGAGGTATCCCCAGGCATGTGAAACCACAGGCTGCCTGAGGTGACTGCGGGGAGGGGATGTGAACCTGCAGCCCACGGGAGGCAGGAGCAGGGGAAAGCAGTCTTCCCCATAGTGGCTGCAAAGCCATATTTTCTCTAAGTACTTTGTTGACACTGATGAGAAGATGGGAAGAGATTGTCACACCACGTGACAATCTTGTTGGCAAAAGACAACACAGCGCAAATTTGGTTGGCTTCCCGCAGCATTCTCCTGTTTACTTTAAGTGTTTTCACTTCAGGGCAGAGAAACACATTCCCTTTGGGGGTAGCTTCCAGCCACCCTTCCTTCCCACCACCTCCCACCCGCCTGCCTGCCCACTCACTCAGGGACCAAAGGTCTCAGTGGAACTGCTTTATTTGGTGTTGCTCCCAGTGGAACAATGACCAATGACCCAGGGACAGCTGAGAGAACCTGGCTGAGCTCCTTTTTTTTTTTAAGATTTATGTATACAAGAACTGGGGTACAGGCTAGAGTGGTGGCATGGGGGCTATTGCACCATGTGGGTCACCTCCCTCCCTCCCTCGTGCTGCAGTGGCTGCAGATGCTTAGTAGTGCGGTGCTTAACCCCTTGTGCCACCAGGGAGGACCCTGAACCCCTTCGTCTGCAGTTTTCTAATTCTAAAATCCCACACCTGTACGCCTGTGTTCTCGGGAATCCACCACGTCCAATCCCAGCCCCACCTCTTCCCATCACCATGGGAGCAGGCAGACTAAAAGACACCCCAGAACTCCCCAAACTGGCATGCTCTAAAGAGATTCTGCCATCTGAATAAACATAAAGAAAGCATACTCTTCGTGTGAAAGATCTTTAATTGAATGATTATGCAGAGAAGGAAGAAGAGAAGGGATGCATTTTCTCAATGAAACACCAAAGTTACCCATCTCCTTGTGAGTAAATGCCCAGTCAAACAGGGTTGATCTAAAGTGGTGTCGCTGAGGCCTGGCAACTTGCCACAAATCTAAGGCACCTTCTGGCCGGGGCCCATAGGAAAGGGGCAGGAGTCAGGTAAGTCTGGAAGGAAAGAAACAAAATCAAAGTACAAACCCAGGGAAAGGCTGCCCTTGCCTGCCTCCCACAGGTCTCTCACCACAGCTCTTCCAGGGGCCTCTACATATCTTGACTCCACACATCTCTTCCACGTCCAAGTCCCTGCTGCAAGTCCACACTCAGAAGTGAGTGCACACTCCTTCACAAGTCTCTGCTCCACATGGCTCTCCTCCCATGCCTCCCTTCCTGCGTGCTCTATCGCCCCCTGGCCGCTCAGCAACACCCCTCGTTAGGTGAGACAGGGCACCTGGAACCTCTCCCTTTTGTGGCGATTACTCTGGTCCAGAACCAGCCTTTCCTGCCCCAGGAGGAATTCAATGAGAGAACATACCACACCCCACACCTGTTCAGGCTTCGGGTCCGGAGCCTCCATCTTTCACTCTGGCTCCTTTGCTTCCCCTTCCTCCTCTGCAGGTGAGGAGGTGCGGTGCTCTCTTGCTTTTATAAATGCTCCTCTTCAGCCAAACACGTGCCCTCAGCATTTCAGTGTGCCTGACTTTGGGGCACACGGCAACTACAGAACGAGCAGATTTTGGGGGGCTCTTGCCCTCTGTGGCCGTGTGTGTGATGGAGACCTCAGTTCTAACCATGTGGGTCTCGAACCGGCTGCAGATAAGTCTCTCCATAGATGCTGTGGTGGCAGGAAGGGCACAGAGCAAGTTCTTGATTATTCCAAGCAGATGGGGTAATGTAGGAGTCCTGGAGCCCTCAGTGGCTTTTTATACTTTTACTATCAGAGGCGACCAGGTACACGGCAGGCAGAGGTACCGGGGGGGCCAGGAGGCTGGCATGCCTCCTAGCTCCCCGCCCATCTCAGTCTCTCACCACTTTGCTGCTGCTTCTCTTCTTCTGCCGCTTCTGCTTCTAATTCTCCTGCTCTGCTGCTCTGCTTCTCTCATTCTGTTACTGGCATCCTCGTGACACTGCCTTTATAGGCCCATGTCTAAGTCCAGATGCACCCACTTGCGCATGCCCACCTAGGCATGCGTGCAGGACAGCAGATGTCCATCATTATACCAATGGCCAGAGGGCGGAAAAGCCTGATCACTTTTCTCTGAGCCTACAGATGCTCATAGAGAAATGAAAAAAATCCACATTTTGCTTCTAACAATTGCTGACTTCTCCCACCACACAAGAGTGTGTGGAGAGTTTTACTTTGCATTATGTGAGGTGGTGCCGAGACGCTGGGTCGACCAGCCTAACGCACCATATCTCAAGAAGGCCTCTCTTGCCACCCTTTCCAAATGAACTCCTGTGAGGCCAGCTCCACAGGCACAGCTTCCAGCGGCCACTTCCAGGAACCACCAGGCTCTCCACCAGACTTCACTGTGTGGGCAGAAAGCAGGTGCAGGCCTCAGCCTAGAATTCGTGGGAACAGCCCTGCCCCAGCCACACTCCATTTCAGGGCTGGGTCATGAGGCCACACACCTGCTGAGTGTCAGGGGCCAACAAGAAAGACCCACACTCAGCTCTGGAGAAACTTGCAGTGTTGAAGAGAGGCATTTACAGATGCTGGGGCATATGGGAGCTCTGTTTTTAATTTTTTGAGCAATTCCATGCCTGGCTTCCACAGCAGCTGTCCTATTTCCCGCCACATCCTCATCAACACTTCATTTTGATTGTTTTGATAGTGACCACCCTAAGGAATGTGAAGTGGATCTGTAACAGGGTGGTTTTTAGGAACAGGGGAAGTTTTAGAATTCTGGTCCTGCCTTAGGTGGGGTGGAGCTTAGCAGGAAGAAGAGGAGAGAGGACAGAAGGAAGGGAGGAAGAAGGAAGCAGGATGGAGAGCAGCAAGGAGACCTGGAGGAGGCACGTGGAGCAGAGGGACATGTGAAGAAACTGCACTTGCTTTTTGGTCTTGGACTGGTTGGAACAGATGTGGGTGAGAGACCCATGTGGAGCTTAATAATGGCAGCTTTTATCTTAATTTCAATTTTTCTCTCTGCCTCCCAAATTTGTCTGACTCTTTCTAACCCTTTTCTATGGGTCTCCACTGAAAGGTCCTTTAGATGTGTGGCAGGCTTTTGGGCCTCGCTTTGGGCCAATCCTATTTGGCTGGACTTTTACCCTCAAGGGGACGGGTAACTTTGGATGCCTGACTTAGCAAGTATATTCTTTGTCTTCTGTATTGTTCCCTAGTTGTGTTAACTTTCCTTATCTGTTTGTCTTAATGCAGCAGATGGCAGAACCCACTTAGAGAGAGCAAGTTTGAGGGTTCTGGGGTGTCTCTCTCCCTGCCCTGTAACAGTTCTACTGGCTGCTTTTATGAACGATGGCGTTTAGATTGCCCACCCAAAACTGACCACAGAGCCCACCACGCCAGGGTCTGTGATCTCAGCACAAGCGTCAGTGGACCTGCTGCAGGCATCACTCTAATGGTGTCTATAACTACACACACGTGCACATACATGCAAACACACACACCTGTATTTTTACAAAAGTTGTCATTTTTTAAAGTGCGATCACGGTTAAGAACCTCAAGCAGTATAGACATATATACAGTGAAAAGTAAAATCTCTGTCTGCTTCTCAGATGTCCAGTGTTCTGCCACCCAGAGAGAATCAGTGTGTCCACATGGGGACTTTCTATCCACACACAAATCCTGTTCACGTCACCCAGCGTCAGTGATTAGAACTCTGTGTTAGGGGCAAAGGTCCTCCTGAATGGATTATACAAATAGGTTATGGACTTTGACCCCCATTCCAGACCTACAAGATCCAAGAATTACCAATCCCTTAAGGTCATTATCGAAGAGCAGATCACTGGGACCTGAGGGTGGAGTTAAGCAGCCAGGCTGAGTATTAAAGCAGACATGTGGGCCTTGGGGGCGGGGGGGGGGGGGGGGNCGGCAGAAGGGGGGTCCCTTTTTTCCTTTGGAGCCAGCTCTCAGCATGCCCGTTGGGTTCCAGCTCCGAGGAACTGGTAAGACATTTACGGATCTGTATCCCTCTCTTCCCTTGTGTTATCCACCATGCATTATCCCCTTCCCTTGTAAATAAAACCCTTACTAACCCTTGTTGTGTGTACCTGAAGTTGGGGCATTATAAGTGCCTTTTGAGCGTGCGGGTGAGGACCCAGTCAGGCAAACCCATTTTATATTAGGGTTGCCTTGTAACATTTGTGTGTGTGTATATGTGTGTGTGTGGAGTCTGCGTGCATATTTCACGCAAATGAAGGTTTACCTTATATACATTCTGTAACTTTTTTTAACCTTAAAACGATAACTTATTTTGATAGTTAATTTTAGAAGTCAAAATTTACTGAGCCACAGGTGCTCAGGTATTTAGCTAAAGATTATCCTGGGTGTGTCTGCAAGGGTGGTTCTAGGTGAGATTAGCATTTTAATTGGTAGACTGAGTCAAGCTAATTGCTCAATCGATTGGAGGCCTGCAGAAAACAAAAGGTGAAGGGAGAACTTGCTCTCAGCCTGACTGCTTTCCTGCCTAGACTGCTGGCCTGTGTCAGAACTGCACCCTAGCTCTCCTAGTTGCTGGGGCCAAAGGCTTTGCAGCTGATATGCATCAGTAATTGACTCATCAGTAATTGACCAACGTAATGATTCTGGGCAAAGAGAGTTTAATTACTTGAATCAAGTGGGAGACAAGGGGATCACCCCAAAGTACCATCTGCCTTTTCTAAAGGCTTTTACTGGATTATTGGTATTTGGACAGGTGGGGGCGGGGTGGGGGGAGCAGGGCAGACTATCTCTGGGATCTTGGTTTCAAGGGCCAGGAGCAGTTTCATGATCAAATCATACCTCTGCAGAGAATGCATGTTCAGAAATGGTGGCCAAGCACCTCCACACACACATATTGGGAGGGGGGGGGGGTGTTACATAAATGAATGTTAGTGAACCTAAAGTAATAAATGTTAAGTCTCAGAGGGTTCTTTCATTGCTTGCTGTTTTAGGGTTTAAGCATCTTGGACCAGAATGAGTGTCTGATCCTTAACTAAGCAGTTTTTTATATTAATTTATTTATGCATACAAGAGCTAGGTGTAGGCCAGAGGAGAGGGCGGTGGTGAGGGATAGGTGAGAGGATTCACCAGAGACAGAGTGGGGAACAGAATAAGCAAATCACATCTACTGAAATACACTGCTGAGGGGAGCGGCAGGTGAGGCAGGAGAGGTCTGCTGTGCCATGTGGTCAGCTCCCTGGCCAGGGATCGACCTCGTGCTACAGTGGCTTTGGATAGCTTCATAGTGCTAAGACTTAGCCCTTTGCACCACCAGGGAGGCCCCCTTGACTAAGCAGTTCTATAGCATTCTAAGGATCTTACCCAATAATGTAAGTTGCTTTGTAGACTTTCTTGATTAACATCTCTAACTTATAGATGGCAGATCAGGGGCTTCCCAATCACCATATCAGCCAGTGTCTCACAATAAGTCTCTTTAAAGATTTACAGAGAGAAGTTTACACATGGGATATAGGTACATATGGCTTCAGTCCCTCTGGAGCACCCTGACTAATACACACAGTTAACATCCATCTCCACCACATTCCACCCCACTACCTGCTAATCCAACCCCATCATGGTAGATGCCTTTCAGTTCATATACTGTTAATTACATCACCACATTCTAGAGAATGGTGTTTAAATACACCATGTCTCTCTGTGTTTAAATCCATCTCTGGAATTTATTCATAGTGGAAGCAGAATTGCTGGGTCAAAAGGATGGATGTTAAGTGTTTTCAGGTGTTCCTCTCCAAAATGTTGCACAAATTTACACTCCATCAATGGGATTAGAATGTCTACTTTTCCATCAAAGAGTTAGGTATTTGGTTGGTTAATTGGTTAGAGATGGGCATCACTTAGCCATGCTTAAGATAATGAAATTAAAAGAAAGGAATAGAGGGTTGGGGGAGGGTATGTGAAGAAGAGAAGATTATAGGCAGGAAGAATACTATGAAGAGACTACTCCTGAGTGCAGGAGCAGGGTGGAGGAGAGGTAGGGTGCCTCTTCCATCACAACAAAGGGGGGGGGAAAGGTGGGGTTAAGTTGGTTTGTAAGGTGGCGGCAAGAGACTTATACTTTCTCTGAGATGTGGAAGGATGGAGTAGTTGCTCAAAGTGAAGACTGTGGAGTCAGAGGAAGTTGGTAAGAAGAGAATATTAAGGTAGAAGAGAAAGCTGACAATGCAGCAAAGGATTTCCAGGTAGCATCTAAGTTCAATACTTTATTTCCAAATACATAAGTTTTCAACATTTACAGTCGGTCTCCACCAAAGCATCCCTCCCTTTGAAGACCACCATGGAGGAGAGAGCACCTGAGAGCCCTTCGAGACCGGGGAGGAAAGTGGGGGTCTCCCAATGATGGATGTTATGCCCCACTCCTGGTCCCTTGTGTACTGGAGTCCTTCAGGATCTCCCCACACTTTGGGGCCATAGCCAGTCATTAGAGTCTCCCATGGTGTGGTTACAGGGTGTTCCCCAAAAACCTTCCCTATCACTCCTAAAAATTCACCTCAGAGAGCAGAGAATCAGCTCGCCTAGTGAGGGCACTAAGATCCCCTGCCCAATCCTACTGCCCAGCCCTTGCCCCCTATACCTCACCCTACACTAATCCTTCCTACATCTGAAACAGATCAACTCTACCTTTTGTCAACTGTGAATTAAATAATCCAGTTATTCTAACAATTCTTTATAAAGGCCATGACCTTCTCTTACTGTCCTGACTTCAAAGTGTTTAAACATTTCATCTGATTACCTTTCTTTCCCAGAAGGACTCTGACCTCTGCCAGGAACTTCACCTTAGAGAGCGCTGAATCCTAATCACTAGACCCCCGGGCGAGCATCAGGGACATCAGCTTAGAAAGGACTCCCCTGGCTCCTCACAGAAGGCTGCTGGGGAGGACAGGGCTGCTCATCAGTCACTCACTGGGGAAGTGGAGCAGGTGGCAAGTAGCAGGTCCCTCTGGACAGGCACCTACGGTGACATGAAGGTCAAGTCAGGAGGAGCCCTGGTGTGTTGTCCTCACCTCACGGCTCCTCTCCAGTGTCTGGCCCTGTGGAATCCTCTGTGAGTCAAGCAGTCACCAGCTTGTCTCTAACTGCCCTGCTGAGAGGAGGTAAATATTAAACACGCATTTCAGAGGCTGCAAGAAACAGGACACATCTACCATGACAGCAGATTGCTGTCTGGAGACCTTTGCCCCACTAGTCACAAATGCATTTAAGAACAAAAGGTTCATAGCAAAGGACTTAAACTATAACCACTTCCCTGTCAGGCCCTCTAAATCACCCTGATTCTGTCAGCACACCCCATGGGGCTGTCCCCTGGTGGTGTTCCCCAGTCACATTCCTACTCTTGAATAAATACCTTCCTGATTAATTCTCTTGGGTCAATAACCCCTCCAACACACACACACATATATATATATTTAAGAGAAAAAACCCTCAATTTTATTTATTTATGTTCAATAAGTCTAAATCCTTGGGGAGGACAGCATAACATGATTCTGTGCAGACTCTCCTCAGCAGGAAAGCTCCTCTGGAGTTGGGCACACACTGTGGACAATCTACCT
Organism: Galemys pyrenaicus; assembly: GCA_019455555.1. NCBI lineage: Eukaryota > Metazoa > Chordata > Mammalia > Eulipotyphla > Talpidae > Galemys > Galemys pyrenaicus. The sequence continues at coordinate 9,404,464 of JAGFMF010011796.1, forward strand.
CTCCCCAGATTCCTCTGGTTCTACTTGGCTTGCCACCCACAGTCGCTGAGCTTGCTTTGCCCTGTATACACAGCACATCCCTTGCCCGGCTAGAACTCTCTTTCATGATGGGCATAAACACCTTCCACTTTGAGAAGAGCTACATGCTCCCTCTGGTGCTGGAGACCCCACTTACAGGCCAACAAATAGCCCCAGACCAAGGCCTCTCCAACATCAGCACCACTTTGGGCATCCTGCTCCCTGCAGGTGTCCACGGGCTCCAGCATGGCGGCAGAGTGAATGTGATCTCTTCGGGTCAGGTAAGAATCTCTCTCTCTCTGAAGAGCAGTAGTTTTATACAATTTGTCCTCAAATAAACTGTTTTGAATGTTGAATCTGAGATGAAACAATACAAGTAGCTCTAAATCTTCAGCTTCCTTAAAAAGAGCTTTCATTTCCAGAAAATTGATACCATATTATTTTGTTGCTACTGTTTTATGACTTGAGATGAAAAAATAATGCTACAAAAGAGCAACCATTCCATTAATAATTCTACCAGAAAAACAACTTCACTTCTCATATTAAGGTTTGCAATATCAATTTACCAATTTACATAGACCTCGCCTTAAATTCAGAACTAATCCCCAAATGATGTAAGTAAAAGCTCTGCAGGTCAGTTAGAGGAAAGTAGAAAAGAATTTCATGAAGTAGTAAGATGCCCAAAGCCACACCCCTCACACTTTGTAGGTTTGTGTTCTCAGAAAAAGCCGTGTTGGGTTTGGGAAGAACTCAAGTGCAATGTGAGATTGAGCAAGATGTGGTTTTATGATTCAGGAGGCCTCACGTCCCCTGAGTCAGTAAGAACAACACTATTTAGCACTCCTGGGGTGCTTCTGAAACCTAAGAAATCCCTCAAAGCCCAGGGCCCCTGAGTTGCTGAGTTGCTGTGGTCATTACCGCAGCTAATCACCCTGTCGCCCCTCTGGTGGCTGGTAGACAGCCAGTGGGGCTGGAGGGACCAAAGCTGAGTGCCCTGGGCAGCAGTGGTGCCCTCCCACTGGGCTGCCAGCACCCCGGGGTCACAGCCTGCCCGGCAGCAGGTCAGATCCCATCAGACCTCTGCTTACACAACTGAGTGGCCTCTTGTCAATCTTAGAACAAAGGCCTAACAAATCCTAATAGGGACTTAAGGTCCTGGTATCTTCTGTGGGCTCCTCCACCATCATCTTCAGCTTCCTGTTTCCACTACACAACATTCTGGAAGCTCCAGGAAAATACTTTACTCCCACAGCAGCACTCTCTGTGTGACTGTGCCTTGGCTTATCTCTGTACCTCAGATCTCAGCTTACAGGTCTGTTCCCCAGTACACTTCCCACCCCAGACTGGTTTATTCCCCACCCCTACACACACACACACACACACACACACACACACACACACACACTGAGTCTTTCCCTCAATAATTCATAACAATATGCAATTATGAACTATTTGCATGACTATCTGGATGTCTTTCCCCCTGCACTTAAGCTGCCTTTCCAAGGGCAAGACCCATGTCTGTTTGGCTCACTGTGGTATTTCCTAATGCCTGGTACATCACAATCACTCAATAAATGTTTGATGCATGAATAAATGACAGAGTGCTAGCAATCCTCTATAAACCTAATACCTGGGCCCACTCCCCACCACTCCAGCACAGGGTATAATCATGCAAATTTCAAATACACTTAAGGGTTTACTGTTTAGGCCTCCCTGGTGGTGCAAGGGGTTAAGTACCACACTATGAAGCACCTGCAGCCAGTGAAGCATGAATTCAATCCCTGGCCAGGGAGGGGACCCACATGGCACAGCAGACCTTTCCTGTCTCGCCCACTGCTCCCCTCAGCAGTGTATTACAGTCGATCTGTCCTGCTCCCCACTCTGTCTCTGGTGAGTCCTCTCACCCCCACCACACCTCTGGTCTGTAACCCAGTTCTTGTATGCATAAATAAGTCTTTTTAAAAGTCTACTCTTCCATTTTATTCTCTAGAATTGAGTGGCATTTTGATTACTTTCATTCATGTATCTTTACCCTTTAAAAAAAAAATCATCACAGACTCATAGAGCTAAGGGACTTCAAGTGAACAGTTTGGATTTAAGGCAAACGTTCAGTCATCTAGTCAAGATAACCGAGTTTCCTAAAATTTTCTGCCGTTAGAGATCTTTTCTCTGCCCCAGAAGTCCACTCAAATACCACTAAACCTTCATTCACCCTAACAAAGGTTCCTCTTGATTTTTCTGTAGTATCCCTCGAAGTGCTTGTCTGGGAAATAAAAGTCAACCCAGGGTAGCTGCATGATTATTCAGACTTCACACTGCTCTGGGCACCGCAGAGGCCCAGCACGCCTGTGTCTCTCCAAAATAAACCACCATTTCTGGCTCAATTCCTTATCTAACTTCTCAGCTTCTGTGGAGCTGTCATGGAAAAGAAAACTGTTTGAGAAGAATAGGAGGATACACTTGCTCTGTCAAATATTAAATACACTGTGAGGTTACAATAACTGATGAAGCAGCTGCTGTGAGAAGTGATTAGACAACTAATGTGACAACTGATGTGATGTGATGTGATAACTGATGTGACAGCTGATCTGATAACTCTTGTGAGTGAGTGAGGCCAGGACTGCTTTTCCGTAGCCATGTTGTTTAGGCTCCAGAATCACTAAACAGTATGTGAGACTCCTTAAATGTGCCCAGCCAGGGCTGTCGCTCTTGTGGCTCCTGAGAGGGAGCTCTCTCTAGACCAAGGCCCCTGTGAAGGGGACTCTCAGCTGGAAGGTGTCTGGCCCCCACCCAGTTTTTCTGACTTTTCTCATGCTCCAGCCTACCTCTTTAATCTGAGCCAAAACCTCCATCTCTTCTCTCACAAAGTGTGTGGTTGGCTTATTTTTAGGAAGATTCTCGGTCATCGTGTCAATGTGGAGCCTCAGTTGTTAACAATAACAGTCACCACATCAGTCATTAAGGGCAAATGGTGCTCACTGTACATTGAGCCTACAAATCTCATCTTCACCCTAGGAGAGAAGAGAGACGTTGTCCCTCAGTCTGGAGAAGGTTGCCTCACATGCAAGATGGACCCAGAAAGAAAAAGGCAATATAACAGTTGCTAAGTGCTGAGTATTCATTTATTTTTTTTTAAAGATTTATTTATTTATGCACACAAGAGCTGGGGTACAGGCCAGAGACGCATGGGAGGTGAGAGGATTCACCAGACAGAGTGGGGAGCAGAACAGGCAGACTGACTGAAACACACTGCTGAGGGGAGCAGCAGGCGAGGCAGGAGAGGTCTGCTTCGCCATGTGGGTCCCCTTCCTGGCCGGCAGCAGGGATCGAACTCATGCTGCAGTGACTGCAGTTTGCTTCATAGTGTGTTGCTTAACCCACTGCGCCACCAGGGAGGCCCTGAGTATTCAATTAAAGAGAAAGTTTGTATTCTGCTTTTTGGACCACAATTCATGTAATACTTCTCTCCTCTCTCTTCGTCTCCTACAACATGGCTTGTCGAACTCCCCATAGAAAGAACACATAGTGTTATTTGTATTTTGCTTAATGCTCAATTTATTAAAACCTACAAGTTTAATAAGCAAGACTTTGACTATCAGATTTTCTTAAATATTCAATCTGATCATTAGCTTAAATTACTTTAAATGATTTAGACTACAATTAAAAATTTAGCATAATTCGTTTCCAAATACCACGACAAAATCCTTAAAACTATTCAAAAACAGCGACCCGATTCATGTCGCAGAGGTTTCTGTACCTAGGGGTAGGAGTGGAGTGCGTCATCAGGCTTCTGAGCCAGTGTCCAGGAACACAAATCACTGAGGGTATTTCAGACACAGGGAATTGAAGCCGGAGACTCAGTTACTAAGATACTAGAGGAACAAAAAGTGGGTTAGGGTAAGATTACCCAGGAATTGGCAGAACAGGAAGCCCTGCCCCCCTCCGGCCCGAGAGCACGAGGGAAGCTGGCGTCCCCAGCGTGCGAGCCCGGCCTGTCCAACCCTGGCTCCAGGCATCGCTGCCGCCTGCCCAGCAGGAAGCACGCAGGTAGCACCCCAGCCCTGCACAGAGCCCCCCATCACAGCCAGCACCGCCCATGCTCCCCATCTCCTCACATGGTCAGAAAAGTGGGCACCCCTGCCAGGTGTGCTGAGCTCATGGGGTCCAGGAGAAGAAGGAAGAAATGCCCACAGGTGTGAGCGTTGTGCTTACCGCGCTCAACACAAAGCTGAGTTCACATTCCACATTCGCTCCCTGGTTGTAACTGCTTTTGTTCATTGCATAGTAACTTTTCCTTTTTTTTTAAAAGATTTATTTATTTATGCATTTAGAGCTGGGGTACAGGTCAGAGGTGTGGGTGGTGCAAGGATTCACCAGAGACAGCGAGGAGCAGAACAGGCAGACTGACTGAAATATATACTGCTGACAGGAGTAGCTGGCAGGCAGGAGAGGTCTGCTGCACCATGTGGGTCCCCTCCCTGGCTGGGGATCAAACTTGCACTGCTGTGCCACAGATGCTTCACAGTGTGGCGCTCAACAGTGTGGCTTTACAGTGTTGTAAACCAAGGTCACTTTGATTTTTTTTTAAGATTTATTTATACATACAAGAACTGGGGTACAGGTAGAGGTGTGGGGGGTGAGAGGATTCACCAGAGACAGAGCAGGGGAACACAACAGGCAGATTGACAGAAATACACTGCTGAGGGGAGCAGCGGGCAAGAAGACAGGAGAGGTCTGCTGTGCCATGTGGGTCAGCTCCCTGGCCGGGGATCGAATCCGTGCAGCAGCAGGTGCAGACAGCTTCACAGTGCTGAGACTTGACCCCTTGCACCACCAGGGAGGCCCCAAGGTCACTTTGATTAAAAAAAATGTCATTAATTTTACAAATTCAGCTGCTCCAATGACCACTTTTTGTGTGATACTGAAACTCCCAGCGGCAGCAGACACCTCTCCCGGTGAGAGCCTACATCTTTGCAGGTGCTGGTGGGAGCGGTGATGTAACATACATCTAAGGAGGTGTGAACCTACTCCCTTACAGCATACAGTGCTGTAAACCAATGTTGCCTCGATTTTAAAAAGAACAGCCTCTTTGGTCTTTGAAGTCACTCTTGCTTTGCTCCAGGTCAGTCCTGAGGTTTTCTACACACAAGGCATGGAAGCAGCTGCCCTCCAAAGGGTCCTGGTCCCCTTTAGAGACCAATTCTGGGGAGAGGGGTGTACAGGAGAGGGCACAGAAACTGCCCCCTCTTCCCCCTTCAATCACTTAGTGCTGGAACTTGCATCCAACGCCTTAGCCTGTCTTGATGTAACCAAGTTTTCTTACAGTCCGAGGCTTCATTCACTGCCAAAACTTTGTTTCTTCTTGATGCTTTCTTTCCTCAAAGCAAATGAGGCTGAGAGACCTTCTGTGCAATACCCAGGATGAGGTCATTCAGCAGAAAGCAGAGACTTCAGTCTCAAAGCTACAGTTCTCACATTTGTTCATTTATTCCACGTCATCCCTTACAGCTTGGACTTGCCTTCTTTCCCTCTCCATTCTGTCATGTGTCACAAGGTGAGCCCAGAAAGCCCTGCCCATTCTGGATGCAATACCAGTGATGAAGAGAGAAAAGCATTCCCGTGAGTGTATCAAAGTGAGAAACAGTTCTTTTAAAAAGCATTTTTATACCTTAAAGAACCATTTTCTCAAAGCAATTGAATGACCTTATATTTCAAGTTCAAGGTCAGTTACAGAAAAGACATCACCGGACCAGTGCCAGTGAGCAGAGCAGCAATCGAGAAGGATGTAAGTCCTGCCCATCTCTGTATTTTAGAGTAAAAGATCTGCTCCTTCCTCAAAGAATTGGCCTGAAGCGTAAATAAGACCCATATAAAGTTCTTAGCCCAGATTTGTTAGAGTAAATGCTCAAAAAGGGTTCCTGCCCTCCAGTAGGATTTCTTTCTGAATCAGTTCGTGGAGCACCCACAATGTGCATTGTACTAGGACTCGAGCTGGTGTCAGCATAAACAAGCAAGCCTACCTGTCAAATCATAAAATGAATTATCTCAAAGATTGATTTTATCATTCAAAACATTGCTACGTATCACAATGGACTGTTTTGAGTTGGAGGGAGAAGATGGGCAGGCAGAGGGTGGGTGTGAGTCAGCTCAGAAAATGGGGCACTTCAACAGAGTACATCAAGGTGCCTCAACCTGACAAGTACAGACTTCAACCTGTCTCCTTTCACACCTGAGAATAATAGATGAGTCAAAAATTAACTATGGGGCCTCTGTGGCACAAGGGGTTAAGCACCGCACTACGAAGCATCCACAGCCACTGCAGCATGAGTTCTATGCCCGACTGGGGAAGTGACCCACATGGTACAGCAGACCTCTCCTGCTCACCTGCTGTTCCCCTCAGCAGTGTATTTCAATCCATCTGCCTGTTCTGCTCCCCACTCTGTCTCTGGTGGATTCTCTCACCTCCCGTGACTCTGGCCTGTACCCTAGGTCTTGTATGCATAAATAAATAAATTTTTTAAAAAATTAACTGAACTATGGTGGGTTTAGGTGAATTAGACATGCATTCTTGGAAGTAGTAAGCCAAACAGTTGAAGCATTTAAGGTGACTTGCCTTCATCAAGATGTCAAAGGAAGCAGGTTCAAGATGGCAGAACAAGAGCTTGTGCTGCGCTCCTGTGATCACACACCAACACCAGTGTGGACTGACCCTCACAGAAGCAGACCTGAGACCTGAATGCATGGAGCTTCCACGACAGAGGATGAAAAGGCAGCACAGAGGGACGGACAGAGGGACAGTCTCACTGAGAAGAAACCCCATCGCGGGGGCAAGGAGGTGCCATAGGGAAGACATCTCTGAGGTGTTGAAATTCTGTTGGGGAGCTAGAGAGGACTGTGCCTACTACCCAGCTGCTCAGTCCTACAGTCCAGCCCTGGGGACCCCAGCTCCTGGAACCGTGCCCTGAGGGTCAGAGAGAAGTGAGTGTTAGCATGTCAAAGAAGAAGAGAATAAGAAGCAGCCATAATTAGGTCCTCAAGCAAACTCTGTCTCTTGGGACTCAGGGTTAACTAATTCTGAACAACCCAAAGGTGAAGGAATCTCAGACCCCACTTGCCAAGGAAACTTAGGGAATAATCCAGGGCCAGAGTCACGGGCAGTCAACATCTTGGCAAGCTTGTAGGTAACAGCGTGGGTGAGCGCCACCTTGGCACCACTGACCCCTGAGGGTGAACTGCTAGGGAGAGCTTGACCCACCCCCAGGAAGGAGCCAAACTAACTGGGGCAGAGAGATAACTATGGAGAGGGCCACCTCAGGCAAACACGTAGGACCAGCCCCTGCCAGCTTCCACCTGCCTGCTGGCAAGCAAGCTGTACCCCTATAGCAGCAAGCATCCCCAAGGACCCCCCAAAATGTAGCCAGCTAATAAGCCAATCATGACACGACACCTGCTGTGCTCCTCTGTAGCCCAAGGCCTGCTAGAACCTGCCCCTGCCAGTCAGCATGTGTGTTCCACTCCCTGCAAGGCCCCGCCTCATGCACATCAATCAGATTGCCTGAGCCCTGCATACCCACAGCAAGTCCCCTGTCGAGCAGCCCCAGCTATGTCCATAAGTTCTGCTGCATCCACAAGGCCTGCCTCTCAGCCTCAGCCATCCAGGAAGGCCTCAGCCACCTGGCCCTAAGGGTGGGTACTTCTGTTATCTGCCTGCAGCCCCACTATTCCAGGGCATCTCCTGCAGCCCAATTGCTAGCTGAGAGTCATCCCTCCAGCAGCTAGTCACTCTCCTGGCCCAGCAAGCTCGAATAACTGGGCACATCCCGCAGCAACTGCAGGCAGGCACGTGCCAAGACTGAACCCACAGCCCCACCCACTGAGCACACTTTAGTCCAGGGCCAAATCCAACCCAACCAAAGGGATCGATAGACCTACCTACAGCAGGCAGGTGGAGGCAGCCCACAGCTTGATCTAGCTTGGGAAACCAGCGGGATCTGGTGCTCTAGGCTGCCAGGGGATGTTGCCTGCTTGAGACCAACCCCTCAGGACTGGAATAGTTACTGTTGTTGTCTAAAACACAGAAGGAAACACAGACAACCAGGCAAACTATGGGACACAGAAGAATAGGCCTCAAATGAAAGGACAAAACAAGACACTGGAAAAGTGTAACAGCATGGTCCCCAGGAAAAGGGGAAGTTCCAGGGCAAAGGAGGGTGGAGCTGAGCAAGGAGGAGAAGAAGCTGGAAAGGCTGGAGAAGGAAGGAAGCAGGATGGAGGAGGCACGTGGAACAGAGAGACATGTGAAGAAATTGCACCTGCTTCTTGGTCCTGGAATGGTTGGAACAGATGCCGTGAGACCCATGGAGAGGTTGACTGTGGCAGGTTTATCTTGATTTTGATTTTGCTCTTTTCCTCTCAGACTTGTCTGACTCTCTCTGACCCTTTTCTATGGGTCCCCACTGAAAGGTGCTTTAAACGTGTGGCAGACTTTTGGGCCTTGCTTTGGGCCAATCCTGACTGGCTGCACTTTTACCTATGAGGGAATGGATAACAGTGGGTGCTTGATTTAGTAACTACATTCTTTGTCTTTTCTGTATTATTCACTAATTATATTAAAGTTCCTTTTCATTAAAGGTCTTACATGTTTTGTCTTGATGCGACGGATGGCAGAACCCATTTAGAGAGGGCAGGTTTGGGGATTCTGGGGTACCCCTCTCCCTGACCCTAGAGAAATGGTGATAAACCATTCCTCAGGTGCTACCTGAGAATAATGCAAAATAAATAGACAAGGATTCTCACTGACCTGAGAGAAAAATGGATGAACTAGAAACATCCAAGCAAAAGTCATAGAGTAGAAGAATACAATAATAAAAATAAAAAATACAATACTGGGCCCAACGACATACTGCACAAAGCAGATGAATGCATAGTGAGTGGAAAGGTAAGTGTTGCTCACAATTGTTTTATCACTCGAAGAAGGATTACTAAAATCTTCAGTAAAAAATTAGCAAACTAGGGGGCCTAGTACCCCATTATCCATTGTCCAGTATCCCATTATCTTCGCCACATTGATAACCTCACCAAGGGAGTGACTCTTCTACCATCGCATAGATCCTGCCCCGATTCAACAGAGGAGAGTGTTGAGGTATGTACAACACAAGGTGAAAATTCTGAGGACCTGCTTAGGATTTTTGCCACCACAGTACAGAAAACCCAAGACACTTTGTCTTTTTCAAGAGATTTAAAAAGAAACTGTTATCTCTAACATGACTGTCATGTGGCAGGTTGTAAATATAAGATCAACAGACAAAAGCAAAACTGTTGGGGCCTCCTTGGTGGCACAAGGGGTTAAGCACCACACTATGACGCATCCTCAGACACAACAGCAGGAGTCTGATCCCTGGCCAGGGAGGTGACCTACATGGTGCAGCAGACCTCTCCTATCTTTGCTCGCTGCTCCCCTCGGCAGTGTGTTTCAGTCAGTCTGCTTGTTCTGTTCCCCACTCTGTCTCTGGTGAATCCACTCACACCCCACACCTCTGGCCAGCACCCCCATTTTTGTATGCATAAATAAGTTTTTTTTAAAAAAGCAAAACTGTCTAGATCAGAATTGCCTAATGAAAATGTAATAGAAGACTCCAATGCTAATAAATACAAAACAAAACCACCACCAAAAAACCCAAGCTCATAGAAGCAGAGAACAAACTGGCTGCTGCCAGAAGCATGGGGAAGAGGGCAAGGTGGGCAAAATGGGAGGAGGGGGTCAAAAGATACAAACTCTCAGGGCCTCTCTGGTGGCACAAGGGGTTAAGCACTATGAAGCATCCGCAGCCACTACAGTACAAGAGCATACGCCAGGAAAGAAAAGATAAACTGATTAAAGTTTTAAACATGTCGAACAAAAGCCAGTTGACATACGTGAAAAAACAAGCCACAGACTAAGAAAAGAAAACATCAGGCACGTAACCAGCAGGGCTCCGGTGTCTGAGGTTCCCAAGAGCTTTCTCTGAAGAAAAACATATGGTGGTTCTGGGGTGAGGAGGGAAGGATGAGGGAAACAATTGTGGAGGAAGAATAAGGGAAGGGGAGAGGAGGACGTGCTCTGGCTTCTTCTAGACTCTATATGGGGATCCACCCTCATCTTCCGTCTGGGTGGGCAGACGGAAGAGGGGGCAGGTGTTACGAGGCGGCCATGGGTGTCCTGTAACTGGTGTGACTCACAAGCAGTTCTGAGAGTCCTTTCCAGGGTTTCCTGTCCCCAAATTCATCCTCTGCTCTTCTGGGGCACAACGACCCCCACCTCCCACAGCCCTTACAGTTTCCTAGGCCCACACCTTTGTCACAACTGCCCAGCTTGCCTCCTGGGACAGGGCCTGGCACCTCTGGAACAAATCCAGCTTTTACCCATGCTAACCCCATTGGAAAGCTAGTTAACCTGTCAGACTCAGTTACTTCTATAAATGGTGTAGCCATGGGAATTAACTAAGGACTGTGCTCTATATAAGCTCCCGGCACAGCCGCGGTGTGGTGAGTCATGGGACAATGGTTATTTACGATCTCAGTGGTGCTGCCAGGTGAGGTGGGTGCACCTGGCCAGAGCGGCCTAGGACAGGAGGGCAGGAACATCACTGCTATCAGACGTTGAGAATATTCAGTGTTGTCTTAAGGTCACTGTCATGTTCATAAGTGTCAATAGAGCCATCCCCCCTCCACGTCCGGTGAAGGCACCAGCTCAGCTACTGTAGCAGAAGCCTTCTTTATTTTTAAGATTTATTTATTTATGCATGTAAGAGCTGGGGTACAGGCCAGAGGCATGGGAGTAGGAAGCAGAAGAGGCAGATTGACTGAAACACACTGCTGAGGGGAGCAGTGGGTGAGGCAGGAGAGGTCTGCTGCACCATGTGGGTCACCCCCTCTCCCCCTGCCCGGGCCAGCGGCAGGGATAGAACTTGTGCTGCAGTGGCTGCGGTTTGCTTCATAGTGCGTTGCTTAACCCACTGCGCCACCAGGGAGGCCCCAGCAGAAGACTTCTTATCTGCAAGGCTAGGCTGCACGCTCACTCACATTCCACAGATACACGCAGACACGTGGGCCCAGGCAGTGAGTGAGTCTCTGAAAAATGCGGGTCTCTAGACAGAACCCACACAGCCAGCGGGGAGGTGACCCCACCCCACACCTGCTGCGCCTCTGCTGGTTCAGCTCTGCCAGCCTAGGAGCACGACGTGGTGTCGGCCTGAGGACACCGTGAGCAGGCAGATTGCTCCCACTCGAGTTCAGTTTTGTACGCATATTTCTAAAATACGACTACAAGTTACAACACAAAATAAATGCCTTAATGGCATGACACGGTGGACTATATTTAAAGAAAATTGCACAATGGGACATATAGGAAAACAACACAGTAAACACTTGGCTACTTGTCCAGGGGAGGCATGGACATTCAAATCATGTGCATTGTCCTATTTTATTTGGACAGGATATTTAGTCCCCATTATATTTGCACAGTGTCTAAAACTTATCAGAGGGTTAGGTAGACCACGTAAAGGGTGGGGAGGGACTGCTCTGGGGTGACGCGCATGATCTTTGTCTTGAGTGGGAGCTGCTTACAGGATCCACACGGTTGTCAAAACGCAGAGCTGTACACTTCCAGTCTGGACTCATCACTGAGGGTCTTGACTCAGGTTTAATGGAGGTTATAGAAACATGTAGAGGAATAAAACAGACACAAATTCTAAAGGGCTGGAAGGAACATTCCACTACATCAATTTCTTTATATGATAAAATTAAGTCTTAAAATAGTAAACACTCAATCTGATCTCCCCAGGATTGTACCAGATAATTGCTGATGAGTGGTGACTCAGAGACCTGTGAGAGGCAAAAGGGTGTCAGTTGAAGATCAGGTCCTTACCAGGAGCACCACCCATATAATTACAGGTCAAGGTCTCACCTCTGGGGGTGCATCTTTGACACCCTAGCCTTTCTGGAGAATGCTTCAGCCCTTAAGGAATCTCTATTTTTTTAAAATTTTTTTAAGATTTATTTATTTATGCATACAAGAGCTGGGGTACAGGCCAGAAGTGCGGGCAGTGAAAGGATCCACCAGAGACAGAGTAGGGATCAAAACAGGCAGACTGACTGAAGTACACTGCTGAGGGGAGCAGCAGGCGAGGCAGGAGAGGTCTGCTGTGCCATGTGGGTCCCCTCTCTGGCTGGCGGCAGGGATTGAACTCGTACTATAGTGGCTGTGGTTTGCTTCATAGTGTGTTGCTTAACCCACTATGCCACCAGGGAGGCCCTGGGATAGACCTGAGGGGCAAAGCACAATTATATCTCCAGGTGACTGAATGAGAAAACTTCAGATTCTGGACCAATAGCTTGTAGCTCATCTAAATGGGTGCCTCACGTGGTCGACCAGACTCTTTCTCATATACTTAAATCAATAGTTTACATGAGCGTGTACAGGATGTATTTACCAAGTATTCAGAAGCCATCATCTGGGCAAGACTACCCACAAGAAGGGCCACAGGCTCTCAGTGTCCATCCCCTGAACAGGGACAATGGCTGGGCCCAAGTATGAAGGTTAAAGTAGAATAGAATAAAATCTTCAACGAACTGCATTAAGTCAAAAAGGCCAATTGCCAAATCTAGGATGGCACTGGGGAAGAGTTGATAGAAAAAGTCCTGTGGTTTCAATTGGAAAAATAACAGGCTGCCACCTGCCTCTTCTGGTTCTAGGAGCCTAATTTTGAGTGACTGTGAAAAACTGGAGTGTGTGTAGAAAGAGAAATGGAAAGTCAGATGTGGATACCGCACCTCATTCTACCACAAACATTTTAGGAAATGTGCGGCTTAGTCTGAAAAGGACAGAGAAATAAGGCTTAGTGACCAGCCCATCCTGGTTACCCAGAGCCGAAGGGGTTCCAGACACAAAACTTTCAGTTTTAAAACCTGGACAGTCCCAGGCAAACTGGGATGAGCTGACACCCTGGATGGAGGTGATCATGAGGTGGTAAGTGATTTCTGGGAATTGAGGGAGCGGGTTGTTCTCAGCTACTCTAAAATGGACCTGGGTGATGGTAGAAGTTACCCAGAGGCTCATGGACTCCAGACAGGGAAGCTCTGAGGTTCCCAAGAGCTTTCTCTAAAGAAAAACATATGGTGGTTCTGGGGTGCGGAGGGAAGGATGAGGGAAACAATTGTGGGGGAAGAATAAGGGAAGGGGAGAGGAGGAAGTGCTCTGGCTTCTTCTTATAGACTCTCTATGGGGAGCCACCCTCATAAATTCATCTAATCCTAATTACCTTCCAAAGGCTCTGACTACAAATTCCACGTGTGTGGTTAGGGCTTCAACCTGCAGTTTTGGTGGAGGACACCCCAGTATTCAGACACAAGCCATGAGCAGCGAGGAGGTCACATAGACATGGGCTAGAAGCCTTGTTCCACCACTTCCTGGCTATGTGACTTGGGCAAGTTGCTAACAGCCTCTGAATCTTGGCCTCTTCATCTGCAAAATGTTCTGTCCAGGGCTCAGTGTCATGTCCCACCTCGAGTGAGTGTCCAGTCAGTCCACCCTCATCCCACCCTCCTCCAACTACTTCTCCTTCTAGCCCCCAAGCTGCCTGAAGCAGAGTGCTGACGGCTGACAGTCAGCTGGTTTTCTCACAGAGAAGGAGTTGAGCGGCAGTGAGGAAGTCATGAAGGAGCCCCCATCCCCTTCCCACTCCAACTTTCTCCATGTAGATAGAGCTTTAATCGTAGTAAAGTACCTACTGCAACTGGAATCCCAGAATCCACCTTCAGGAAAGGAGAAAAGGACAGGTTGACGGGAACAGGCAGTAAGAGTCAGCTTCCTTTAACACTGTTCCAGACCCTTGTCTACTGAATTTTTTTTTAAAGATTATTTGATTTATGCATACAAGCACTGGGATACAGGCCAGAGGTGTGGGGTGTGAGAGGATTCACCAGAGACAGAGCAGGGAGCAGAACAGGCAGATGGACTGAAATACACTGCTGAGGGGAGCAGCAGGCAAGACAAGAGAAGTCTGCTCCGCCATGTGGGTCACCTCCCTGGCCGGGGACCGAACTCTTGCTGCAGTGGCTGCAGATGCTTCATAGTGCGTTGCTTAACCCACTGCACCACCAGGGAGGCCCCCCTTGTTCACTGAATTAAAAAAAAAATTGTTTGGCTCAAATCCCTTGCATATGTACACCACACTTAGTCCATATGCAGCTGTTTATCACAGGGGATTCTTTACCTGTAGACTGTAAGCTCCTTAAGGAAGGGCCAACTAATTTTTTGTTTTCCTAGTGCCAATTATAACGTCAAGTATGTGAGAAATGCTTAATAAACGTTGCTGTTTGAATGAGGTTTTTAAAATGTTATTGTGAAACAGTGATAAACAGCAGCTAGAAGAGGACCTCATTCTATCAGCAAGGCTTTACCATGTCCCTTTTGGAATAACTAATAAATGCAGTGATAACAGGAAAAAAAACTGTTCCAGAAACTCCTTGGATGTCACCGGCCAGCATCGATCAGGTCACACACACGCAGCAAAGGTCCCATTGCAGTTTTAGTGGACACATCCCACCCTGAACAAACCCGGGGTCAGGCAGTAGAAAGAAAAGGTGCTGGGAAGGCCCAAAGAGGCCTCTGCCCCAGCTGGGCAGGAGCATAGCTCCAGGCCTGTGCATGCAGTTCAGACCAGAGGCAAAGACAGAGCTGGCAAGAGGAGCGAGCAGCAGGCACGTTCCTAGCAGTTCAGCCAGGAGCTGATCCTGGAGCAGAGGTGCTCTTAGTGAATGCTGCGCTTAGGAAATGTTTGCTTAGGTCAACAGCTCTGCTAGAAATGGAAAAAGGATTGGGTAAGACTTTTTGCTCAAGACTTTGGTAGAATTAATATAACTGTTAAAAAGAATGTTCTAGCCTGTCTCCTAAAAAATAAAATAAAATAAAATGACAGAAGAATGGGCCAAGAGGAAGCAGGCCTTGCACAGAGTGGGTAATATTACACAGTTTCAGAGAGATTAATACAAAACAATTCACAATTCTGACCCTCTGGCCTTTTCTTCCTGTGCCAGGAAGGTGTCAATGGGTGTTCCTGTGTTCAGCTGGTTCCTGCTGGTGCTCATGCAAACACCCCACACTCCCTCCCACCCCAAGATAAATGTCAAGATGTTTTTCCATCATCTCAGCTGCACCTTATGTAATCAGTGGTGACTGAGGTCTGGTCTCTGCACCCAGAGAGGCAGCATCAGCCCCCTCTGGGAACTTGTTGGAAGCAAAACACCTCAGATCCAGGCCAGACACACTGGGATTCTAAACCAACTACAAATTTGATCCATATTCAGTAAGAGTAGCCTGTCTATGGTTTTCTAACATATATCACAGAATTATTAAAACTAGTAGGCAGTTAAATCAAACTTCTGGACTCTATAGTATCTGTTAGGAGAGAGGTTAGAGTATAAGATGAATTGGGGACACTTGATACAGGCCTGGAGTCAAATTTTTTTTTTTAAGATTTATTTATTTATGCATACAAGCACTGGGGTACAGGCCAGAGGTGTGGGGGGGTGAGAGGATTCACCACAGAGAGCGGGGAGCAGAACAGGCAGATCGACAGAAGTACACTGCTGAGGGGAGCAGCGGGCACAGCAG
>JAGFMF010011796.1:9437992-9527770 GCA_019455555.1 Galemys pyrenaicus
GGAATTGGGCAATTATAACCAAAAGTAAACAACAACAACAACAAAAACTTAATAAGACCAAAAAGCCGGGATAAACCAAAGGGACCATGGGGGGGGGGGTGGGAGGAGGGCAAGGGGGGAGGGCAAAGACCGGGAAGAGGCCAGAGGGTGCACAAGGGACTGAGGTGATGGTGCAGGGGTGAAATGGTGGTGGGTACTCCCTGGGGACTACAAATGATGTCAAATATAACTAATAATAAAAAAATAAAATTAAAAAAACAAATAAAAAGAAAGTTAAAAAAAAAAAAAAGAACCAAGGGTGAGCTCCAAGGACCTGCTTCAGGCTGATGTGGGTGTAATTTATGCGTGGACTCCAGCGGGAACGCTCTTAATCCTGGCTTCGCTTTGAATGGAGTGGGTGACCCTGGACAGTTTTCCACTTGAACGGAATGAGTAAGAAGTTTGCTGGTTATTTGATTGCTGATTTCAAGACATTGACTGCAGGTATCGCTTGTGTCGGTGGCGCTACACTGCTTTCCTCATCAAGTCGAAAATTACATGTGACAAAACTACACTTAGTCCACCCCCAAAGTAATCCTGCTCTTCCAAGCTTGCAGACTCAGCCTCAAAGAATCTAGACTTGAGGGCCTCCCTGGTGGTGCAGTGGGTTAAGCAACACACTATGAAGCAAAGTTTGATCCCTGCTGCCGGCCAGCGAGGGACCACATGGCGCTGCAGACCTCTCCTGCCTCGCCCGCTGCTCCCCTCAGCAGTGTGTTTCGGTTGATCTGCCTGTTCGCTCCCCACTCTATCTGTGGTGAATCCTCTCATCTCCCTGGACTCTGACCTGTACCCCAGCTCTTATCTGCATAGATAAGCTCTTGTATGCATAGATAAATAAATCTTTAGGAAAAAAAAAAGAATCTAGACTTGAGTGTATATAGAACATAAATAGGTAGAATTCAAAGACTGGCAGTGGAGTTAAGATTGGTGGAGACCTATGACAGAAACGGGGTGAGGAAGGTCTTTGGAGCTCACCTCGGTCCTCCACAGCCTGAATCCTGCACCTAGGTTGGCTGAGGGCATTGCTTGATTAAATGATACTGTTCTTTTTAAAACATAATCTCTTCTTGCCACCTGTTTTCATAACAACCTCTGTTGTCTCAGGGAGAAAGACTTCCATTTTTCTGGTTCTAAAGAACAGTTAGGGGAGACCAACCTTGAAAACTTTCTTATTTAAGTAGCCACCTCTGAAAATCCAAGATCCCTGGAGCTTTGCAACCTGGTTGTCAGCGGCCAGGACCCAGGATTTCCTACAGGAAAGAGGGGAAAAAGGAAACAAAGCTTGGATTTCTAAACTATACCAGTTTTCAATTTATTGGAATTCTTTTCTTCCAAGACTATAAGCGATACATTTCCATACATTTGGTCACCTCCTTGGCTAAAAAAAAATACTTGGCATCTTTCACAGAATAAACTACCCCTCAAATTCAAATGAGTTAAGAAAAAAAAAGTTCTATTTTTCTTTCTTGAACTCTGTTGCTGCTTTCCCTCTGTAGTGATATAATGCTCCTGATTTATGCAGAATCTCCTTTCTGGTGAATATTAGGAAATTCAAGGCAGACATGGGAGGGGGTTAGTTAAAAGTCCAGGGCATTGATGCTAAGAAAACTTCCTATGGTTTACATTTCTTCCAAGAAAGTTTTCAAATCAAGGAGTGGAGGCAGGGAGTGCAGTGACTTAGTGACTTTCAGGCCCAAACTCTCAGTTTCTCTAAGGAATTCAGTGAAATTCTTTTCCTCCATTCCTTGGCCTTCTGTGAATCACAAAAGGCCCAGTTCCAGGGCCAATGGAGGCCACCTGGTATGAAGGAGGGCTGAGAGGAAGTGTTGCTTCCTGACTGGGGACTGCCTAAGGCTGTCTTTCTGGAATGTGGGGGACTGGCTGGTGGGGTGTTGTAGGAGCCCCAATACCAACCCCTGATTTGGCTCTCCTGTGCCACACAACCTAGAGAAGCCATACAATCTAGAGAAGTCACGTACGTCCTCTCTGGCCCTTTCCTCATGTGGAATGGTCATAACCCATGTGCTGCCACCACGCCAGGTGTTTTTAAGAGACAGATCGGGGAGATGCAGCCCCAGCTGTCGAGTGTAAGAATGTGGTTTGTGAGTGCACCATCAGAGGGCTGTCCATTCATCTATCAATTATTTCTCTTTTTTAAAGATTTATTTATGTGTACAAGAGCTGGGGTGCTAGGCTAGAGCTGCAGGTGATGAGAGGATTTTTCAAAGTGGAGAGCAAAACAGGCAGACTGACTGAAATACACTGCTGAGCGGAGCAGCGGGCGAGGCAGGAGCGGTCTGCTGCGCCATGTAGGTCCCCTCCATGGACAGGGATCGAACTCTTGCTGCAGAGGCTGTGGATGCTTCATACATAATGCTGAGTCTTAACTCCTTGTGTCACCAAAGAGGCCCCATCAGCTATTTCTTGAGAACCTCGTATGTGCCAGGCACTGAGCCTTAATTAGGGCAACTCTGTGGCCCTAATTCTGACTGGGATGGGATCACAGGCGGCCTCGCTGGGAGTCCCTTCGGAAGCAGGCACTTTGCTTCTGGACGAGGCGCACAGGAACCACCTGGGTGCAGCTGCCAATGTGGTGGCTTAAGGGACTTGTGCTCCATTTATCAGAGCAGTTGTAGCATTGACAAGGGAGATGGGGCCTGCAGACTCAGCCGTGCACTTTCCCCAGTCAGGGCAGCATTGGGGTGAGTGAGACGTGCTGCTCGTGGTCCCTCATTATCAGGACTGACCAGAGCAGGAGGTGGCTAGAGAGGCTTGTAACTGGGAGCGTATCCCTCTCTCCAGGACCGAGGTCAGCACCCCCCCTTTGTAAGATGAGGGTTGGGGGGCCAAGTCAGGGTTTTTCAAAATAATGGTCCACCAGTTGGTTATGAAATAAATTTAGCACATTAGTACTTTTGTTTTTTTCTTTTAATAAAATTGGTTGGAATACAAGAGGTGGGCACTGCAGAAGTGAGAGTAAGTAGTACCTCAAGGTGTAGGCATGAATCGCATCTTTATGAACAAACAGCTCTTGATTTGTGTTTCAGCTCAGGAAAAAAACCTGAAAACCAATGAACCCGATGGTTTTTTTAAGATCTCTTCCAACAAAGAAATTCCTCCTTTCTAAGCGATTTTTGTTGTGAGAACCCCTCATTTAAAAGCCACAGCTGCCCTCTTGTGGTGAAGTGCGGTATCGCTGTAGAGGCAATGCCACCAAGTAGGAGAAATCCCCTGGCTGGTGGGCCGTGAGCTTGGTTTCTTTGCTAAACTTCAGGGACAGTCACAGAGCAGTTCCTCTTCCCTCCCCTACCTGATGCTGTCTCTTCCCTGGCCTCACACGGACCCTCCACGGCTACTTCTGTCTCATGTAGCACAGTCTAAGGACCCACATGAGGGGTGGTGGAGACTCGGGGTGTAAAGGGGTTCCTAGACTGCCAGGTGACCTGGAGCGGTCCCAACAGCTGCCCCTCACACACCAGTCTCCTCTGGCCTTGGCAAGTCCTGGAGTGCTGGCCCTGCCCTGAGGCTCTGTGAGAGGCCGGTGCTTACCTGACATCGGGAGATGCTGGCTGAGATCTGTGCGCGCTAATTCCCTGCTCACCTGGGAATTGTCCTTGGCTGGGGATTGGTCACTCAAGGTGACCACCCGCCCATCAGGCCAGGACCAGCAGTTGGAAACATAATAAAAGTGACTGACCGAAGGGGCCGGGGAAGGGCAGGTGGGGGGGAGTTATGTCCATATCTTAATTGTGTCAATATTTTACATTTTTATTGATACATTTGTTTATACTGTGTAATTTGGGGCTTACAGCTTCACACACACCCCCCATACGCATGCCACACTGCACTCAGTCATTTCTAGTGCCAGCTACCACTAGTGAATGGTCCCCACGGCCCAGTCCTCCCACCACCCCTCCCTTCCCCTCTGGTGACCACCATTTTCATCTAAGTCTTGAGTTTTTGTTTTATTAGCACATTTGTTTTGTTTCTTTATATTCCACAGATGAATAAATTCATCTGGTCTTTTTCATTCTGACTTCTTTGGCATATTTAAGTTACCTCGGGTTCCATCCATGTTGTAAGAAATGCAAGAGTTGGGTTGTGGTGCCAGGAAGGGCACAGAGCAAGTTCTCCATGATTCCGAGCAGACGGGTCAAGGAGGAGGCCTGGAGCCCTCAGTGACTTTTCAGGCTTTTATTACATCATTATATTAGAGATGACCAGGTACATGTCAGGCAAGGGTGCCGGGGTGGGCATGGGGGAGGCCAAGAGGCTGGCAGGAGGCCAGCTCCCGGCCTAGCTTCACTCTCTGGGGTCTCCAGCCGCTCATCTCTACTACTGCTGCTCTGCTTTTCCTCCACTGGTGTCCTCGTGACACCGCCCTTATACGCCCATGTCTCAGCCCAGGTGCGCCCACTTGCGCATGCCCACTTGGGCACACGTGCAGGACCGCAGGTGTCCATCATCACACCAATGGCAGGAGGGCGGAAAAGCCTGACACACTTCTCTGCCCCTATCTGGGTCGTAAAATCTTAGAGGATGGCTCCTGTGGGCTCCTGGGCCTGGTCAAACATCCTATTGTTGTCTGTGCCACCTGCAGCAGAAACACAGCCTGGGGTTCGGAACAATGATGAGCTGGGTCTTTGGGGCAACGTGTTGCGGCATCTTCACAGCCGCACTCCTCTGCTCTAGCTGGCCCTGCTCTGTAGCTTTCTTTTCTTCTGCTCTTATCTTTGTGGGTGCAAGGCATTTACTGGCATTCCTGCATACTTCATGGCGAGGAGACGCACCGAGTGAGGTCATCTGTGATTTCACGGTGGCTTCCCTGCGGTGGAGGAGCACTTGCAAAGAATACAGCGCACAACCCGCTTCTTTTAATTGTCCTTCTTTTTCTTGCCTAATCTCAACTTGAGAACACTCTACAAAACAGTAAGTTTTTCAGACTTTTCTATTCCTTCTATAGTGTGTCACTTTAGTGTCTTTGCTGTTTTCTTTTTTGTACCCACTCTTCACCAGTTTACATAACACTTGATTATGCACTCATTAATGTAATAGGCTTAATTAGTAATAGGCTTAATTAGTACACCTGGCATAAGCAAGTTTGCAAACAAGACGACTGCCTTTGGGTGAGCATCACCTGCCCCCAGCGCCGTGGGCTGGGGGAGACGGGACGGCTGTGTCCGAGGCGGAGCCAGCCAAGCTGCCGAGCCACAGCCCACCTACTCCAAGCAAAACCGCCTTCCTCTCTAAGGGCTCAATCTACAAAGCACTCTACTACTGCATAATTCATCTCATTACAGCTCTTCTTGAAGTCTTCTCTCCATTACTGTCAATAATTCAGAAGTGCTCATTCACAAGAACAGAAGAGCAGTTCAGCAGGCCATGGAAACAAACTGGAGAATGAAAATGACTGTGATGATATGGAGGGGAAGGGTGAATAATAGCATGCTAAAGTGAAATCATCTGCCCTTCCTCGCGCAAGGCAGCTAAGCGCTTTTGCAGCCACGTGAAGTAGAAGGGGGGTGGGGCACTCAGGGGCCTCACCCTCCAAGTGGGTGAAGCATCACCATCCTGGAAGCAGAGAGAGGCTCTCTTCCTGCCAGCCTCTGCTCTCCGAAAGGGGTGCAGGTGCACCCAAGACCTCTACCCCTCCTCTCTCCATGCACCCACCTGGTCTGCAGGCTCTGCTCACCGAGGCTGGGTCCAGGAGGCCGGAGGAAGGTTCCCGGCCCAAAGAGTGACCTCTGGCCTTGACCTCTTTGCACTTCGCTGCAGTCCCCAAGCCGGATGCGCCCCCGATGAGGAAGCAAGTAGGAATGCATTAAGCAGCTGGCAATAAATCATTTTTGAACACTTAAGCATCTCACAATAGTTTCTACTTGTCATGTGTGTGATCACAGAACCTGATAGTGGCCCCCAAAGAAAGACCTCTGTGGTGGGCTGTGACCATCAGTGCCAGAAATCTGGCTGACTTGCTCTTATTTGAAGGACTTGAGTGGCTCTTCTGGAGAGCTAACTGTGAATACTCAGCCACAGAGTGACCGAATGACACAGCAGAGAAGACTAAGGACACACACACTCCTCCAAATCCAGCCCACTCTTTATCTCCAGCACATTTGGCATGGATCACCCCAGGGATTTCAGCTCCCTTGTACGCATGGGCACTTCTTTGCCTTTGCGATGGTGCCTCAGGGGCAGGGGCTGTCACAGAGCTGGTCCCACGGTGGCTGGAGGCCTGGTCACAGCAATCTCCGCCCCAGTTACACCTTACGGATGAGGGTGTCTGTCACTGGCCAGTGGAGTCAGGTGAGAGACGGGCTGGGGAGGAAGTCAGGTGGGAAAACAATTAAATTGACTCCAGAGAGATAATTCGCAAGAGAAGACAAACTCCTGGTGACATGCACATGGGGGACCCTTTGTGAACCCCGTTCTGGGTACTACAGTGAAGTTACTTTGTCTCTAGAAAGGGATCCTCTGGCTTGCCTCTTCTGGCTCTTGAGGGCTGCCTGCATGTGGCTCCATCCTCCAAGCCAGCCATGCACTGAGACTCCTTATCAGGTCCCTGTGAGTACACTGGCTGCCTGGTTGATCCAGGACAATCTGTCCATCTCAAGATCCTTCACTTAATCTGACTGGCTAAGCGTGCTTTGTCACGCAGAGTAACAGTCAGAGGTCCAGGCATGCAGACACAAACTTGTTTGGGGCATCCTTCAGCCCTGGGGTAGTTAGAGCTCGCCAGCTTCTTACAGCACTGCAGACCCACAGTGCTCCCCCCCTCTTGGCTGGCTGACCCTGCAGCCCTGGCAATCGATTGCCTCCCCTCCACTCGCCCTGCACCGACTTGGTGCTGGGCTGTAGGCTGCTTTGTGCGCGCTCTGTTGACTGGAACATAAGTTTCAGTGATAGTTCGACAGCAGCTTTTTAGATAAAGTGAAGAATCAAACCTAGGAAGGAGTCCAGCAGATTTTACTCTCAGAGAGCTAGTCCAACAAACCCAAGTTTGAATTTAGTTTGTATAGGTGTAACTGGGTGGTCCCAAGGGAAAGGGGAGGTTCCGGGTTCCCTGCCCCACCCAGGGGAGGGTGGACCTAAGCAGGGAAGAGAAGAAGCTGGAAAGGAAGAAAGGAAGAAGGATGGAGAGCCAGACAAGCTGATGGCAGAACCTATTTAGATTTGGGGGTTTGGGGACCCTTCTCCCTGCCCTGTAACATTAGTATCAGTAAATCATTTAAATTAATCACTAATTATAGTAAAAGTGTAATTAGTATCAGCAGGGGGGTTTCTGGGGAGGGTTCTGGTTGTAAGTTGTTTTAACCTAAAGAGATGCTGAAGCTCCCTACGTGCAAAGGAAGGCAATGCTGGGGTTCAGTCTCTTCCTAAAGAATGCCGTGGAGCTGCAAAAGTTGGGCACTCATTGCTTAACTTCTTTATCCAGCAAATTGGTCATTAGCGGGGATTAAAAATTCTGGCTTTACCTGCAGGCAGCACATTTTGCAAAACTGTTTCGCAGACGTCAAGTCTATGCAGATAACACTGCTTTCTTGCCTGCTAGAGCAGAAGGGGTGATTTCCAGAACATTTCACAGTATGTTCATACTATGATGGCCACCTCGCTTCCGCTTCTGTGTGGGCTTCTACAAGGCATCACACCTCCTCCTCCCCTGCAAGAGACAATGACAAGTAACATTTAACCAATGAGACAGACTGGGGCATCCGGAGCAGGGCATCCCATACTTGTAGGGGGTAGAGGGAGGCCCTGTACCCCACGCCTCTCCCAGCAGCTTTTTCTGAGTAGCCGGAGGGGCCTCTGGGCACTTCAGTCTGGCTCCGTCCTCAAGGTGAAGAACTACCTGGCGTTGACGGACCAGATGTTAACTCACTCTATCCCACCTCTTTCTCCCCATTACAACTTAACCTGACAAAGCAACATGGCCACATGCCAAGACCTCCTGGGATCCCACTGGACACATCTGGTCTGAAGGTCGCCGACTGCTCCACAGACTATATTCACTTTATCTGGCGTTACCCGAGAGGCGGGGAAGGCAATCAGATCATCCCGGGGTCTAATGCAATACATGGATGCTCTGTGTCCAGAACATAAGGAAGGCAATTTTTATCCACAAATGAGTTGTTTACTTGTCTTCAACTAAGCCTGACTCATAAAACTAACCTTATAAAATGAAAAAGTTCGCTTTTCCTGGAAGGGCCTGACATTTATGTTTTCTTACTAAATGCGAAGGCTGGAAGAGACCACGTAGATGCTGAATCTGTGAGGCCAGGAGGCCTGGCCTGCTGGGAAGGAGCAGCAGACCCACCAGGAGGCCCACGTGGCCTCCATCTCCTGCCTCCCCTCTATCTGACAACATGAAGTTTAAGGTGGTTGTTGAAACTCCAAGGCATCCTGGGGGGACTGTGCTTAACAACCAGTGGCCAGGGGAGAAAAACAAGGGATAGGCTCCCCCACATTGTAGGCTTTCTTTTTAGGTTAACTTTTGGCAGAATCCTGTCTCTGAAGAATACTCCCCCTCCACCCCACCAACACCCTCCCCAGTAAAAGGGCTTTCTGTGGTCTCCCGGTGGCCCCCATGCATCTCTGAGACACCATCCCAGCTCATTTGTTTGCTCCAAGTTTCTGAGTGAGTTTATAGGGGGCGTTGAACGTTACCTCCATCCCTCATCGAGTTCTCTGGGCTTGTTTTCAATACTAGTATTTCGATGACTTGACTTTCCAGAAATGCTATGTAGTATGTTATTATAGAGATTGTTCAGACAGAGTCTGGAAAGAGAAGCTTTGGTCCAGTGACAGGAAAAGAAATAAGACTGTTTACTATCAGATACAAAAAAGCAGTAAATAGTCTTTTACTGAAAACATACTGTGACTTAATAGAGTTGCTGTTAGAATGTGCGGTGTTGACTTCTTGATATTAATGTTGTTATTTGGTAAACTAGTTGCCAGTATGAGAAAAATAGGATGAATCTTCAAGACTTTAGTTCAAACTGCCTTCTTCAGATGTTCCTGCTTCAAAAACAGCCTACGCTATGGCACCACAGGGTCTACCAGCTGTACCCTTGAAGCCAGAAGGTAGTTACTACCTTACGATTCTAAGGCACCAGGGCTTGACTTGCCAGCACTGAGTCTAGGTTCCACCACACTGAGTACTTTTCACTTAGTCCTTGTGATTCCTCCAGGTCTTTGGAGAGAATCAGCGGCCATGTCTTCTCTTATTCATCTGTGTTGCAGCAACTGTCTCTGGAACTACTTCTTGCTTCCACCTTCCCACCCTCCCAACCTCAGCGATGCTACTCAGTATCTAGAGAGTTCTCAAAGTGTGTGGTCCCTGGATCAGCAGCAGCACATGGGACTTGTTAAATCCAAGTTCTCAGGCCCCACCCCAGCTTCACTGAGTCACAGCTCAGGGAGGGGCCCAGAACACCATGTTTTAGGAAGCTCTCTAGAAAATTCTTCTCACAATTCACATTTGAGACAACTCGCTCTAGAGTACGGTCCTTGTGAGAGAGCCCATCCACCATCATCATCCCAACTCCAAGTATCCCTTCCATTCACCTGTTCACCCTTGTGCCCTGGTGGCCCTCTCTTCCCTGTGCTGGACGTCTCCCCCCAACTCCCACCTGTCTCGGTCTTAGTCCTCCTTGGAACCTCCTCCAACTGCATTGTCTGGGGTTCCCATTCACACCTGGCCTGATGTGTCTGTAGCCAGGGGCTCCTTCCAAAGTCACTTCTGTGCTGTTGTGGGTTGACTTGTGTCCTCCAGAAAGATCAGCTGAAGCCTTAACCCCTTCACCCCTGTGACTATGATCTTATTTGGAAATAGTCTATAAATGTAGGGTGAAGCCCCACTGGACTAACAGGACTAATCTAATAAGGAGGTTATGTGAAGCTAGGACAGAAAAGCCATTTAAGACCGAGGCAGTGTGTGGAGGGATGCAGCCGCAAGCCCAGGGCAACAGACGCTGCCGCCACCATGGAAGCGGGAAGAGGCAGGAAGGCGTCTACCCAGAGTCTGAGGGAGAGCAGCCCAGCTGACACCTAGATTTGGACTTGCAGCCTCCAGAACCACGAGAGACTCCATTTCTGCAGGACTAGGGTACCTGGGTCATCGCACTGTTACAGCAGCCAGAGGAAACATCCATGTGCTGTTGGCTGCCTCCCTTTGGAAGGTGTGGGTCATCTTGTCTACAGGAGCCAGACCATGACTGTAAGTGCTCCAACTCCGACTCTTTCTCCTCCCTTTCCTACATGCACCCCCCCACACCACCACTAGATGTGGCTGGTGGTGTATGTGGCCCTGTATGAGGGCAGAGGGGCAGTGCTCTTGAGCCAGGCTTCCTTCCCATGCTAACTCTGTGACATTAGGAAATTCCTTAACTTTAAACAAGTGCCTCCATGTCTTCATCCTTAGAATGGAAGTAGTTACTCCCTCCAAGGGCTCCTGCCGAGTGATCAGCCATACTCAGTGCTTGAAGGGTGAAGCAGGAGCTCAGTTTGTCACTTTCATCATGAGTCCCTCCTGGGGCAGCAGAACTGAACACATGCTCCCTATGGACTTGGCAAGGACTTGAGGGGATTTTAAGCCAAACCCAATAAACAAAAAACCCACCCAAGTGTGAGAAGCCCCATTCTTTGCAGACTTGCCCTGCCTACATTCTCACGCAAGCCTTGCATCAAAGTGCTGCTCAAAGGGCCCCCAGGCAGTTCCTGGGGATGGGGTGCAGGGGAAGGCAGGAGGCTGGGTGCAAAAATCAAAAACCTTAGAAAACAAGACACAAGACCATTAGAACCTAACTTTGCCATTAGTGGTCCGCGTTTGTAAAGCCTTTAGTTCTAGGCTACAGCACAGAAGTCTTCCTTATGCATAATTAAAAAGAAATCTGGAGTGAAAAGCTCCTAATTCATTCCTTCAGGTTCTGTGGTCACATGGTCAATGGCTTTGTTGCTGACTTTTTCTTTTATATAAAGAGTTTATTCTGGAAAATATTAGAACAATATGCCCTGCCTCTGGCTGTAAGAGAGGGGTGTAAAATTCCTAACCTGATTTGCAGCTGGCAAACAGCAGTGTGGGGAGCAGGGTCTGCTGTTGAGGAACACTCACCACCTACATTCTCATGCAAGCCTGTGCCAATCAAAGTGCTGCTCACTCAGGGAGCCAGACTCTGGCCCCTCTCCCCAGTGTCAGCTTCAGCTATTTTGAAAATGTCTTTTTTTTTTCTTAAAAGATTTATTTATTTATGCATACGAGAGCTGGGATACAGGCCAGAGTCACGGGAGGTGAGAGGATTCACCAGAGACAGAGTGGGGAGCAGATGGACTGAAATACACTGCTAAGGGGAGCAGTGGGCGAGGTAGGTGAGGTCTGCTACGCCGTGTGGGTCCCCTCCCTGGCCGGGGATCGAACTCACACTGCTGTGCAGCAGATGCTTCACTGTGCAGCGCCCAACCTGCTGTGCCACCATGGAGGCCCCCAAAACATCTTTTTTTCCAATGGCTTTGAGTTAACAGGCTAGCTTTGCAACATGTGGTTGGAGCAGCCCTCGTGCAAGCCTCAGGGGAGGGGATCCCTGACCTGGAGGGGCAGTTTTCCCACATTCTTCAAAAGTACTTAGCCCAGTTCCTGGCTCAGACCCCATGGATAGGGTTCTAAATCCAAGCATCATGTGCACGATTCAACACCGGTTCATGTCTTCACATTGAACTGATATTCAAGGGACCACCTCTGACCGTGAATTATCAATGGCCCATTGTTTACCATCTGGTAGTGCGCCATGTGCCCACCAAGTACTTCTCTCCATTTCTGCGGCTTTGGTTTGACATCCTGCCCCTCCACCTACTCCTTAACTATCCCCTTCATCTCTGCTCACTCTGGGCAACAACGCTCATACCCCCACACACCCCTCCACGCTGGAGGGAGCTATTCAAAATCCCTCTTTCCTGCCCGAAGCTTCCATTTCTCTCACCTTAGCCTTGCAGAGGTAACCCCTGCTGGCTCTTCTTGAACCTGGTACCTATCTTTCTGCCTCTGGCCCACTGGCTGCCCTCAGGGGTCTTCAACTCCAATGATTGCTCTTAGAATGCTTTGTCCTCCTCACCTCACGTCAACTCCTTAAGAATCTCTTCCTTAGCGTCCAGCTCAAGTGGCACTCCCTGGCCCTGAGACTGAATCAGGTCTCCAGTTATCATTTCATAGCTCTTAAGTCAGTCAGAATCAAATAATCAGTTTGCCAAGGACCTACTTAAAGGCTTTCTCCCCAGCAGATGCCTTGAGGCAGGGGTTGGGGGGGCTGTTTTGTCCCCTGTATTCCTGCATCTGACACCCAGTTCAGTGCACAATAAATCCCTGAGCGATGCTGACCAGCAAAGGCCTCTTATCACAGATTGATTTTAATCAGACACAGCAAAAGCAAAGCCCTGTCCTGAGAGACCGGACAGGAGACACTTTGTCCCAGACAGAGGCCCTGCTGGCGAGCTCTGCCTGCAGGCCCTGCTGTCCCTATCTCATGAGAACCGGCAGAGTGCCTGGGAGGGGCAGAAGAGTGACTCACAGGAAGCGAGCAGCAAGAGGTCTCTGAGGCAGATAAAGGGGCTGAATGATAAAGTACAACCAAAAACATAAAAATCATATTGTGGACAAAATGTAGACATTTTTTTGAAAAAATGTAGACATTTTTAAGAGTGCTTCATTAGAACAAAATAAGAAAATCAAATCAGCAAGGAAAATAGCTCTTCGGAAGAACAGGCTCCGTCTGACTGGGCTTCCAGTCTTTGACAGGAGCTGTTTCTTTTCCTATGAGGAATATGGAGACACCTCACAGCCTCTGTGTCTTCAAGAAACTGTTGCGCCCAATAGTAGCTTAAGTTTTCTTTTTAAAGATTTCTTTATTTATGCATACAAGAGCTGGGGTACAGGTGAGAGTCGCGGGAGGTGAGAGGATTCACCAGACAGAGCGGGGAGCAGAATAGGCAGACTGACTGAAACACACTGCTGAGGGGAGCAGCTGGCCAGGCAGGAGAGGACTGCCTGTGCCATGTGGGTCTCCTCCCTGGCTGGTGGCAGGGATCAAACTCATGCTGCAGTGGCTGCGGTTTGCTTCATAGTGCGTTGAGTAGCTTAAGTTTTCTATTTAAAATATGTATAGTTATGTCAGGGAGGCGGAAGGCTTTTGTGAATCTGTGTGTAGCCCACAGGTATGTGGCAATGTCGTCATTTAATCTCTGTGGTTGGTACTCAGTCTTCAGTCTCCCCACAGGACAGTCCTCCCTGGGGACTACATTCAACTGCACTTCTCCTGAATTCACTTCTCTCTCAGCTGCTTCCGGTTCATCACCTCCTTTGCTGAGCACCATGGATTGTACCCTCACTCTGCTTCTTCCTCCTCTTACCTCCCACCTTCCACCCCAACTCGCAGCCTCTTGTTCAGAGCCCTCGCTCAGGCCGTAACTGGACATGAAGGGCAGATCCAAGGGCCTGCATGGAGTGGGGGAGAGCAGACATTTCAAGGCTTAGACTTCTTGGCCGTGGGAGTGCAGCCTCTGAATCAGTTTGGGGATTCAGTGGCTGGGGGTGTCAGAACCATCTTTATAGCACACAGCTATATGTTCCTGTAATGGACAGGGCAGTGGGGACAGCGGGTGCAGATACCTTATCTCGCTACTTCCATGCAGGTCCCACCGTATCCTGGAATACAGTTCATGGGGACTTCAGGGATAACTAAAGGGAAGCTGCCTTGATGGGGGTTCATGCTGTCAGGCTCCCCTGGTCGTGAGCCCCGGCCAGGCATTGCTAGCGCAGCTTTCCGTCCCTCCTGACTGTAGCTCACTACGCCTACAGTGAACATACATTGACCACCACTGAGTCCTTTTACTGCCAACTCTTACTCCTCCCAGCACCCTAATACTAGTTATGTTTACTTTGTGGGGCTACTCATGGACTTTGGCATCAAGTTCCAAGACCTCTTTAAAATAGGAGGCTCTCTGTGGCCTTGCACCAGCCTTTTTTCTGGCTCACTGTCTCCTTGGGATGTGATCCTGCTGAACACAGCACACCTCCTCGGGCCAGCTGATGGGACACTGCCTGTGGCCCACAGGTCCTCACGCTGGCAGCGGCTTCCAGGGGAGGCCGGATCAGAGGTCACGCTTCCTGTCACCTGGGGCCTGGCGTAACTGGTGGTGACTAGTGAATGAGACTGACATGTCTGTAACTGAAATCAGTGTTTCAGCTGACACCAGAACCTGTTTCAAGTTTGGGGTGAGCCCTAAGTAACCTCCTCACATGCAGCTGCCTGCTCCCCAGTGTCTGCAAGTTCATGTGTTTAAATAGTATTTACATAAATAATTACACAGATCCTATCCTCCATTCTCCAGGGTTTTTAAGACTCTAACGGGGGTGGAAGGTATCTGGTCTATTTAAAAAGAGAAAATCCTGTTTGCTTGTGTTGCTGGGTCAAGAGTCAAAAGGAATTGATATTCCTGAATCTAACTCAATCACGACTATGTGAAATAACTTCAGCAGGAGGCAGAAAACTCCCTTTAGAAAATACTTTTATTGATCAGTTTGCTCTTTAAAAAAGCTGATACAAATAACAAAGGGCTTCTCAGTACAGCTTAATTGCTTCCATGGTATGGGTAAGCGTGCACTAAAAATATGCATTGGAATCAGTGAAGAAACTTAAAAGGCTAACCATACATTTCTAGTATCTAACAGTAGGCCTGTTCTGAAAGCTGAGGAAGGACAGGCAACACCCAGGATACGCTCAGTGTTGGTTACTCATCCTGCCCAGACCACACGCCCTTGGCAAATGCCACCTCAGGCCTCCCTTGCAGGTCCCTGCCTGCCGGGTCTGCTGTGGCTGCTCCCCTGCTGTCCTGTAACCTCAGCCAGAACTGCTCTCGCGTACCTTCCTGACACTAGTAAAAGCAGCTCTGTCTACTCCACCCAGCCCCACATCTCCGACAACCCATTATTTATCATTGGTCTCAGTGATAAATGGTGAGCTGCACGGGGGAGTGTGTTCTCCCAGACGTGGCCCAGCACCAGGGCAGCAGAAAGGCCCAAGGAGCTGGGGGTGGGGTAAGGGACTCATTCGCCTCTAATTGCTCTCAATCAACTTCCAGCCTCAACACCCTTTCTCTTTCTCAGCTCCCTTTGTGCGAGGGGTCAAGTTAATAAGCAGTGTCATGATCTGATCGAAATCTGGAATCTTTCCTCCTGAAAAAAGTCACCAATTTATTTGAGTATAAATGTTAGAGCCAATCATTTGCATGCTGTGCTGTCCCAACAGTGACCCATGGATGCGATGCTACTGGTGTTACCATTATGCTAAGATACAGTTTCTGTATTTCAGAAAGGCCCCGAAAATGACCGTAAAGTAGAAGTGCTATTCACCTCAGAACGCTTCAACCCAGAGGTAAGCTGCCAGAACCAGGGCTGTCCAATTAGCAACTCCTATGGTTTCTTTTTTTTTTTTTTTTTAAATTAATATATATTGACCTAGAGGTTTTGTTTTTCCTGTTTCCTATTCTCAAGAATTGAAGAACAGAACTAACTATGCAGGAACTCTAGATTTAACTGCTTCAACTTCATGCCTTAAGCAAGGCTGCACTTAAAACTTTCCATACAGCCCCCCTCCCCCCCACCCCGTGCCCCTGGGAAGGAGTTTCACAGCTTCCAGACTTCAGAATCCTGAAATGACTCACTCAAATGCCAACCTCGGCTCTCCAGTCAGCTGATGACATTTCCCGCTAGCAGGCTGGCCTAGCATGAGACCAGATCCAGAGCTGGCACAGTGAGAGATTCTGTAGAGCAGCCACAGCAGCGCACGCCCTGGGCGGTGTTCGCCTCACCATTCGGTTCTCAAGAAGAGAATAAATGAAAAACGTATGTAGACATTA
The DNA here is from genome assembly GCA_019455555.1 of Galemys pyrenaicus. Classification (NCBI taxonomy): domain Eukaryota; kingdom Metazoa; phylum Chordata; class Mammalia; order Eulipotyphla; family Talpidae; genus Galemys; species Galemys pyrenaicus. The sequence goes on from JAGFMF010011796.1 coordinate 9,453,938, forward strand.
GAGCCAAATGAACTTCCATGTGCTGTGGGCCAAGCAGGGAGGCAAACAGAACTTGGGTGGAACAGACACCAGGCCAATTCTTGTCACGTGAGGCTGCGTTAGAGCAGCCGGGCCAGCAGGCGAGGGTGGCATTAGCGTGTTAGGTGGCAGTGGCGGTTATTAGCCTCAGGTGACAGCACTGTGATGAAGGCAGGACTACAGCATCCCTCCCCAGCCCAATGCTTCTGGAAGGTTTCCTAGTGTTCAGAAACAAATCTTCCCAGGCAATATATGACTTTGCTAATAAACCTAAAAATGAAGCATTTGCTTTAAGCCTACCTTTGATTTCTAGTCCTTCAAATTGATGTGTGAGATTCAAGGTAAGGAAGCTACAGTTTCTCAGAACACAGACAGCTCATTGGTGGTTCCATCTCAGGGAGCGAAGCACATTCTTCCTCTCCAGACAGCTGCTCTGAGTCTGTGGAGGTGTTGGGGACAAAGAAAGGAAAACAAATGGGGGCAACATCTAGTTCCCTTTCTCTTCCTTAGAAACAGCTGTGACACTAGAGACCAAGAGCCATGATTTGTCTTCTGCCTCTTTCCAGTGCTTCCTTCACTGCTTCCCTACGTTGCAGTCATAATTAGGATTTAACACACCATTCATATTTCCTCTTCTTCAAAGCCAGCACTCGAGAGGTGGTGTCTGGACAGCCTATTTTAGTGTTGTAAGTTAGCTATGAACAAATAGGCTAACAGAATGAAACTAATTTTTAATAGGCTCAGCATCCAATTTTGATTGCAATTTGCTTCCCTGTGGACTTTTTATTTCTTGGTTCTGTTTTAACTGGGACCCCACCCAGTTTAAGCAACTGCAAATGTGAAGAAATTGTTGCCTCAGCTTCTTCCCATGTCCCTTGTGACAGGAGCTCGAGAGTGGCAGGGGTGGTGTGAGGGGGCCTGAAGGCAACCCAGGAATGCCCTTAAATCCCAGCCCTGTGGACGGCATGTGTCTCTGCGTACTTTCCTGGAGTTGGCTCCCTGGTGCTCCCAAGTTATGGATCTGACCTAAAATGGTAGAGCACTGACCTGAGTCTCCAGGGAGCAGGCCCTCCTCCAGGTGCAGGTGCCCTGGGTGAGAATGTGTGAAGGTGGCCCCAATACCCAGGCCACTACATACACGAGTGCATAAAAATCACGAGCCAGGTACTGAGGGGCTGAAGGAGCCCTGTGGGTGACTGTGCCTCCACCTGCCATGAGCTCAAGTCCTGCTTAACCACCCCGCTGGCTGGGAGACATGGAACAGGTCCCTCCATAGGCCTCAGATTTTCACCCACAAACTGGACTAAGAGCACCCACTCATAGGTGTCAGGAAGATGCCATGACTGTTGTTCATGGAACCTGCCTCATCCTTGGGTTTAAGTCGGTGTGTTGAAGGCCCGACAAGCATGATGTGGGTCCCTGCGGGAGACTAAAGCACCCAGTGTCTTAGAGTTCTAAGCCGGCAGGCTCAACAGATGGTGGTGGTCTCTAGAAGGGCCTGGGCTTATTTTATAAGCTGCCTTCAGAAATCAGTTTAAATTACTCGGTGAGGGCCTCCCTGGTGGTGCAGTGGGTTAAGCAACGCACTATGAAGCAAACCGCAGCCACTGCAGCACAAGTTCGATCCCTGCCACCGGCCAGAGGTGTGACCCACATGGCACAGCAGACTTCTCCTGCCTCGCCCGCTGCTCCCCTCAGCAGTGTACTTCAGTTGATCTGTCTGTTCTGCTCCCCGCTCTGACTGGTGAATCCTCTCACCTCCCGCGATTCTGGACTGTAGCCCCAGCTATTGTATGCATAAATAAAGAAATCTTAAAATAAATGACTCGGTGAGACTGCTGGTTCAGCCAGGAGCATAAACCACGTTCCACAAAGACACCTAACGCCAGTTTACCTGCTTGGACAAGGCTTGCCCCTAGTCAGGTGTCTGTATGTTTTGGGGTGGAGGGGGTGGGCAAGGAACCATTTTGTTTAATTATAATCTTTATTTCAGGATGGCGAGGAACGTGTGGGGAAGTGCTCGGCCCGAGTGTTTTACAAGAATGAGAAACCTAGACCAGTTGTTAATATCACATGTGCACGATTCATGGACAAGAAACAAAGACAACGCGAGGACTACAAGCTTTACCAGCAAATGAAGCAACTGAAGAGCCCTATGGGCATAGTCAGCATTCCTGGTAAGAACCAGTATATGGAATTTCCACATTCAGGAATGTATGTAATTACTAACCCTAAAAGGAATAATCATTTCGAAATCATCTGAGTTACGAACAAAACTCACTGTATCATTTCCTGTCCCTCTCCAGGCTACCAATATAAAAGGCTACCAATGCCCTGTGTCCCTTTCACTGTCTCCTTTCCTCCAAGACAAGGCGAACAAGAGCAGAATCTCCTAGGATGCTGGGGGCTGGGGGGCAGGGAGAAAGGCTGCAATGGGATTTGCACACAGGGGCAGTTTTCACAGAGTACAGAGCCCAAGGTAACATTTCTAGAGGTTTCTAGTGGTGGTTTTGAAAACTAAAGCATTAACACGACACACTGTGCCCGCTGCATCTTCCACACTGGGACTTGCTGGGAGGCAGCTCTAGAGCCAAACAGACCTGATTTAGGACAGAAGCTAATGATAGTGAACCCTGACCTCTGAGGTGACTCAGCAGGAGCAAAGCTGAGCTCATTTGCCCTGCATATGTGCAGCACTGAGGCGGCAGCACTTCCAGGCAAATCCTATTTCCAGAACCACAGTGTCACCTCTGGGCTGCACTTTGGTATTAAGTTTGATGTCTGACTGCTACAGACGCCCACCCTGTCTCTTGGCTCACTCTCTGACCAGAGCAGCGTCCACTCGGAGACCTACACAATCTCCTGCTGAATGAGTCTGTGCCCACCCATCTGGGGACTTAGTGTTCTTAAAAACCTGGAGATAAATACTATTCCTCAAGTTCCTAAAATTCAGATTCTTGAATGATTCTCATAACTCCTCGTAGTCATTTCAGTTCTGTTCAAAGAATGAAGGACAATTCAAAATCTCACATAGTAGAATGTGCTTGAAATAAATGGCCTGAAATAAATGGCTAATAACTAATACATAAACTCTTCAAGTTATTTAGGGATTTTTTTCCCCTCATGTTGGGGGAATAGGGTTTTTTATATTCCTTGTAAAACACAAAATTTAGAAATGTTAGCAATTCTATTAGGTCTTTCCTTTGAATATTTGCTAGATTTTGGACACTATTGTAGTGTTGGTTAACTGAATCATGTCATCATTAATATGCCCACAGGAACATCCTGGAACAATCTATCTTAATGTGGTTACTAGAAAGCTTCAGACACTTATTTTAAATATAAAGTACCTTTTTTATCAACAAAACTTACAAGTTTGTCACTAGAAATTTAGTCATTTGCCACTTCATGGTGGTAACTTATGGCCTGCCTTTGTGTAAGTGTATAATACAAAAGGTTTGGTTTTAGACAAAGTCAATCAAAACTATGGCAATGTGCTTGGATTTTCTGGTTCGAATGTCAGGAGAGTCTAGTCATTATTTCAACTGATCCAAAGTACTGCCCTGTTGCTGCAGGCAGTTTTCTCTGCCTACAACAGAAATTGTAGAATTTTATAAGTAAGAACACCAAATCTGTGTCAGGATATCCTCGCTCCCCACTGTTTTCCCCCTAAAAAAGAAGTTGACTGGTTACTATAAGGAAAAATTTTCTTTTCTAATGAACCCATAAATTTCCTACGGATAAGTGTTAAATATACCACATACAAAGTAAAAGATGAGGACCTGGGGATAACTAGCTAATATCCTGCCTGCCTGTGTTATTCCAACAGAGTAACTGGCACTTATACTCTCGAATATTCTCACTGGTCAGAGTATCTAGTAAAAGTCTTTCATTGTTTGTGGTGATAGGTTTCATTCTCACAAATCTAAACCCAGCTGCTTGATGAGATTCCTGACGAGTTTTCAGTCTCTCATGCTCACCCCATGCCCATGACAGGAATTCATAGCCCTGCTCATTGACCATCTCTGTGAAGCCTTTCCCAGCCCCAGAGAGGTCTCTCTTTTCCTGTCCACCTCAGCTGCAACCAGGTCCTCCCACTCCTAAGGAAGTTACCAGCTTTGTTTCTACACTGCCAGGGGAAAGAAATGAAGGGCCGGCCCCATCTGTATGTCCCTCAGTGGCCCGCACTATCAAAGAATGCTTTCTGAACTGACTACCATAAACCAGTCAAGTTAAGTTCTACCAATACAGAGAGGAATTTATGCTAACGATTATCTCACCAAGGAGGATTTATCTTCTAATAAGCTTGTTGGTATTCCTTGGGTATTATACTATTATTGGGCCTTACTATAGACTGAGAAAAACATTGCCAACTTGCCTAAAATGGTTCAGTTATCTCATAAATTGCTAACACTCATGTTCCTATAAGTCACAGGAGGTAATAATTTATCCCTACCTCTAGCAGTGTCTGATACTAAGAATATCTTTATTTTATTAAATATTGCCAAATCAAAAAGTGTATAGCTCCAAAAACAACGCCATAGGAAAAACCCACTTAAATTTCATGTGTCAAAAAACAGAGATGCTGCCAACAGGCTAGCTCTGAAGCCAGTGATCAGGAGGACAGAGCTGCCTGGCAGACACCATCACAAGGAAGGTAGCCCCAACCAGAAGCTAGTGTGGAGCAGGTAAATGACTGACTTCCAGTCTAATTAAAAATGCTACTCAACTTTAGATGGACTTCAGATGAGTGTCATCATAGCTCTTACTTTGCATTTATGTAGCACAACAAATAGACCTTAAATTAACGTCCTCTTCCCTCAGCAGGGCAAGGTGAAGCATATAATGTAGAAACAGCTATGAATAAATCACCAGTCTTGCTGTGAGCTTCTACCTCCTGACGTTGTGTCCCCAACCAATGTGTTTTTCTTCTCCCTCTCAGATCATCGTGGGTACATTCACCCCAGTTTGAGACCCCTCTGGAATCTGGCTTTTCTTGGCTCTTCTTATGTGATGTGGGAAAGGACAACGCAGCATTCGTACTACTTCCTGGCACAGATCAGCGGAGTGAAGAAGTGGGTAAGAGAGCTGGAAATAGCGTATGCTGCCAGAGACACAACTGAAATGGCTTATAAAGTTAACTTACCTTGAATTTTTAATTTTATGGCATTTCAATTTACTTGATCAAAATGTGAGTTCCTGAAATGGACCAGGTATTATTCTAGAGACTGGGGAGAGAGAGCAGAGAACAAAACCATAGCGTTGCTGCCCTCAGTGAGATTCATCAGTGAGAGAGACTCAGTGAACAAATGAACAAGTAGATGTATATCAAATGCCGGCCAGTGCTAGACAGGAAGAGTAGGGAATGCAGGGTATTAAATCACTTACACAGCCAAAATATCCTTCTAATTTAATAGAGGGGGGAGGGAAGTAACATTAGGCAGACTTCCAAGATGGAAGAGAATTTCAGGAGAACAGAGGCAGTAATGTGGTAGATGGGGGAGAACTAGCAGTGAGATGGTATGACTAGAAAAGTAGGGGTAGAAAAATGAAGGGCCCTTCTATGGAGGGCCTTGGAGGCCCACTGAAGAACTTTCCTTTACTGGTAAGAGGGCTTTTTGCAGAGGAGTGACAAGATCTGTCTTACAGCAGAGCCTTCTGGCTGTATATGGAGAACAGACCACAGAGGCGGGGAGACCAGTGAGGTTTGGCCTCCTTATGAAGTATGGCCAAGGCAGGGTCTCTTGGGAGCTTGTGCTGGGTGGAGTGGAGGTAGTGCCAGTGCTTAGAGTTGGGATGTCATCTGGAAGGCAGACTGACAACACTTGCTGAGGAGAAGGCCATCTGTCAGAGAAAGGAAAAGTCAAGATTGGCTGTTTGGACCACTGAGTAGTGGAAAGAACAGTTTTCATGCACTGACTGGTAGAAAATACAGGAACAGGGCCTTCCTGGTGGCACAGTGGGTTAAGCGACACACTATGAAGCAAACCGCAGCCACTGTGGCACGAGTTCGATCCCTCCTGCTGGCCAGAGAGGGGACCCACATGGTGAGGCAGACCTCTCCTGCCTTGCCCGCTGCTCCCTTCAGCAGTGTACTTCCGTTGATCTGCCTGTTCTGCTCCCTGCTCTGTCTCAACCCCTGCACCTCTGGCCTGTACCCCAGCTCTTGTATGCATAAATAAATAAATCTTTAAAAAAAAAGAAAATACAGGAACAGATTTGGGTGGGGCTTGGGGAGGCGGAGTTAGCTTGATTTGGGATATACCAAATTCTGTAACCATCACAGAATTGTAGTTATTTGAACATAAGTGCCTGAAGTTCAGGGAGAGGTTTGAGACAGTATTTAAAGCCACAGACTGAATGAAACCAGAGAGAATGAGTGTAGACAGGGGTAAGAGGCAACGTAAGGCTTGAGGGCTGGCACACTTCTAACTCTGAAAGCTAGAGATGCTAGGAAAGAAGGCATTCGAAGGGTGAGGACTGACGGTACTACATGCTGCTGGAAGTCTGGTAGGATGAAAACTGAGCAGTTGGATGTGGCAGCTGGAGCGGCGCTTTCTCAACGGAGAGCTTGTCCGAAGCGACCTCACCACAGTGTGGACAAGCCTGACTGGAGCTGGGTTCAGAAGACTAGATAGGAAGTGAGCACTAAATTGCTTTCACTAAATTCACCGAAAGGGGAGGAACTGAGAGAGAGGGGGCTGTGGCTGGAGCATGGGTAGCAGAGGACTGAAAGAAGTTGTTTTCTGTTACATTTTTAGCTTGGGAGATTTAGCAACATATTAATATGTTGGTAAGAAAAATCCAGTAGAGAGGGCAACGTAGGACTTTGCGGGGAGAAGGACGGACTGCTGGGGTGTTTTTGAGCAGGTGAGAGGATGAGGTCACCCAAGAGGTAACCTGGGACAGGGCCTGGGAGAGTCGTCCAGGAAGGCAAGAAAAGCGGCACGGGTGCAGCAGGCGGATGTCAGGGTGACAGCCCCTGGATGTTCTACTCTCCTGTCCCAGCGAAATCAGGACAAAGTCATCAGCCAAGAAAGAGGATGAGGGAGGAGGAATGTGGAGAGGACAGGGTAACAGCAGGCAGTACTGTATGCCCTTGGGGGACCAGTCACTCCAGCTGCTGGTGGATGTGAGCACAGGAAGGTGGAGAAGAGGGTTTAGCCAGGATTGGGGTATGGTCAAAAACGTATCAAAAGAGGGGAATAAAGAAAACCAGCTTCACTGAGTGAGGCAGCAAACAGAGTGCGAAGACCTTTCCAAAGGCGTCTGTCTTCACGGTGGGTGAGGTGGAATGAGCCCACAGCCAACCAAGTCCTCTGGTGAGCATCTGCTGGCAGGGGAATTGCCCGAATCCCATCAGCAGTGCCAGTGCCAGGAAGAGCTCAGTGTACCTTCAAAACCCTCGTGTAAAACAGGCAGCCAGAAACACGGTTTGTTTTTTTTTCCCTTTAACAAAATGAATGTATTTTTTCCTCCTGGTAGTGTGCTTTTCCACAGAGACTACCATTCAACTAACTATTGCTTTATGAGCTGGGACTCGGCTTTAGTTTCTACTGAAGTAATAATTTCTTACCCTCATCTCTTCCCTCCTTTCCTACTTTTCCTTATTCTTTTTCTTCTCCTCCCTCCCTCCTTCTCTTCCAGCCACCACCACCCCACCCCCCGCCCCAGCTACAAGATGATTCTATCACCAGCAACTTGCTTTTACCTTTAACTGAAAAATCATGGGAGGAAAAATTTTCATAGTGTAGAAAATGGTGCCAAGACACACTAATTGTGATGAAGGTGAGAGGAAAACTCAACAGAAATACAGCAATGCAGGGAAAACATCAGGATTGCTTTCAAGTCTGTGCTCTCCCGGTATAACACATTATACCCTCCCTGATCACAAGGACACACCATGGTTCTAGCCAGCCTCTGGTGTTGTCGTTAACATCCCCCAACCAGCCTGCAAGAAGGGGCGAAGGGGAAAATGTCATTGTAGAGTTAGAGAACAAATGTGCAGAGGGCCTGAGGCCACAGATTTATGTTTTTACCTTGGGGGGGGGGGGGTTGGGTTTTAGAAAAATAATAATAGAACATGTAACTACCTTGTTAGTTCAGTCACAGCAGATCACTGCCTTTCCTGGGGTTTATTTAATGAGGATCAACAGATTTACAGAAGCCCTTGAAATGAACATAAATCTAAATCAATGAAGCAGTTGGGAACTTTGGTTTCAAGGTTGATTTGCATTTTACCTTGGAGTTCTTTTAAAGTATTCATGTAGCGACAGAGCTCCCTAAATTCTGCTATTCACTGGCCATAAAGGATTCCTGGGTTTTTTTTTTTTTTTTTTTAGCAAAAGAACCACACAAGCAACAAGCAAAAACAAGTGACAGTTTTTGAAGTCACTAAGGCTCCACAGAGCCAAGGGCTGTCCTAGGAGACTGGATGCAGAAAGGAGGTTTAATGAAGCCAGGATGGCACAAAGCAGGCAGTGACAGAAGCTTTGCAGCCTAAGGAAACTCAGGAGCAAGAGGGGTTATGTGTTTCCAGAATTTCTCACCCAGAAGTAATTGTCAAAGAAAATGCAGGTTTACATCTGAATTTACAGCCCCAGATGAACAAGCCTGAGAGACAATGGACTAAGAAAGGACTGACATACAAATATAAGTAAGACCACGGTACCAGCACAATTGCTGCTTTAGAACCAAATAAGGGATGTCAATCCCAGTGCCACTGGTACTCTGCCAAGAGTAGAGGAGTTATTTGCTGGCTAGAAAAAGGACAAGGATTTCCCCTACAGCCCCAGCCTTTATTATGAGTTGAGAAAAGTAAGGGAGCATGGTTCCAACTCCTCAGCAGCCCACACACCTAACCTGCAGTACAAGTCCTTACCCTAACCAGACGTGCCCACTGGGCATGGGTGGATTATTACCTTATTTATTCAGCTAAGAAGTCTACTTTTGATAGTTGTATTACTAATCTGAGCCTGCCTTTCTAGTAAGATCACACTGGTTCTGCAAGGATCATCCTTTTTTTGGTGGGGGGAAGGAGAGGAGGAGCGGTGACATAGGGTGGTGTGAATCACAAATAAGTAAAAGGGAACAAACAAAACTCTTCCAGTCTGTCTCAAGTTAGACTAAAGTGCTGAGTTACCAGGAATTGGAACAGTGTATCATCAATTTGTACTATAAGCACTTGGCATTGTGATGTTTTGAATAGAAGCCAAGGAGATTATTTCTGAATAATATTAAAATTAATGGCATCTTGGCTGAACTTGACTGGTGAGGGCCACCAACCCTGGGTCCTTTGCCAGACTGGGATGTGCAGTCCCCCTTTTGCGGTTCTAGAAGGAGCCTTAATTTTGGGTTCAAGGGTACTTCGTGAATGACGAAGTCATAAAAATAGAAAAGTAAGGGTTTATTTCAATAACTTCTTTGAGGAAGGTCTTAGTTAAGTGGTACAGGGGCCCTGTGCCCTCTAAGGATACAAATTTTTGTGCTGAAAAAAATGGGCAACACTGTGTATTTAGCAGAATAGTTTGTCAGAGTTGGAGTTTCAAGTTCCCCTTTTTTGGCCTAAAATCTGGAATATGCTATGGTTTCCTTCAGCAATGCCATTTTCAAAAGCAGAGGAGGGCACTGTCCTGAAAAAACACTGAGTTTGTAAGTAAAATCAATTTTTTAATTATAGAAAAATGGTAAACAGTCAGGCCTTGAGGAAACAAAGCAGGCTGCACAATAGTCTGAGACAAAAACCATACAACCCCACCGCCAGCAGGATGGAATATTCTGGGATGACCATGTCCTTCAAGGTCAAGACAGACAGAAAATGAGGGTTGAACAAGGCAAAATACACCTCCCCCAAAACCCAACAACAAACAACAGACTGATCTCTAGAGCCTCCAGAGTGTTCTGTTATAAAATAACTGAATTTACTCTGAATTCTCTGACATTGCAGCTTGTGCCTGGATATATGTTTGAACATTCACTGACACAATTCCAGGCAGGCAGGAGGGACACATGATGACGGAGGGGGAAAAACATAGGAAAACAGTCAACTTTTCACTAATTCAGGCCCTGTTTTGTATCTGCTTTCAGCACCTTCCCTACCTGCTAGAAACCACAAGGTTTGTAAACATTTCCATTGATGTAAGCAACAGGAAGCCATAAACCTAATGTCAAGTCTTTTCTGTTTGCTTTTTCATGATCTTTAACAGTCTCATTATTAAACCTGGTAGAGTTTGGTTTTATTTCATCTCTTCCATTTTTATCAGTAAAGGGATAAACACCTTTGCTCAAAACCAAACCAAACAAAAACCTAGGAAGTGTTAAAAAGAAATAGGAAACTGGTTTAGTCGCTAGTAAAACTTACAATATTCAAGGGAATAAAGAAATGCAAGACTGCCTTCCTGCACTACCAACACACTGGTTTTCTGGAAGCAGTGTGGTTAGCATAAAGAATGTGAGTGTTACAGTCAGCAGATCTAGGTTTGAATCTTCCAGCTGTGATTTACTAGCTGAAACCTCATTTCCTCTCTGGAACATCCTAACACAAACCCTTGTCAGACAGTCAGGATTACATGGGAACAGGCACAAAGTGCCGAGGCACAAATCTGAGCCTATGGGAGGTATTCTAGAAATACTAGCTGACATGTCTTTGTCTTGGCCACACATCATATCAGCTTGAAGTGAGGACACAGTATCTAGAGTACTATGGTTGTCAAAAGATTCTCCCTATCACCACAGACCTTAGCGTCCAATCAAAACCCATATATATGAGAGAGAAAAAGTGATCAACATTCACCCAAATTTTCATAACTCAATGACAGAACAATTATTTATGACTAGACGGATTCATGTTGATGCAGGATATTTCCAAAAGATATGAGGCAGGGCGTGGCAGGAGAATCAAGGCACTGGTCTCAAACATGAATGTATATAAGTACTCCAAATACTGAGCTTAAAAAACCTCCTCGATTATCATGCTAACTTTTTTTTTCTTCCTCTAGAGTATAATCAATGATGGGATTGATTTTGATTATTTTGTTCAACTCCATGAATTCTCAACACAGGTAAAATATAAAGTGATATACAGAACTGTTCTTACCAGAAATTTTTGCAAGTTATAATATTTTGAACTCTTATTTTCTAGGAAGTCATTCCCTGTCAGATTCAATTGATCTGGTACCCAGGCAAATCAATGAAAGTGAAGCACCACTGTCAAGAGCCATCGACATCAGAAGAAACTTCCTGAATTGTAGAAGGATCAGCTGTGGCTGTGACTGATCGCAGTAATTTCTGAAAAGAAAAAAGATCTCTTTATACCAAATTCTTTATACCAAAACAAAATGACTATACTAGTTAATAATCTAAATAATCTAGTGAAGTAATAATATAATAATAGTATAGGACATTCTAATAATTTGAGAAAGTCTATGATTGAAGTACATATTATGAAGGTTGCAGTTCTTATTTTTTGATTGGATTGGGTCAGTCTCTAACTCTGAGAGCACCTGCATATAGAATGCTGCTTGATGCTCTTGAGTCATCCCCGAGTTCCCAGGGTTTGGTAACTGGGTTTGAATCCTGACATGGAAAGTCCAGTCAGTTAGTATCTGCTGTAGCAGGATCAATATTTAAAAACAAAACAAAAATTGATGGTCTCACCTCTAAATCTTCATTTCTCATTACTTTGAACATACTGCAGCCAACTATTTTGTAGCTAAATTGCTTCTGTCTAGTATGTAAAAAAGATAATATATGTCAGGACAGCAAACTATAGGAAAAATAGTGTCTAAAAGGAATTTTATTATTACGATTTCTAGTAAAAATTTCTTTTCAACTTGATAGCTACTTTTAAGTAAATGTTTGCTTTTCTAAATAAATGTGTTACATGAATTTGTAGAGATTTCATATGCAAAATCATTGTGCTAAATCATTGAGATGATTTGCTTCATTCAAATTTTACAAATAAAAATATAAAGTCTTACTTCTCTAAAGTCTTGTCCACAAACATGTATTAAACATTCGTGTAATTGAGAGTATCAGATATTTACAGATTTCACTTGGGTCCAAGACCAACATTTGGTCCCAGTGTTGGTCGAAGAAATTTATAAAAGCAAATACACTATGTACCATAATGAGATTCAGAGAAGGAACCCCCAAAGAATTGACCTAATAAAAATATGGTCATCAACTGCCTCTCAAAATTAGTATCATTTTATGGATCACTTATATTTGTGTCTAAAAACCATTAGCCAGGTTTGCAGATTAAAGTAATGTTAGAAGAATCAGTCAAAGTATGCCCAAGTATTACTTTTAAATTTACAAATACCAGATTGTAAAAGTTTTAACAGACACGAACTCACAAAATAAAAAGACAGATGAAACTATTAACTTTTTTAAGCAGATCAAGTTTATATGTTTCTATTTAGAACCCCAACCCTCAGATGTATCATCCCCACATCACTTGATTTAGAGAGCCTAAGTATTCTGAAGCACCTGAAAACAACCATTTAAAGGAAACATCAGATATTCCACCTATGTGGTAATGCAGAAAAAGTACTCTTTTTAAAATACACATCTACAAGATTAAGTCATTCCAAAACCAAATGAACTTCTCTAACTGAAATTTCCTAAATAATAACAAAAAAAAAGGGGTCAAAAGCATTATAATAACATACGAAATTTCCTGTGATTTATCACATTAAATAATGAATTTTGGATCAAGCAACTCTGAACAATATGCTAGAATTGCCTGGGAAAGTCCAACTTACTATAGAAATCAAAGCTTAACACAATCTGAATGAATACAGCATGTGATAAATTCTAACAGACTTGAATTAAACCAGCATTTACTAGGAAAATGAAATCCACTTGATAGCTATTCTGTAAATATTATTTTATTATTCAAAGCTTCAGGAACATTAGATGACCAAATAAGAATAGCATACCCAATTGGTTCATTTTTCACTCCATAGGTCTATAAGAAAGTAACATTCTATACTCTCCGGAGTATTCCTAAAAGCAAGAAGTAACAAGTTTGCAGAAGCCACAATTTGATACAACCAGCTATATACAAAAAGCTAGAAATTTAGCTAGCCTTTTAATATCAAAGTTAAGAATTCGAAAAAATCCTTTTAAAACTACATGTAATCCAATCACACAAAACACTTTTTCATTAAGAGGTAACGCTCCAAGAAGTTCTGTTATATAAGCAATTCACTCATGTTCAGCGAAACAATAATTTTTAAAAAGTTAAAAATATACAGGTATGACACAGAGAGATGGACAACAGATAAGACAAAATTATCTAATAAATTGTTAACAAATTCAGTATGGCACAAGTTATACGGTGGTTCTTTGTACTTCTTTCAGCTCTTTTGCTGAAGATCCACGGTAAATCTGGAAGCTTTATACACGTTTTAAACTTAGAGGCTTAACTGAAATGAGTCTCGTTTCCCCTTAAATAAATATTAAATATATTTCAGTAGTATTTTGAGATGCTTCCTGGAATTATAAAACCAATGCGGTTGAGATATGGACACATACTAGGTATAGTGAAAGCTCCTCAATATGATAGGAAGAGCTTCTAAACTGTGTTTCAGTCTGAATTCATTCCACTGGAATCTATTAAAGTATCTAAACCTTGCAGGTTCAGTTCAAGTCCGTTAATTGAAAGTGAGGAAAATTAGTTCTTGACTTTTCCTTTTTTTACCGGAAGTTGACCTGTAGATTCCAAATATTTATTAATGAGGTCTTCTTGTGTTGATGGTGAACACGGCTGATATCTGCAGTACTCCATCGTGTATTCTCCCTTTCCCTAGGAGTTTAAAACAAACAAAAGGGCAGTCTTCGTTTGGTTTGGTTTTTTAAACAAGTAAAGTCATGCAAAACAAGATTTCACTAATTTTATCATTTTGTAGGGTGGTATCTTGAAGAGCATGGAATTAAGGTTTAAACACTTTCTTACCTCTGTGCATGATCTTAATTCAGTGGAATAACCAAACATATCATTTAGAGGGACCTAAAAATAAAAATGATATTTTATCATTGCTTACTGAAAAATACTTGAGAAAAATAAAAAGCCTTAGCCATTTAATTCCTTCATATTTAGGTTTCCACTATTATTGGTTTAAAATAATTAAAAGACCAAGAGAAACATATTTTACTCCAAGTAGTAACCCTACTTGAAAATAATTTTAGGGCCTCCCCGGTGGCGCAGTGGGTTAAGTAACACACTATGAAGCAAACCGCAGCCACTGCAGCACGAGTTCGATCCCTGCTGCCGGCCAGGGAGGGGACCCACATGGCGAAGCAGACCTCTCCTGCTGTGCCCGCTGCTCCCCTCAGCAGTGTACTTCCGTTGATCTGCCTTTTCTGCTCCCGCTCTCTGTGGTGAATCCTCTCACCCACCACACCTCTGGCCTGTACCCCAGTGCTTGTATGCATAAATAAATAAATCTTTAAAAAAAAAAAAGAAAATAATTTTATCTGAGTCACAACTAGAAACTCTATCTTCCAGTTTCATAGAGCAAGAGCAGATACCATTGGCAGCCTCCCTCCTCGCTCCTATTCCACTCTTGGGTCAAAGCACAAGCATTTAGAAGTGCTTCTTCTGTAAGAATGTTAATACAACTTTCCTTTAGACACTTCAATGATTTGCTGAGAGTAACAGTGTCCTCTAAGAGCCTTATGATATGCACTAAACACTTTCTCCACTGAGATTTAAGTCAAATAAGGTACCGGCAGAGAATAAATCATCCCAAAATAAATTAGAGCTATACAAGAAAGTAGTTATGCAAGTAAAGTTATAGAGAGAAAGAAAACTATAAGATAACATGTAAAAAAAATGACATTCACAAAAGGTCTACATGAATTTTATTTTTTAGCTTTTACACGCAAGAGCTGCTCTACAAGTTATACAGAAATTACCACGTATATATAAGTCAAATCTGATTTCTCCTTTGGTTAGTAAAAAGCCAAGTGACCACTTATACTTACGTCTGCATACAGCGTGAAATAGTCCTCAATTCCATCTTGCCCCGTGATTACCCCATGGCGCCGATTAATTCCTGCAATCACAGCTCCCTGAAATTCATTTGGGGCTATAACTTCCACAGACATAATAGGTTCAAGAATACATAATGTTGCATCTGCCACGGCTAAGTTTAAAAAAAAAAAAAAGAAAAATTATTATGTTTTAAATAAACTGTAATTCTCTTTTATAAAGATATATAAAAGTGAGCTTCTTGGCACTCTCCCATAGGTACAAAGAGAAATAATGAGGTTAAAATATTTGATTTGGGCTCATTTTCCTCGTAGCAGGAACAGTTCCTCTCCTAAACAAAAATCTCTAAAGACACTTAATTCTAGTATTTCCATTATGTTTTTATTCTTAAAAATCATTAAGCTGCAGAGAATAAAATAACACTCAAACAAGTCTTTTTCTATCTAAACAACCAGCTGAGGGTTACTTATTCTTTCTGAAAACCTTCAGGAGTAAAGACACTACCTGTAAAGTTTCTGACTAAAGGAAACCTATTTCTTGTTGGCACCTGGCAGCCAATTATTACTTTTTTTAAAAAGATTTATTTATTTATGCATATAAGAACTGGGGTATGGGCCAGAGGTGCAGGAAGTGAGAGGATTCACCAGAGACAGAGTGGGGAACAGGCAGATGGGACACAAATACACTGCTGAGGGGAGCAGGGGGCGAGGCAGGAGAGGTCTACCATGCCATGTGGGCCCTCTCCCTGGCCGGAGTTCCTGGCCGGGGATCGAACTCGCGCTGCTGCAGATGCTTCACATAACCCGCTGTGCCACCAGGGAGGTTCCCAGCCCATTATTTCTAACTATGATATTTAACTGTTTTATGGTCAGGAGTAGAACTGAGGGTACTCTTCCTATATTTGGAGACAACAATCAAGTCACATGTGAGACCTGTCGTTCCTTTTCTAGGCTGAACAATGACAACACTTTAGCTTCCATGACTAAGATGGACATTGAAGGCAGCAGTCTAACAATTCTGGACTGTTGAAATAGCTGTGTCATACAACTTCTTGGGTTACCCGAAGTCTTCCTTGGATTTAGATAAATGCCAGTGAATATGTAAGATACTCAAGAAGAGAAATGTGAGCAGATATATTAAGATTTACTTACATAGTACTACTTTTTTTTTTTTTTAATTTATTTACGAATAGAAGAACAGGGAAACAGACCAGAAGTGTGGGGGAGAGGACTCAGCAGAGATATAACAGGCTGACTGACATAAATACACTGCTGAGGGGAGCAGCGGGTGCAAAAGGAGCGTTCTGCTGCACCATGTGGGTCACCTCCCTGGCCAGGGATCGAACTCGTGCTGCAGTAGCTGCCAATCATTTCACAGTGCTGCAACTTAGCCTGTTGCGCCCCCAGGAAGGCCCCAGGCTAGTGTTTTTATAGGTCAATGACAAGCAGCTAGAGAATGAAAGGAGCCTATGTGAAAAGGAAGGACTGGCTCATCACTTCACTGTTGAGGACAAGCCTGTCCAGTTCTCAGTTTCATACGGATTCACCCTGCTCCCTCCTTTCAACTCCCTTCTTTTTTCCATATTCCTTTGAAGGAATATGGCCTTACCTGTGCCTTTGTCTACCCCTACTCCATGTGAGAGACTGAATACAGGGCCTTTTCAGCAAGTCACATGACAGTCAAACTCCAAAAGCAATTTTTCCCCAAGCAGATTTATGTGGTTTGTAGCTTCTTAAAGTAGAAGTTAAAAATAGAACCTTTTAAGCCTAATGGAGGAACAGGTAGTAATGTTTCTATTTCAGCCCACTAGGAATGATGTTGATAACATCAGGCCAGATGATAGGAAGATTATGAGGAGCCTGCTGAGGTCTGAGGACTCTGGTGAGTTTAGTGTTCATCTAATCTATTTAAATTTCGCACAGAAGTGATTAAAAAGATGTGGATCTCCTATTTTGGTTACTCTTCAGACCATATAAACCTTTTGCCCTTTAAAAGGAAGAGGAGCTTTGTTATATGATAATCTACTCAGTTATCTGCCTTTATAAAATGTCTGTCTTTAGGGTAATTACCAATTTCCAGTCAAAATTCACATAGGTTAAGTGATTTTTTTAAATTTAAGCGTACTTTAAAAAAAGTATAATATATACACATATCAACTCATCATTAGTTACAAGTCTTACAATTTTGTCAATTATACATCATTAAAGCTGGGAAAAGTCTATAAATTGGTTACAACTAATTTGTCAATTTAAAATTTATTGTAGTAAATAAATACTTAGAGGCAGGTGGTAGGTGTTTTAATCTAAATCATACCTAATAAAGACTTACTTTCATGACTTTAACTCCCCTTTTCCTATTAAAACAATCTTCAGATTATGACAAGATTTCTATACCACAGATTTCAACTGATTTTTAATAGAGAACAGGCATACAGAAAATAAGGGAGTCTCCCTTTCACAAGGAAATTACTAACGGCTCCCATTAGTTTAAGTAAGGTAGGAAATCAGCAACCTGAGCACAAAAAGAGCAACCATCTCCAGCCATCATCCTACATGTGGTCATAGATACCAACAGCCCAAAACGGCATGAAGTGTAAAATTCATACAGAATCAATACAATCCTGATTTACAGGATGCTTACAAAATGACGTTATGACTATTCTGGCTCATCAATCTTTTAATACATGTTTTTTGTATTTTTAGAAAATACTAAACTGGACAGTTTTAGCAGTTTAACAAGAATTCTAAATTGAATAAGGTTTGTGAATTCTTTCAAAATATTCTGCCATCATCAAAATGCCTAAACAAGCCTGTAATACCGATGAAAAAATCATTGATAAATTTAAGGATTTCCTGACATCTTTCCTGATATTTAGAAAGTCACTAAAAATAGTATGTTTCTTTAAAATATTTTTAGAATTTTGAGCATTTGTGTCTTCTCTATTTAAAACAGAACTCCTAGATTATTTATGAATTTAACCATGAAAAATAAGCAGACAAGTCGTAATAAGGTAGGTATCTAATTCTTCAAGAGACAGAACACATAATCTATGGCTCCTCCTGCTCTCCAGTGACTGAACGAGAAGCTGCGCCTGCTCTGCTGCCCAGAGCTCTCCCGGCAGAGCACACACAGCGCTGTCCCAAGGCCTTGTGGTCTGCCTGGGGGACAGACCCAGCTTACCTTGTTTAAGAGCACCTTCTCCTGCTCGGATGAAAGAGATTTCATTGGAATCAACCATGTGATGCGCTCCATCTTGGAGGACAAATCGAACTCCAGAAAGTTTGTGACCAGAGAGAGGGCCCTTCTCACAGGCATCCAAAAATCCCTGTTAATGAATAAAGACAACTTCTGGAGTGAACAGATTTCACTTACAGATGAATTCCCTAGAAGCCCCTAACACATCAGTGTTTTGATTTAGTATTTTTACGTATGCTATATTTCGCTCCTCAAAAACAAAGTTTTAATTAAACAGCTTTGCTATTTAAGCTTTCTTATGTGGCACCTGGATGAACATTTCTTGAAAAAGCACATGATTTAAAGGTCTCAGCAGGATGAAAGTGACAAAGAGAGTGCTAACCCTCATTTTCTCACAATCTCACCTTCAGGAATTACTAGCTCTCCTAACCCATTGCAGAGACAAATGATATTCATTTACAAAAAAGAATACAGGAATGCAAGTCTAAGGAATTCCCTAAAAGAAAAACTCCATTAAAACAGGCACTTATTCAGCAGTTGTATCTTGAGTGCCTACAACATACCTACTTCGTGGCAGATCAGAGCATTACAGCTTTAGTATTATATAAGCACGAATTAGAATTAATAGGTAAGTTTCAATTTTTCCAAATGCAATTCTTTAAAAAACAAAATTCATCTTCACTGATCTTCACATATATATGTGTGTATATATACATAACTGATATATAAAAGCTAAACTGATATATAAAAAACCATACTCTCCCTGGTGGCTCATGGGGTTGAGCACCGCAGTGTGGGGCTTTGGCAGTCACTGCAGCACAAGTTCAATCCCCCGCCAGGGGACCCACATGGCGCTGCAGACCTCTCCTGTCTCACCCACTGTTCCCCTCAGCAGTGTACTTCAGTTGATCTGCCCGTTCCGCTTCCCACTCTGTTTCTGGTGAATCCTCTCACCCCCGTGCCTGTACCCCAGCTCTTATATGCATAAAATAAAAAAAAAAATCTTTAAAAAAAAAGAATACAATCTGATAAGCCTGAAGTTCTTTTTTATTCAGTCACTGATCAAGCATTTGTAGAGCTCCTATAATTCAAGTTTGTTTTTCTGGGCAAGATAATCACATGGCTGCAAATACAGTATAATCTAATTCTGACATTTCAAAACTGAAAACTGTATACTGAAAAATACCTAAGCTCTTCTTCACCTACATTAGTTCTAGAGAACAGAAAATTGTTCAAAAGTGTATGAATAATACTGCCTTAAAATAAAAGTATAGTGAAAGACATTTACTAATCACAAAAAATGTTCCCAACAGTGACCAAAATTATAACGTGTTATTAAGACTTCTAAATTAAAAAATTTAAAAAAGACTAAAAATCTCAAACTCTAACAGTAGAGTTGCTAAAGAGTCACAAATCTTAATAACCCCTTACATGTACAAAGAACTTCACAATTCCCAAAGCAATGTCACAGGACTCTGTGGCCCTCAATTTTACAAAGTGTTCAGATTTAAGTAGTAAACTCTAGTTGACAAGTAAAGAAACTGGTTCTGAACACACTGATTGACAAAGAACATGGAAACCAGTAAAAGACTAGGGCAGCTCCCACGTAGTAGGAATCATTCTCAAGAGGACACCAAGACTACCATAAATCCCTGCTATTGAATACTATCTATGAAAGTTTCAGTTTATCAAGCAAAATATAGTAAGTATGAATAAGTAACAGATTGACTCATCATTGTCATAGCATATGTTTACAGTTATTGGGTTTAATGAAATGAAGATTACAAATCAGACGAGAAACTTAACAATCAGAAAACGCAAGACTGATTAAAATCAATCACGGAAGACAGTGTGACAGGAATATAATCTGACACATAATAACTCTTTTAAGATTTATTTATTTATACACACAAGAGCTGGGGTACAGGCCAGAGTCCAGGGTGGTCAGAGGATTCACCAGAGACAGAACGGAGAGCAGAAGAGGCAGACTGATGGAAACACACTGCTGAGGAGAGCAGCGAGCGAGGCAGGAGAGGTCTGCTATGCCACATGGGTCCCCTCTCTGCCCAGTGTCAGGGATCGAACTCATGCTGAACTCATGCTGCAGTGGCTGCAGTTTGCCTCACAGTGCATTGCTTAACCCACTGCACCATCAGGGAGGCCCTGACACATGACTCTTTTAATCTAAAAAAATGCAAGAAAGTGTGGAGGTTTTTTTTTTTTTTTTTTTTTTTTTTTACCTTTTCTACAGCAGGCACAAATTGCTTTGGAACATTTGCTCCAAATGTTTCATCTGAAAACTCCAACTTAGTGTAGTTCTCTGGGTCCAAGGGCTCCAGTACACCTATTACTTTTCCAAACTGGCCTGCACCACCTGATTGCTTTTTATGTGTAAACTCAAACCTGAAAAAGATTTAGGTGGGAGGAAAAAAACACAGCATTATGTAATTACCAAAATTAAGTAATGCAAATGAAAAACCACATTTCATTGTTTTTACTTTTTTTCTTTGAATAAAATGGTCTTGCTAAGAAATTTTGTTGTAGAATTTATTTAAAAAGGAATCTTCTCCTTTCTGTTCTTATTTGGAGGGAAGGGAGATGACACTGCCACAGAAATCCATGGTTTTCTTTAATTCTGCCAACTTTTCTAGAAAAGTTGAAGTCAAGTGCTTAAAATAGTCTAAGTCTTATTCTTGTAACCTACATTCCAAAGAGTTTATCCACTCTTAATGCCTGCCTCCCTTCTCTGGGATACAGAGTTCTCTTCTTACATCCCTACAACTGAGGACAGTTACTTGCAAATAGGGGCCCTGTTAATTTATTCATATAGTTCTTATTTGATTTTGCCACCTGGATATTACCGACTGACATAGTAACAAGAAAGGGAGTTTCAGGTAGAATAATTAAGACTTGAAAGTGATTAATGGCAAAATGATGATATATTTCGTTCAAGTAGACAAGTATATATAGACACAGGCCAGTGTTTATTTCAAACCACCCATGAAAACATAATTAGGTTAGATACATACATATTACATAGGTTAGATTACATACATATTAAGCGTATGTAAACATAGGCTGCCATCTCATTGAAAAAATATTTCCAGAGCATCTACTCCTTATAAGGTTATTTCTTCCTTTAAGCTCTAAGAGGTTTTCAAAAGTGTCTGCAGATAATGCATGTACATGGCCATATATAAACCCCTGAGCTAGAAGTCAGTATCAATTCTGGTAGGAGATGCCAGCTTGGAATAAACAGATTTCATAAAGCCTATGTGTGAATGTGCCTGATGATCTGTGGCCTTGAAATAATCTTTCAGTGTCAAGAGCTTAAGGGTGTGCTGGGAGAGCCAAAATGCTGAAAGGTTAATTTTCCTAGGAGGGAGAAAAAATACCCCAGCTATTAGAACTGAGAGAGGGAAAGCAAAAGAGAAATAACTGCCAAATCACTGCACACTTCCTAAAGGGATTCCAAAACTGTGACCCACTGACATTCTCAGGTATGCATGAATTCTCTGAGCTATATTAAATTTCATTTTCCACTTGACAATATAACATCTATATAAACATACTCCAGATCTGTCTTCTACTTGGTAATCACTAACCATGACTACTTACATTTACATCAATTAAAAAGAAACAAAGTTAAAATTCAGTTCCTCCGTTGCACTGGCGACATTCAAGGGGTCTGCATCATAGGTGGAGAGGACACTGCACAGCACAGCAGCAGAACATCTCCCACTGCACAGAATTCTGTTTGGACAGCTCTGCCCTGAGTGACCAACTCACCACTAGTGACCCACACAGCTTCAAAGACCATTATCTGGTCTTGGAAATCAAGTCAGTGCCAAGTAAGGAAACTTTATGTGCCAGGCTTGTGTTGCCTTACTGTTAAGCATTGTCTTACTGTTCTTCAGCACACACCCAGAAAACAGGTACTGCTTTTATCACCACTTTATAGCTCAGAAATCTGAAGGTCAGAGTAGACTTGTAACTTGCCAAAGAGGCTAGAGCTATCAAGTAGCAGAGCCAAAATCTGCACCAAGACCAAAGTTCTTAATCAAACATTTTTCTAGAAAATTGATAAGAACACATTTGCTGATTAAAGCAGCAAATGATGCATTCAAAAGCCGTTAGAGGGCGCTGCACAAAGGCAGATTTTACAATAGTTCAAATATAAATGACACCGCTAAAAGACATGCTGGAGATCAAAGAACCCGTATGTCTTTGTGGTCAGACCACTGGCATGTTGTAACAGGCAATTTAGTTTTGGCAAAGCATCAACTTTCTCATTAAAAGTTAACGTTAATTAGAATTATAGTGGTTTCATTGTTTCTCTCTTTTGTAGACTTATTTTGACTATCAAAGTTGCAAGCTACAGATGTCCACACTTAATTTTATGTTCAGGCACACAAAATTATAATACAATTTACCTGATTTCAAAGACCCACAATAATTCTGTTACTTTATGGTTACTCATGCATCATTCAAGTTTGAGGACAGTAGGCTTTTGACTACCCATTCATGATTCTGTAGTAAAATTAGTAAGATTACAAGGTAATTAAATCTGTGTACCTTCAGTTAATGCCTTGACACAGGACAACCTATGTTACTAGCCTTGATCCAGAGTTGTTAACTGTATTCACAGAGCTTCAAAATGGCAACTTTATCTAGGAGGCTCATATTTTATAATTCTTAAAATTCTGACTGGTGGTACATAGGAGATGTTAACTGCTGTCAGCAAAAAGATCTTTCTGTATCATGAGAATATATTCAATCACTCCTTGCTGGACAAGATCAATGAGCACAGAATTCAAACAATGAACACACACAGGACAACCTGAAAGCTGGGCTCATAGATGAATGATTCACCCTCTCCAAAAGAAAAACAACCTTTAATTTTTAGAAAAACACTTGAGGAAAAAAAAGTAACCCTTTCAACCCCTAGCGACTGTTTTGGCTAGCAGAGATCAGAGATGGGAAATGCCTTACTGCTGACTACTTTCTTAGATCTACTTACTCCAAGAAAGACTATTTATAAATACTTCAAAAGGGCATCTGAGGAAGGTAACACAAGTAATTTTTTACCTTTTTTAAGCAACACAACAATCTACCAAAGAACTTTCAAAAACCCATTTTTTAAAAAAGATTTATTTATTTATGCATACAAGCACTGGGGTACAGGCCAGAGTTGGGGGGGGTGAGAGAATTCACCAAAGTGGGGAACAGAACGGGCAGGGGCAGATCGACTGAAATACACTGCTGAGGGGAGCAGCGGGCAAGGCAGGAGGGGTCTGCCTGCGCCATGTGGGTCACCTCCCCAGCCAGCAGCAGGGATTGAACTCATGCTGCAGTGGCTGTGGTTTGCTTCATAGCGCATTGTGTAACTCACTGCCCCACCAGGGAGGACCCCAAAAACCCATTTTTTACAAAGAGTAAATAAAAAACTTTTCAGTTTCCAAGCCAACAAACTAGACTGAAGATTTGGCCTTTTAGCTGATGAAAAGGAACCTGAGCATTCCGATATAAAGCAAATGCAAAGAACATCATAAAGTTCCTTTAAGGGTGGCACAAGGTAATTAAATCTGGAAAGTGAAAAAAAGAAAAAAGCACTGCCTGCTGAAAGCCTGGGCTTGCTTAAGCAGCTTTAAAAACTCCTGCTTCTGTTAGAAGCTACATCAACATAGTACTTTGTGTAACCAGTTTTTAACTATAATTTAGTCCTTAAAAAGTACAACTTTCAAAATAATTCACAAAGTTGGAAGCAAGAAAGTATATCAAAACCTCATCTTTCCGAGTAGAGAGGGAGTCCAGGTGCAGTAAGTTTCCGCTGATCCCTATTACACAATTTTCCAAACAATGCTCTAGTCCGCAGACTTGAGTCCTGATCTGGGCAAAACCAGTCCAACCCAACGCAAAAGCGGGATGAACAAGTAGGCTCCCAGACTCTCACGGTGGGAAGGGTTAAGGCACCGCTTACCCAGGGAGCAACTTTGCACTTTGCCCGCTTTTAACACTGGGTGGGGCAAAAACTGGTGCTCCCGGACTGCGGCAGAGGAAACCAGCCCCTCTCGGTGTAGAGAAACTGGAGTCCACAGGAATCCTCAAAAAGGACAGACCAGAAAGTCCCCCTTCCGCACTTGGGGAAAGGTAGAAAGGGTGAAGTTCCGCCCCTCCTCCCCCAGGCCGGCGTGGGCGGTAAGGGGCGGGGCGGAGGAAGTCAGCTTCCTGGAGGGAAGGTGGGGGGGAAGGGAAGGAGAAGGGAGAAGGTCTGGCGGTACCGCACTGGCACTGGGGCGCTGTCCGGTTCCTATTCAGAGCACACTGGCACAGAAGCGCCGTCCCGGTGCGCACGCCCTGGCACAGTCTCTGGCACTGTCCTGACCAGCCTGCAGGCAGCCCAAGCCCAGAATGGAGATCCCGCCGACTCACTTCCCCGCTTCCCGGGCAGCCTCCGTGGCAGAGAGCTGCATTAACTACCAGCAAGGTTCCCCGCATCAGGTGTTCTTGGTGCACACCGTGCAGCAGGCCAGCCTGGAGGTGAGTCGGTGGAAGGGCGCGGTGCTGGGGTGAGTATGGTCCCTCACTTAAGGGACATGCACTTAAGGGACTGGAGAACTCTAGCCTCTGGGCACAGTCCGTAGCTGTTGTTCTCAGGGAAGACTGAGGAGCCACACAGCTTTTCTAAGCATTAACTACCAGGAAATGGGAGAATGTTCTAAAAGAGGACCAGCATTTCCCTTTCCCCCACTGAGACTTTCAAAGGGTTAAACGAAATGTTTTTAAGGTCTCAGCAAACAAACTAATTTCCATTTACTAAAATCTAATGGATTTGAGAATGACCCTTATTTATCTGACACACAAGTTTAGTTGCTCTTAGTCTCTAAGAGCTGAGAGGGAGTAGATATTATTTCAAAACTGCACCTGATACAATAATTACATATAATCTCTCTCAATTGTATTTTGATTCAAAGTCGAAATAAGTATAAATTTAGTTAAAGTATCACTTTGCTGGTCCATTGTTTTACCACTAAAAATAATACCAATGTCTCTAACCACTCTAGTAACTCTACTTAAAGCGGAATTCACCTTCATTAAACATTATTTGCTGGCTACACAGGGCTTTATGAAAAATCTTTTCAATAGTGTATCCTAATTGCCATCTTCAGATAAAAAGTTATGTCCAGATTTCTTATGTAGAGAATTTAGGATCACATATCAGAGGATGAGTGACAGTGAACCGTTACCCATTTTGTTTAGATATGGTTTTATTCGCTCTTGTTCTCATCCCAAATGACCTTAGAGGGCATCTTTAAATGGTATGTACACACTGACTTGCCTTTTTCGATGTCTAAGTCTTTAAATTTAATCTCACCAGCTAACCACCCCCCCACCAAGTTAGAATGAATTCTTCAAAAAATGCAAAGACTTTAGTTGTTGTTATTAATAGCTCATTTTTTATATTTAGGATATTCCAGGAAGGGGACATAAATACCGCCTTAAATTTTCAGTGGAAGAAATTATCCAAAAAGTAAGTAAAATGTCCTGTATTATTAAAGTTTGATTCTAAACATTCCAGGTCACCTTTGCTGATCAAATCACTGATTAATTTACTTTTGTTGTTCTTTTTAAGTCATTTTGAAAACCCTGCCTCAAAAAAATAATGATCACACAAGGTCCAATTTTTACTCTTTGTGAGATGCATGAAGTACTTCTATTGAACTATCTAGAAAACAGACTCTATTTCAGCTCAAATAAATTCCCTTTTAAAATGTTATATCCTCACAGGGAAGTATGCACTTATGCCTAACAACTTAACTCTTAAATCATCATCATTTTTCTGCCTTTTCCCATTCTGTTTTTGATTTATTTAAAGAAAACAAATGCCTTTAGACTAGAATGACCAACTGATAGTCATGTTAAAGATCTCTCAGTAATGAGACTGAGAATTTTTGTTAAGTATGCACCTGCTAAGTTATTGAGACTAGCTTAAAAGAAATTGTAACTTGTATCATAATCATCTTGAAATTTAAAAAAGCCTGCCCTTTTATTGAGCATAATCCAGAAGACATACAGGGTAATGTAAGGAGATTCATCAAAAGACATTTGAGCTAGCAGACAGTCAACTTTACAAAGCAGAAACAATGCCACAATCTTCTAACTTTATATCTAAATAGGCTGTTGTATATGGGTCTCAGAAAACTGTTGTAACTTCTGGAGCAGAGACTAAGAGTAACCAGAGTCTGGAGGTAGCATATAGTGTCAGACTAAAATCTAGATTGCAAAAGGCTACCCTATTAATACTGAAATACAGAATTTTAAGATAATTTACAGGATTATAAGACCTATAAGAAAGTAATATGTTATTTTAGAAATCTCTAAGAAAATTACTAGGCCACGCCCAATTAGACATCTCTGGAATCAGAAACGTTTAAGTTTGAACCACACCACCATTAGAGAGCCAGTGCTTGTAAGTGTTATATATCAAAGAATAATAACTTAGTAATGGACAGCCATTTACATGTAAAGATCTTTGCAAAATGTTTCAAACAGCAAGTTACAGTGAACTGCACAGCAGAAGTACTTTACCCTCCAGTGGGACAAGATACTGCACCAGAAGTTAACTTCACATTTGAAGGAGAAATTGGAAAAAATCCAGATGAAGAAGATAACACATTTTATCAAAGACTCAAGTCCATGAAGGAACCACTAGAAGCACAAAATATTCCAGGTATATAAATATGACATGGAATTCCAGCCCCCCTCCCAATTTTTAGATCAAAATCAATTATCTATGTTCAAAATGGTTAACATGTTGGAAATATACTAACTATTGCTAAGTATTACCAATCCACCAACCAAAAAAAGCCTCAGAAACTTAAGAGATCCATGGCTTAATTATTTTCTGTACACCATCTGAGGAAAATTAAGACATGACTTAGAATTCAAATTTTTTTTAAAAACTAATACTTTCTATATAAATAATCATACAAATGTTTATCCCACCAGACAGTTTTGGAAACGTAGCTCCAGAAATGAAGCCAGTTCGACACTTAGCCTGGGTTGCCTGTGGTTATATCATATGGCAGAATTCTACTGAAAACACATGGTATAAAATGGCAAAAATTCAAACTGTCAAGCAAGTGGTAAGTAATTTTTATAAAATACACTACTAAAGGGGCTAATATTTACTAAAAGTGTTAGAATTTATATGACTGGATGATTAGTGCCTCTTTAGTCATTTTATGTTTTAAACACTGAAGTTACAAATGGTAGAGAAGGTGAAGATACAGTTTTAAGACAGTGAATAAACAATAGATTATTTCCTTTGGGAACCTAAATATCGTAACAGTCATGCACTACTAAAACTGCCTCTGCTTTTTTCCTCTACTGCAGTGGTGGTTCTGTCGCTAATTGGAGACATCCCCCGAAGAGACCATCCCATACAAAATATTAGCATCTCAGTCTTTGTACAGCTTGTTGCATACAATTTTTTTAATAAGACATTTAGTCATAATTTACAGTCTCCTATCTCGTTGCTAACCTTGTGTTTTCTTGTCTGATATGACTATATAAAACCGCCTCCTGAAACTTTAAAGCGATAAAAAGACACCTTTGAATAAAAGGTTAAAACCTATAAAAGGTTAAAAAAAATACATCAGCTAGTAGTAACTCATGGAAATTTATAAAATCAAGAGTGCAAAGATACCACACAATACATTTTTAGTCTGTGCCAAGAGAAAAGGACTATCTGACTGACCTGTCTCAGCTTGTTGGTAACAAACTGCAAAGCAGCTGGAAGCACCTTTACTCCACAGGTTTTTGTAACCACTAGCTAAATACCTGTGGGCACTGGAAGGCAGGATACCCAGTTATAGTACTTAACATGATGCCAAATACCTAACACAATATTACTGCACAAATATTACTACTACAACGTTTTAAGAAAGTTTTTTTCTAATGCATTTTTATAAACCTCGGCCTTGGTTACAACATTCCTACAGGAGTACTGGGATTTCAAATAATTAACTGGCCCAAATGACAAAGGCTCTACTATCATAATCATGACTTTCAAGCCCCGTTTCTAACAGCCAAGTATGCCTAAGAGGTGCTAACAGTTTTATGAAAGAAAACGCCTTAATCAACCCTCCATCAAATTGTAGTTTTGTAAAGTGTTAATGAAACTCTCTGCAGGATTGAACCACTGCTTTAGTCTATACATATTCTATACCTTTATAGATGTATTTATACACACATATTAATGAGCTAACATTTAAGAAACCTTACGATTTTTCTATTATCTTTAAAGAAGGATTTATTTGTTGGTATAATCAAAGAAAGGATTACATCAAAATACCATAAGGAGAGAATGTACACTATTATCTGACCCTCAGGCCATATTTATAAAGCACTACAACTGATGAAACCACAGAAGCCTTGTGCTACCCTTTGGAATCTTGGGCTGGCTTGAATACATCGATTAAGAGTCATAGAACCTTATGTAAGCACAGCAAATTGCCCATGACTAAGGTTTTAAACTATGTGGATGCAATATTTCTTAATGCTTTGTGCATAAACAGTATTTATAGCATCAGCTATAAACTGGTACAGGTCAAAACTTTAATTACAAAATCAGATATCAATGATTACATTTTTCTATGTTCAGTTTTTTTAAAGAAAATTTCTATTTTAAACTTGGTTTAAGTATAAATACTCATTTTAGTAGTTTAAATTCATGCTTTTTTGAACAATGGAATACTCAAGAATCATGAACAACTACAGACTATAATATTCTCAAGCAGCTGCCACAGTTTGGAAAATGAAAACACAAAGGGTAAAATGCTTCAAGTAACAAGTGAAAAATGATGATTTTTAAAATTTAGTTTGAAAGAAAATTTAACATAAGAGAATAAGTTTTCTGTGAACCTAAAGTGAAATAAATTACATTTGCTTTTTATTTTTACTTAAATGGAAGTAATATAATCATCTACAAATGAAAATACCATATATCATTTTTACCAGTAATACTAAGTTTTGAACACCACTTTCATTTTTTGTTACAGCAAAGAAATGATGACTTCATTGAGTTAGACTATACTGTTCTACTTCATGACATTGCATCTCAGGTAAAATTTACCTTTATTTGCTGCAGTTTTGAAAACTGAGATATTTTACAGCCATAGTATACCTTATTAATTTTGAAAAATTGAATTCCTGTAAATTAAAAAATACAAGTATATTATACTTGTACCAATTTAACTTGTTTTGTGCTCCTCTTCATGAGGATTGCCTCGTCACTAATAAGATATAAGCCCAACGCTAGTCTCTTAAATGTTTTCTGAATTGTATCACAGCATTAATTTTCTTCACTTGCAGGAGATTATTCCTTGGCAAATGCAAGTTCTCTGGCACCCACAATATGGTACTAAAGTAAAACATAACAGTCGCCTGCCAAAGAAAGCACAACTGGAATAAATGAAGACCCTAACACTGGATGAAGTGTAAACATGCTTATTAATATGTATGCCAGCCTTCACTGGTATTTAGCTTAAAGGGCCAAATAAACCCCAAAGTGTCACTGTGTATAAATGTCTTAATTACACTGTAGAAAGAAGCATATAGATTCCATAATAAAGTGTCACAATGTAAAACAGTCTTAATGGTAATAATGCCATGCATATCCCATAATAAAAAGTTTCAATTCCAGCTTTATGTTTAATTGTATTGCATACTTACGGGACTGGGGCAGTGATGGTCTCTCTGAAGGCAACTTTAGGCTTTCCTGTGATACAAGAGCAGCCATATTCTCTTTCCAACCTCTAAAAAGAGTGGGTAAGATAATTTTTTCATATATTTAAATAAAAAATCATATGTTGTCAGAATTTTCTACTATCTCAACCGCAAAGATAAGCTCATACCAGAATTTGTAATCTTAACTTTGGTTTCATTCAGACCTTTCCTGGGTTAGTACAGGCCCCTTCTCTCTCTTTTATCTACATTATGATACTGTTCAAGAAACTGGAGAAGAAATAGGCAAGAAAACCCTGCAGACTGCACAGTGGTGGCTGTCATTCTCAGGTCTCTCCCTTAGGCTGTCTTCCTGACAAGGCTGGGACCAGGATTAACTTGACCCAGCTAACCATGACCTGGGTATGGTGTTTAATTGTGATGCAAATCCCAGGCCTGCAACAGTTCTAGATCACTACATCACTTTACAATAAAGATTTAGAGATTAAGAACAACTCATTTGTAACACCTAAGAGAAGGAGTCCATTAGTCTATATGTGGATACAAACCTGAATAAAGTTTGAAGCAGCAGTATTAGTTTATGGTCACTAGATTGTGAATTACTGAGTTACTCTTAACAAAACAGATCATTACCTGAGCATAGATTTCCAAGTGTAACTCTCCCATTCCAGATACAATTGTCTCTTTGCTCTCAGTGTCAAAGTGGACTTTAAATGTGGGGTCTTCTCTTGTAAACCTGCCAATACCTTTTGAAAATTTTTCCAGGTCATTCTTTAAAAGAAGAAAGTTACACACTTTACTAAGCATGATAACCAATAGGACTGTTTAAATAACTACTGAATAATCTTAGTTAAACAATAATCATTTACATCTGGTTCATTAGTGATACCCTATTAGAAGAGCTTGGGTACAACACAGCCAAGAAAGCAGGGAACAGTTAGTTGATAGAATTTTCTTTCTATACCAAAATATGAGAGTAAAACTTAACTCTGTGTACTTTCCTATAATATTAACAAAATGTCCATTTGTGGGAAACTGCATATAAAACAAAGTAGAATGTGCATTGTTACATTTCAGAAATCCTACACATAGCCATAGTCAAAAGAATCAGCGTGTCTACCAAGACTATACTACAGATTCAAGCAGCAAAGTTCCAAGACCAAGAGTAAGATAAATTTCAGAGACTTCCTCTTTAAAACAATTTGCTGGGATGTAGTGTGATGCGTCATTATTCTCCTTTGAAGTAATTCCACATGAAGTATGCAGAGTAATGTTTCTCTGAGGATATGCCCTAATCCTCCCCAATCTGAAACTGTCATTTCACAAAACAAAGGGAGCTTTGAAGAGATGATTAAGGATAGACTTCGAGATGGGGAAGACCGCCCTGAATAACCTCAGTGTAACTAATGTAATTACATGAACTTTAAAATGGAAGTGGAACACTGAGGGAAGAGGAATACTGACAGAGGGCCCAGGAACATAGGGTAGGAACCTAACGGATCTGAGGAGGCAGGAGAGCACTAAAGCAGGAGATGGATTCATTTCACTGCTGGCAGCACCGAAGACAGGCTCAGGGTCATGGGCCTAGGAAGAAGGCAGTCTCTAGAGCAAGGAAAACTTTTGGGTGAGTCAGCAAGGAAATGAGGATCCCAATTCAATAGCTACAAAGAGGTGATTTCTGTCAATGATTTGGACAAGGAAGTCAACTATCCCTTAGAAATTCCAGAAAGGAGATTAGCCCTTGACCTTAGCCCCTTTCAGATCTCTGACTTGAACAACAGTAAAATAATACATTTGTGTTGTTTTAAGTCACCAAGCTTGTGGTCTTCTTACTACATTGAGGTGACACTGGTTTATAACACTATATAGGATTTAAATGACATAGGATGACCCCCTTCAGGTGCTGTTACCTAAGGAAAGTTCTATGGCAGCAATAGGAAACTTACAGCCCCTGAATCACTACTGTTAATAACTACCACATGTGCCTGGACCGGTGCTATATGTTTTGAGTGTTATTTCAAATTCTAAAAACAGTGATGTCAAAAACAAACAACAAAAACAGCAACATTTTCAGGTAAGAAAACCAGGTACTGAGAGGTTAAGACCACAGAGCAAAGCTGGCGCTAAGTATAGGTAGTCAGTCTCCGAAGTCGTACTGGCTCCCTAAACTAGTCAGATAGCTCTTTACAGGAAGGTCACCACTGCCCCACTTTGAGACTCACAGCTTCATGATCTGACTTAACTTACTCCAGACACCAAAACTGACTTAACCCCCAGATGCCAAAAAACCGTTCCACATAAATGTTATACATAATATCAATATGTATTTGCTTTTCCTTCATTATTGTTAGACTATCAACTTATGTAGACTACAAATGTCTTATAAACTCTGGATTTAGGGATGAAGAAGCATCTTTAATGTTTAGCCCTGCAAATTCTGAAGGGAAAAACAAACAATTTAACAAAGCGCTTTGAACCATCTGTGGCATATGACTGTGGCAAGATGAAAGATTTGCCTTTCCTCAGATTTCTGAGATGCAACGATTTAGTGTCTTGCCACTTCAACATTCTATTTTCTATATTGAGAATGGTCTGGAAAATCTCAACTTCCCCCAAACAGATGAAGTAAATCAGATTATGTTCTGCAAATGATAGTTCCCAGTTGAGAAGAGGTCATCAAAAGTTCTCTCAATGCATGAATTAGTTTCAATTATCATATTAATGTGATTGTTATAAGCATCAACTTAAGAACTAAACAATTATGGTTTAAGATCAGGACTAATTCCAATGGCAAGTAAGGTGAAAACAAAATCTAATGTTGGCTTTGTAAAAAGTTAAATGGCATTGACTCCAATCATAAAACTTGTATTTGAAAGTGAGAAAAAGTCTTTCTTGCAGGTTTTCCATGTTATAATTAGACATTTACTTTACAATTACCACAAATTTAGAAATATTATATAATACATAGACAATCTATTATATAATACATAGACTTTACAGTGTTGTTTCACTGTAACTTAGAACATATGCCCCTGTTTCTCCCTTTCTATCTCTTTAGGATCTGATATAGGAGGTTATGATTACTATTCTGGACTCAACAATGAAGTGGCAAAGCACAGTTTTGTGAATACCATTAAACTATTCTAGTATCAAAAGAGGAAACAGAGGCCCTAAGGCTGCTGATTATCACAAGATAATACGTACTATGGAGACAGATGAAAAAGAGCTGCAGTCTAATATACTGAGCTTATAAATCAAATTCCTACCTTGTTAGAAGGCTTCATTGCTATTGAAATGACAGGATCAGGAACATGAATTGACTCCTAAAATATTTTTTAAAAAAACAGAGAATTCAAATATAATATTGTAGAGATAGGGGTAGATTAATTTTGATATACTACTTTCTAACAGAACAAAGGACAAACAGCATTTTTAGGTTACACAATATGTATCTTGGTAGTCTACTTTACATAAATATATTAGTAAATAAAGGTGTTGACTTGTATCATCTCCCAAAGTAAGAAAAATAAATCTATTAATTGTTTAACACCCTCAAGTTATTGACACTTTCAGTTTAACATAATCATTACAATTGACATGCTGAGATATGGAATTCTTATTTACTAATGGCTACAACTGCTATTGCTATTTTCTGACTAAGTTATTCTACTGAATCAAAATGTACAACAATCACTGAAAAGAAAAACAGGAAGAGCACAGATTCTTTCTATGTATGATACCTCATTTAATCACAACCTTGAGGAGTAGATATTATTATCCACAATTTATAAATAAAGTCACTAAAAGTCTTAGAAAATAAAATAATCTAGCCCAAGGCACCAGAGGTGAACCTCACCAAGGTTTCAAAACCTGGGCACTTTTCCTCCACCTGGGCACAACCTCCAATTCTTTCACGATGGTAAAGTGTTCTTAGAAGGCCTGATCAGTAACACAAAATATCTCCCTTATGAAAATTCCCTTAAAAAGTGTGTAAATTTCATTGATTTTTTTGGTAGTACTTATATCAACACAGAAAGCCAGACAGTAAAGAGTATTTTATACCAAAAAACCTAATTTATAAAAACATGAATTCATCATCTGTACAGTAACTACCATCATGCACACATATTAAAGGAACCAGTTCTTATGTAAATGACCCATCACAAATTTCTTCACTGCAGGACCTGCTCTCCTTTGTACTCACTTAACTGAATTCAGGAAAGGGCCCAGTCTCATAAACTAAAGGCTATACTGTAGGAGAGCTGATCTCCTCTAAAGACAAAAAAAAATGGAATAAAGGGGATTTAGAGTCCAGAACCACACACTTCCCTTCAGGGTCACCTCAATGATGAAATGGGACATGCACACCACAGGGCAGGCTCATGCAGAAAGACGGACTGCTTCAGTTCTTGCCTTTGAGCCTTGTTCTGTTATCCCCATGTCTAGTCTTAATGTTACTATGTGGTCTTGCAATTCTCCAGGGGAATGGAGGAAAGGGTCTATTTTCTGGCTGCTACAAAGGGGCACTCCATTGGGATTAGCCTGATTATGGTGACAGGAATTACAGAAGGACCCCCAATGGGAAGGTAGGTCTCAGGGAGAGGATTCAGAGCCACACAGTTTAGTTGTAACTAGTGGAGCTTTTCCCTTCATACTTAACTTCAGAAGGTCACAGAATTATTTTACCACTAAAATACAGTTACCACAGCTTAAATAGCACACTTGTATAACTAACATTCAAAGAGCCATGGCCAGTCTATACTTAATGCCTGTGGCATGCAATGAAAACTTCTGTAGCTGTTTTACTAAAATACTAAAAGTACTACCAAAACTTTTGAAACTCAATTGATGAACAGCTTTGAAAAGGTAAGACTTACCATAGAGAGGCCGCTACTGTCTTTGTTTGTGAATGTGTCTCCACTAGCACAGTCAATGCCAAACAATGCACAGATGTCTCCTGCAAACACTTGTTCAACATCCTAATAAAGAAATAATGCAAAATGATTCTTGCAAGTGATATAAATCAGGACATGGTAACTAAAAAATAGCTGCACAATACACACATGTAAAAAACAAACATGGCAGAACTTAATCATGAATTCTACAAAGAATGAATTAGGTAGAAACAATGCAACACCACTATCAAACATGGTAAGGCCCTTCTTAATCAGTGTCCAACCTAAACCATATGTAATCAACAAGATCTTACTATAAACGAAAACTCAGAGCTAATGGAATCATTATTTAGAGGATCCACAGTACTGAGAGAACACAGTTTGGTCCAACAATGAGATGTATGTAACAAAGATGTACAATAAAAACCTGCAAAGGAAGTTTTGAAAACAAAAGCAGGAGAATGGAGCCCACTGTACTTAAAATCTTAATTTCTAAATTTCGAACACATGCAAACAGTCAAGAAAACACAGGAAATCTAAGAACAAAGCATTGGTGCCTCTAAGCTTCCTAGTTTTGTCCTTTAATATTGACAGTTCATTCATAACAGCTGTTGCTATATGTGTGTCTCTCTTTAATGGTTACACAGCTGTACAGTTCTCACAGCTGCGATAGTCACTAAACCTGCTAGTGTGCCCCCTGCTGTCCATACCACAGATAGCAATGCTCTCTGATTTCGAAAGATTGCCTGTTCATCCTCAGAACAGACAAGTTATGGATACCAACAAATTGCTGAATGTCATAAGGTTTTGCTTAGACTGATACATTCACGCAGATATATAGAGGTGAGCTGAACTGAGAAAGAGTGGGAATAGAAGACAACCTCACACCAGATACTCCTGCCAAGGTCTAAGAGCCACAAAAGGCTAGGACAGATTTAGGACTAACCTAAGTATATAAGGCAAAAACCAAAGCTTATCTCCCAGATCAAGTTTTATATTTTCAGATGGATTTCAATACCCCCAGTACTCCTCTGAGAGTCTTCAGTAGGAATAAAAAGCACTAGGGTTAAAACAGGGCTTTTACAATATCCATATGTCTGAAAGTAAATCTACTGAACAATGTAGGAAATTATTTATGAATCTATTACCCTCACCTTTGACAACCATAATTCCGTTGTCCCAAATACCTACTCTATTCTATGTAATGATAGCTCTTAAGGAAAGTGCTGAATCTTACATTCTGAGCCTCAGGGAATTTAATGTACAAGTCCCTTCTCCATAACCTTGACCACTGAGAAAATATATTTAACTCACGGTACAGAATGTGTTCTTAATATCTGCTAACATGAAAGTGCTATATCAGAATTATAGCACATCTAAGTATGAAAGAAAGAGCTAGAAGTGATTTTCAACTAGAAGTGATTTTCTGGCAGGGCTCAAAACCATAAGAAGGTAGTTCAATTTCCCTTGCATTAGAGAAATTTCTGATCTCACCAAAATGACTCTGTACTTGCCTCCATCATGTCAGCATGCATGCGAACTAGTCGCTGTACCCGCACCTTCTTTCCTGTCCTTGTGTTATAAATAGTGTCACCCTTCTTCAACTCTCCTTGATAATTGCGAACATAAGTTAATTGTCCAAATCGACCTGCCTAGAAGGCAAAAAGAATGAAAAATAAAAATTAAAGGAGAACGTCACAACTTACCTCAGAATAGTCCCTATCAATTTTAATAGCACATCTTATCTACATGTTCTGGTTTACTCTCATAAACTACTTTACCACTAGCTTTGAACAAATGTGGTGGTAGATCTTTTTGGTATCATAATCCAAGATGTGCTCTGCTTCATCTGAAATGTCATTAGAAATTTTTTTAAAATAGCTATACTTTTGTCCTCTAGTATTATTTCGTAAGTTCAGTTTAATACAAAACTAAACAAATAACAAAAATAAAGTATGACTACTGGAAAGACCTCATCATTAGAAATGGTAAGACTGTTATATATCTAAATAAATCCAATAATCATCTAGAAAACTATATAAATAGGAGTTGACTGAACACAATGAATAATAAAGGATTAATTCCTTCTGAATACTGACAACAGTTTTAATAGTTGTAAATCATATCCACATTAACTTATAGGTTTAACACAACAGCTATCAATGTCCCAAGAGGAATTTTGAAGCATTCTAAAAGGATTATTATAAAGCAACAGGACAATGAAAATAAAAGCATCTGATACCTAAATCAATTAACATGGAGGAGGAAGAAGAGAGTAACATGTTGTCTAAGAAAACGAATCAGAGACTAGACTATCCAAAGGATCACACAAATAGCCATCATATACTAACCTAAGTAGAATCCTCAAACAAAAATTAATGAAACAGCGCCTCCAGATAGCACAGGGGTTAAAGTCTCAATGCTATCAAATTATATATTATTGGTGTAGATGTATTTATAAGCTACTGTCTCAAGAGTTCAATCAAGAGGCAGGAGTGACCCACACGGCAGACGTCTCTTGACTCATCTGCTGCTCCCCTCAACAGTGTATTTCACTAGATCCTGCTCTGTTCCCCATTCTATCTCTGGTGTATCCTCTCACCCCTCTCCACCTCTGGCCTACCCCCCAGTCCTTGTATACAAAAATAAATCGTAATAACAATTAAATAAAAGACAAACCCCAAACCAAAACACACACAAAAAATAACAAAATGGCAATTGAACAGAGGTCTCTAACCACCATTTAAATGTAAGTGGCCTGCTATGAAGCAAACCACAGCCACTACAGCACCAGTTCGATCCCTGCCACCGGCTGGGGAGGTGACCCACATGGCGCAGCAGACCTCTCTTGCTGCACCCGCTGCTCCCCTCAGCAGTGTATTTCGGTTGATCTGCCTGTGCTGTTCCCCACTCTGTCTGGTGGATTCTCTCACACCCCCACCCCCCCCCGCACCTCTGGCCTGTACCCGCCCCCTCCCCCCATGCTTGTATGCATAAATAAATAAATCTTTTAAAAAAAATAATAAATGTAAGTGGCCTGAATTCACCAGTCAAAAGATGTAGAGTAGTTGACTGGGATTTCAAAACAAAGTCCAACCTCTGCTGCTTATAAGAAACCCACCTTACCAATGAAGATAAGCACAGACAGACTTAAAAGCTGGAATATAATTATACAAGCAGATAGCAACCAGATACATTCAGGAACAGCTATACTTACATTTGATAAAACAGACTTCCAACTAAGAAAGATAATAAGAGGTAGTAATGGACACTATGATTACAATAAGAAACAACACTTGTACATACATCTACACCAATAATTTATACTAATACAATAGCAATAACATCATAAAGACATCTACACCAAAAGATGGAGCACTAAAATACATTAAGATAATTATTAATAGAACTAAAGAGAGATATTAATAACAATAATACTATGGGATTTTAATATCCATTTACAACAATGGATCAAAGATAAAGAATAAATAAGAATAAATAGCCTTAAATGAGGAGTTAGAACAAATAGGTCTAAAAGTCTAAAAGAAAAGACAATTTCTACATGTAGTAAATACTTTAGAAAGCAACTTACCTCCAGTTTAAAAGCCAGGCCTACAAATGGATGGGAACTGTCTCTTTTCGAGTTCATTAAGATTTTGGTTTTCTCTTTTGAGTCACTTAAAATAAAAGAAATGTAAATGTATCATACAGTATTTGGTATTTATTTGCTATCAATTTGTTTCATCAGCGAGTATGAATTGAGAAAAAATACAACTGCTAAATATTCCTGACCCCACTCATAAGAGAAATTTCACTGAGAAAGGTCAGTAAAAATAACTCCTCTGGGTTACTCTTAGGGTCAATTACTACATTGTGAGAAGACCAGTACAAACTGGGGGGGGGGGGGGGGGGAGAGAGAAGAACAACAATTAATGAGTCTGAAAAGGCTTGAAGCTTTTTTTTTTTACTTTTTTTAACATAACCAACATGGCTGACCCCAAGTAAAGAAGTTTTCTGATGTACTTTTATACATAATAAAACAAAATTCTAACTCACAAGTAGTAACTGATATAATAAGCATTTTTTCTGTATGTCAAAACTGTTAACTAACTAGAGGTGATATTTTTCAATTACGAAAAAAGGAAAAGTCACAAACACAACTAAATAACAAGAACTATTCTTAAATTCTTTCACAGTATATAAATGTTAAAGAATTTCTGCATAAACTAAGATTCCACTTCCAAGACTTACTCCTCCTGATTGAGAATTGCATAATTCTGGACCTCTGATGGATTTGGGAGGTATTCTAAAACAGCATCTAAAAGAGGCTGAACTCCTTTGTTCTTCAAGGCACTTCCCAAAAAGACAGGAGTAAATGATCTACTTAGAGTAGCTCTTCGAATTGCAAGCTACAAAAGAAAAATATTTAATTAATCTTAAAAACTGCATTTTGTATTTTGGGTTCATTACAAACAAACAAATGAGTGCAATGACTAAACTTATCCACTGAAGTACTGGCTCTAGTACCAACTAGAAGCAGATCTTCTATAACTTAAGTTCAAAATACAAAAATAAAAGTAAAAGAAGTATCTGTTCCTTTTTTAAGCTAGGAAGCAATTTACTGTAAAACAGTTTTCAAATCTTTCAGAATGTCACTAATCTTCTATTTGGTGTACATCTACACAGAAAAAATAGACAAGCACAATGTATGCTAACAATAAAGGGAAAAGTAATAGATATACACCAAAAAAGAAAATCTCTGTATATGCCAGAAACTATTAACTGGTAACTTGTTTTAGGGAGGGAGCAGAGAACTGAGCAAATGGGAGATAAGGTGGGAGATTTTTTTACTGTAAATCTTTGTATACTTTTTATGTTTAAACCATATGAAAATATCCTCTATTAAACCCATGGGGACAACAACTGATGTCAAATATATATAAAGAAAAAAAGAGAACATATCCTCTACTGAAAACAAGTTATTTAACCAACTTTCCCCCCTTAAATATGGAAGCCAAACAGTACAAAACATTCATAAATTAAGGGCCATGACTAGCACCATCACAGTGTCCCACTAGCTGAGCATGTCTCAGATGAAGCAGCGCAAACAGACTGTAACTCTAGCATACAAACTGCCACTGCAGAAACACAGAGCCACCATACAATTATTTCCCAGTTCCCATGAAAAGGCAGAAAACTAGCTATTCTAAAAATGCTTAAAGCAAAACATTATAACCACAATTTCTAAACATCACAAAGAAAAGTAGAACAGCTGAGCACTATGAAAGGAAGTATAAAGAGACAATAAGCACAGGAGGAAGCAATTACTCTTTGAAATTTGCTTTTGCTATTTATTGCCTAGAGTCAGAAGAGGGTAAGTCGTTAACCATTCAGGCTCCCCTAGCCAGCTGGTCACACCGTGACTGTCCATCTCTCCCTAACATGCAAGGGACATATAGGAATCTTATGTTTACTTTACATCCATAGAATAGTAAAACTGAGTGGCAGGTTGGCAAAAAGTAGATAGTAGGGTGTATCCATTATACACCCTAACAAAAGCTTTGTTTTTCCAAAAATTTCCCTTTTTTTAAAAAAGATTTTATTTATTTATGCATACAAGAGCTGGGGTATAGGCCAGAGGCACAGGGATAGGTGTTAAGAGGGTTCAGAGACAGAGTGGGGAGCAGAACAGGCAGACTGACTGAAATACACTGCTGAGGGGAGTAGCAGGCAAGGCAGGAGAGGTCTGCCTGCGCCATGTGGGTTCCTTCCCTGGCCGGGGATCGAACCTGTGCTGCAGTGGCTGCGGAAGCCCCACAGTGCGGCGCTCAACCCTTTGAGCCACCAGGGAGGCCTCAAATTTCCCTTCTTTTTATAAGAATCACTTTCACACTTGAAAACTGTTGCCTTTCCACTGTCCCTAATTACAATATAGCCACCAACAATACAGGAAACATAGTCAAATATCCTATGAAGACAGAGGGAACACTGCAGGATGCTTAGAAAGACCTGTTTGCAAAGCTGGCCCCCGGCTGCAATGTGGAAACCAGGATTTCAGGAGGGCAGCTATCACTTCCAGACTGATGCAAATGGTTCCCTGTGCCCCGCTGTCTGTACATATAATGTGGGATGTGCCAAACACCTGCTTTCCTTCTGGTGATCTGGAATTTGGGTACAAGCTAGGCAGAGAATTTCAGTGTCTTGGACACTGAGTTTCTAAGGATCTTCCCCAGCAGACATTTCCCAGGTGCTATATGGACTCTACTAGTGGGTTAGGCAGGTTCCACACGATATTCCTGGGAGAGGACTTACACATGGTTTCTTTTGGATGTCACCTCCGATGCCTTTTCCCTTTTCTACTTTGGTCTGTGTCTTTTCACTCTAATAAATCATACCTGTGAGTGCAACCATGCTGAGTTCTTATGAGCCTCAGAACCTGAGAGCGGTCTTGGGGCACTGGCACATTCCCATCACTAGACAAAAGCCCTACTTTCTGTTGTGGTTGTCAGGACACAATACTTGACTTTACTCCGGACCTGGACCTTCCTACACAGCATTTCTTACTCCTTAGAGGGCTAAGGTGCTAAGTCCTTGGTAAGTGGAAAGCACTCAAGTTGTAAGATATAAGTAAGCCTTGGTTTCACCAGGCTCTTTCCCTATACATCTGATCTACTATAAATTCCATGAGTACAGTGTCTTATACACAATTACTTCTCTAGTCTCTGTCAAGTGCACTAAGGGGGACTGGGCAAAACGAGCACCAGGTTTGTTTTCTTAATTACTATGTAAAACATAAAACGTATCATTGTAGCTAAGTGTAAAATTCTTTGGTGCTAAGTACATTTCCATTGTGCTAATTACCACTAGCCATCTCCCGAACTTTTTCATCACCCCAAGCTGAAACTCTGCACCCATTAAACTCCCCATTTTGCCCTGCTCCCAGCCTCTGGCAACCACTGTTCTACTTTCTGTCTCTAGGAATTTGACTATTTTGAGTAGCTCATGTATGCACAATCACATAATACTGTCCTCTTGTGTCTGGCTTCTTTCACTTACCATAACTTCTTCAAGGTTTATCCTCCTTTGTAGCACAAACTAGACTATCATTCCCTTTTGAAGCCAAATATTTGGTTGTGTGTAGATACACACAAAATACACACCCACATTTTGTTTATCCATTCACCTATTGATGGTCATTTGGCTTGCTTCCACCTTTTGGCTACGGTTAACAGTACTGCTATCACGATGGTGTAAAAATAAGTGTTTGAGTCCCTGCTTTCAATTCTCCTGGATATACCCAGAAGTGGACCTGCTAGATACATGGTAGTTCTACGTTTAATTCTTTTGAGCAATTTCTGTACTATTTCTCATAGTGACTAGATCATTTTACATTACCACCACCAAGAGATCTAATTTGTCCACACTTTTTTCCTATAAATACCCATCTAAATGGATAAAGTGGTATCTCATTATGGTTTTGATTTGCTTTCCTTTTGATTAGGAATGTTGAGAATCATTTTGTGTGCTTATAGGCCATTTTTTATCTTCTATGGAGAAATCTATAATCGAAAAATGATGATCAGTCTTAGGCAGGGAACTTCTTTTTATTTCTAAAGAGCTACACAATGAAGTTAAAAAAAATCCCCGACGGCATTCCAAATAGGTCAGTAGTATATATACCAACATGTAGTCTGTAAACGTAGCAGCCTTGTTTCTTAACCTGTCATATTGCTGTAATGTTTATATAACTTTCTTCTTAGTAGGGATATAGCCAAGATATTGGCTGCTTACAAATAAGCTATGACTCTTTAAACACTTTAAGATATTACATAACTCACCATTAACTTTTTAAAATACTTATCAAGTATTTCTTGAAGAAATCAATTAATTATGCTAAATAAATTAAATCAGAGTCCATTAATAAAACCCATGCATAAAGCATCATGTCCTCGTCCTGCTCCTCTATCCTCTTTTTCTTGTTAATATCAGACTTAGTTTGCTAGCACTCGCCTTTAAATCAGAAACTGAAGGGGTTTTTTCTTCAAGGAACATTTCCCCAAGTTGCTCATCGGAATTGGCAACACATTCTATGAGCTCCTTCCGGTGGTCAGCTGCCGCTGCCCTGAATTCTGCAGGAATTTCCTCGTATCGAACAGTTTGACTAAGAAAGGAAATATTTCATTTGGTTTTTGAAGAACATTCAATTAAAACACACTGTTAATGAAAAATATAAAACAATGACTAAGATATGTTAGATGATAAATTTGCATTAAGATGGCAGATGAGACTAATATATATCTTTAATATTCAGATATAACAGTGGTTAAAAATAATTTAAACAGTCAAAGCAAATTGCTCAGTAATATATGATGAAAAACGGAAGCACCAAGATTCAAAGCCAACCTGACTCCAAAACCCTACTAGGTTCATGAAAATTCTATTAACCAAGTTAATCAGAGTATCAAGGAGGATTAAAGACCTGATTACTCCCTTCCACTAATAACAAATTCAGTCAAACTATTTTTAACATAGAATAGCTCGCTTTGGAGTAAAAAGATCACTAAATATGACAGACTCTTCAACCCTGACCCCAGTTCTCCATTCCTCTAGGGGCTGAACAGGTAACAATCACAGATAAAATATATACGACTGAAAAATGGAAAAATCTAAAATTTAAAAAGTTTTCGAAGAACTTTTTTAAAAGTGGAAATTAATTTCAAAAAATATCTTTTCTGAAAACACACTCCAAAATTTACAAAGTAAAAGAAATCAACTGCAAACAAACAAAAATAATTCTTATTATCCTAAAGAATGCCCTCCACTGTCTTCAAAGTTTAATCTCATCTTTCCTGGTAAGCTCCTGGTTCTTAGCCTTTCATGTCAGAATCAACTGTGGAGTCCTTTTCAAAATATTTATATGCAGTTCTCTAGAGCTGGGGACAAAGCAGTATGTAAACCTACTGAAAAAACTCTGTCCTCTTGGGCCTTACATTCTAAGGAACGATTGATTAACTCTATTATTACTGAGTGGTCACGACCAAGTGAGAGAGATGCCTCCCTCACCGGACAGGCTCATCTTCCTTCCCTGCCTGTAAGATGGCTGATGAGGACAAATGACAGAGTCAACTGAACACAACAGTGCCCTTCACCATGGGTAAGATCAGTAACCCTGTTTCACAGCAGAGGAAAGACCTTTAGAGAAAATGCCAGATCTCTGGGAGCACTCCTCAGAAAGCAATCTCATAGGGGACTCCTCAAGTTGCTAGATCAGTACATTCAATGTGACGTGCATATCTGCAACATTCTTCTGAATGCCAAAGTTTTGAAACCACTGAGCAATTATAGTGGTTTGTATGCAAAGGTCACTCAAAAGTTTACTGACAGACCAAATACCATACAAGTTACCAATTTGCTTGCATCTTGCAATGCCCAAATCACATTTGTTCAATTTTAGCTACTTCTGTATATCAATCTTATCTTTATAAATCCCATGGAGTATGCAGAAGTATTTATGACTCCTGTTTTCTGTCCAGTTATCATCACAATACCCATATATAGTAGTTTTTCCATAAAAATTTGTAGACTGAATAAATGAACAAGTGAAAAAAGAGATAATATACTATTAGCCCAAGTTGAA
Source organism: Galemys pyrenaicus (assembly GCA_019455555.1). NCBI lineage: Eukaryota > Metazoa > Chordata > Mammalia > Eulipotyphla > Talpidae > Galemys > Galemys pyrenaicus. The sequence continues at coordinate 9,498,429 of JAGFMF010011796.1, forward strand.
GACCTCCTCCTACCACATCCACATGTCATAACGTGATTTAAATATTTTATCTAAAAAATAACATATTCTTAGAATAAATACTGAGCAAAAACAGGAAGCAGCTATGATTAAAGGCATGAAAACCACCATTTTAGAGGATATTCTTCCAGTCACATTTTAAAAAAATAGTCACTATATTTTAAAGAACTCATCCTGTCTTTCTCTTTGATCCTTTTTAAAATACACTATTTTAAGAGTATATTTTTAACACTTACCCAAAGTCTCCATCAAAATAGATGGCTCGTTCTTCAATAAGATCTATAATACCCTTAAACGCACCCTCCAAACCAATTGGTAACTGCACAAATGCTGCATTATGACTAAGTTTAGACCTGAAAAATAAAAATACAAATGTTTACTTTCCCCCCAAATCCATTTGAAATGACTAAATATACAAGGAAATCAACAGCAGATGTTGTATCACTATTGGGAGTCATCAGCAACAGTTGGGAACAAACTGACAAGCAAACTCACATATTCAGGAAGTCATAAGCTTATTTAGCCAGCAAAAAGAACTGAGTCCCAAATACTGTGGATCAGAAACTGAAGGGGGAAATGGGTGGTTGACAGGAATGAAAGAAGGGCAGGATAATCATGCCCACATTGCATTCTTGATTCTGGAGAAGCTGAGCCCAGCTAACTGCAGATGTTCTTAAGAGGAAATCTTCGAAAATAAGCATTAAAGTTGGGCACTGGGCCTCCCTGGTGGCGCAGTGGGTTAAGCAACGCACTATGAAGCAAACCGCAGCTACTGCAACATGAGTTCGATCCCTGCTGCCGGCCAGTGTGGGGACCCACATGGCACAGCGGACCTCTCCTGCCTCGCCCGCTGCTCTCCTCAGCAATATGTTTCAGTCAGTCTGCCTGTTCTGTTCCCGGCTCTGTCTCTGGTGAATCCCCTCAACTCCCTGGACTCTGGCCTGTACCCACAGCTCTTGTATGCATAAATAAATAAAATGTTTAAAAAATAAATAAATAAAGTTAGGCACTTACCATCAGGCTGTACCCCAATCAGGCACAAACCACTGAACAGCAACCATACTCATGACAGGATTCTCACTCAGAAAATATGCTCCAATCACCGTATAGTCTAGAATGCAAGTCTCATCTATAACTATGGTTCAATAACTAAGAATCACCAAGTATTTGAGGAAACCAAGCATTAAAAGAAATTAAAGTTCAAGAAACAATACTAGAAAGAAAAGAGTTACTAGAACAAAGGTCTGAAAATTAGCTCTATTAATAAAGATAATGCGTTGCCTCCCTGCTGGCACAAGGGACTGGGCCCTGCACTGTGAAGCATCTGCAGCCACTGCAACACGAATCTGATTCCTAGCCAGGGAGGTGACCCACGTGGCGCAGCACACCCTCCTGCCTCCTCGCCTGCTGCTCCCCTCAGCAGTGTGTTTCAGTCAATCTGCCTATTCTGTTCCCCACTCTTTCTCTGGCGAATCCTCTCACCCCCCCAAACCTCTGGCCTGTACCCCAGTTCTGTATGAATAAATCTTTAAAAAAATAAAGATAATGCAATACAAGAGTAAATATGGAAAGTAACTATGTAATTGCTGAAATTAAGAAAAAAACGAACAGGCTAACTAACAGGAGGAAAGCAGGATATTCCTTCTGCTGAAGGGATAATAATCCTGATTATTACCCAGATTAAATTCAAGAATTTGCTTATAACTCACTGTAAAATGAGGAAACAGAAAGTAAAGTAGAAAAGACATGAGACCAGATGTAGGAATTCCAAAGTCCACTTAATGAGAGTTACAAAATGAGAAAATAGATAAAAGGGAGTAGAGCAAAGAACCAAGAAGTCCAACAAATGCTAAAGGAGACCTTTCCTGGAATTCAAAAGACTTTTTTAGCAAGAAAATTTTACAATACCCAAGAAAGAACATTTTATTCTCAAATCTACTCTCCACCAGAGTGCCGTGAAACACTGAGCTCAAAGTGCCCAACACCGCTGACTTGTCCTCAGATACATCACTCTTCGTCTCTCCAGTACCACAAACTTCAGTCACATCCATCAGCTCTGCCATGAGGGGGCTTGAGTGGAAACTCTACATCTGCATCTATGTCTACAAAAGGTAGGGAGTCAAAAACCGACTCTTTTCAAAGACTATGTGAAATATATAGAAAGCAACTGTTGCTGTTGTCCCAGTAATATGTCATCATGTGAAAGCAAGAAGACATGGGTACTACCTGGGGAGGATCCTCTAGATTTGTCTAAATAAACACAAAATACTTTTAAAATATATTCTAGCTTGTAACTTTTTCTTTTTTTTTAAGATTTACTTATTTATGCATACAAGCACTAGGGTACAGGCCAGAGGTAAGAGGAGGGTGACAGAATCCACCAGACAGAGTAGGGAACAGAACAGGCAGATCTATTGAAATACACTGCTGAGGGGAGCAGTGGGCAAGGCAGGAGAGGTCTGCCTGTGCCATATGGGTCACCTCCCCAGTCGGCGGCAGGGATTGAACTCGTGCTGCAGTTTGCTTCATAGTGCATTGCTTAACCCACTGCGCCACCAGGGAGGGCCCCAGCTTATAACTTTTTCAATTATTGTAAAATAGTATGAATTGTCAGACTGTTTTCTGAATTCATCTTCAATCTCCCTATAAATTTAAATAGTATTTTCTCCATCTACAGAGAAGGTAGTCAACAAACTACTGACCTCTGTGTTCCGCTTATTAAGTCACATAATTAAATGTTTAAAAGAAAAATAATGTTAAGGATAAAGCTTAATGACTCCGATTTAGTTATTCTTTGGATATAAGGTCTATTATCCAAATGATCAAACCTCCCCTTCCTTTTTAAGGTACAGTACCTCATTTGCTGCAGGGCCCTAGCTGGGTTAGAGCCCACTCGATCCAGTTTATTAATGAAAGTTAGAAATGGAACATCATAGCGCTTCATCTGACGATTAACAGTCATAGTCTGGCACTGCACCCCACCAACAGCACAGAGAACAAGGATTGCTCCATCCAACACTCGCAGGGCCCTTTCAACTTCTATTGTGAAGTCCACATGTCCTACAGGAGAAAAAGAGGTGTGGGGTCTTAAGGCAGTCTAAATTAAGAAGTTTTATCTTAGTTCACTACATAAGTCTTTTAATTAGAAGGTAGATTCCGTAAACCACCATTCTTTCACTCACCTTCGGGTCCGGGGCCCAACAAGATCACTTCAAAAAGATTGGGGGCACCAGCACCTTTGTAAATTCTAACAAAATGTGAACAAGAACCTGCCAACTCACTATTTGTACTGTTCTTCAAGGATAAGAAATGGAAAAATGTAGGAAAAAATGCTTTTGCCACCAACACAGATTTCTCTTAGGATTTCAGTCACAATTTTGAGTATATATATATAGAGAGAGAGTCAAGTATATATATATAATCAAATATATATATATATTTTAAGATTTATTTATTTATGCATACAAGAGCTGGGGTACAGGTCAGTCGTGGGAGGTCAGGATTCACCAGACAGAGTGGAGAGCAGAACAGGCAGACTGAAACACACTGCCAAGGACAGCAGCGGGTGAGGCAGGAGAGGTCTGCTATGCCTTGTGGGTCCCCACCCTGGCTGGCAGCAGGGATCGAACTTGTGCTGCAGTGGCTGTAGTTTGCTTCACACTGCGCCACTAGGGAGGCCCAATTTTGAGTATATTTTGATACTCAAAAACAACTTGAGTCATAATAGGGAATTAAATATGCTTTTGTCAAAACCAGCTTCGATAAAACCATGAATTCCACTCACCAGGAGTGTCTATAATGTTGATATTAACATCTTTCCACATGGTATAAGTGGCAGCTGACTGAATAGTGATTCCTCTTTGTCTCTCCAGCTCCATGGAATCCATAACAGCACCAACTCCATCTTTACCTTTCACCTAAACACAAAGAAAGGAATTGAAATTTCTTATATTCCAAGAAGGAAAAGAAATCCTTACCCATGTAGAACCAGAACAGTTAATAGGTAGAATTTCAGAAAAACTGAACCATCAAAGTCTATCAAGTCATGAAATAGAACACTGACTGGAGGTTTCATATAACCCTTGTTTCACTGCCTTCCAAGGAGCTGCTAACAGCAATGAGAGTCCATTGCAGAGGAATTCTTGCTTCTCTGCACTGTTCCTGCCAAACAGCCTGGCAGTCTGTAAGCTGACAGTCAGAGAAAGGATCTTTCTCAGCTGTGCTACATGTGGATGCTGAGGCCTTGGTAGAAAAGGATTCAACTTTTAAAGTTATGTGATTTAATAAAATGACTTTTTAAGTTGATGTAACACTGGTTTACAACACTGATGTGATTCAAAGACACAGGATCATACCTTCTCAGAAGCACGTCACTAGACCACACCCACCAATGCACCCCAGACTTCCACCACAATCCATAGTACCCTCTTTCCACTTTCACAAAAAGACCTTTATTGGGAGAAATATTTTAAATTGGACAGCTAAGTTATTCATTGATATGGTAATTTCTTCAGAGAAGTTAATATTTTTCTTATTTTTTGTTTTGATGAAAGCATTTAACTATTACGTTCATACTACATATCATCTTAAGGCCCTGTCTCAGCTAATATTAAAAATATTTCTCTATATAATTAAAAATTACATAAATACTATTTTAATGCTACTTATAGGTACATCATATTGACTTAACATTCTTAGGAGACAGCCTACCCAAGACTCCACAATTGATGGCCTTAGAGAACTAAGAGTAGCATTTCAAGTCAACGTCAACTAACCTCTTTGTGATATAACTTTGATTAAAAAACTAGTTATCATTTTTTTAATCTTCTAGATTGTGTGAAGTTTATTAAATCATAACTGCCAAACAACGAAAACCAAAAGCTAAATCTCGAAATAACCATGAAGTACAAACCTCATGCATTTTTGCAATTCTGCCAGTGTAGTAAAGCACTCGTTCTGTTAATGTAGTTTTCCCAGAATCAATATGTGCTGAAATTCCAATATTTCGTATTTTTTCATTAGGAATCACCCCTGATGAACACCATCTGCAGGGCTTCCATTTAACCTGAAAAGACAAGAGTTCTGTTCAATGTTTTTTTCCTTTTATAAGAAATAACAATGGCTAATTAGAATGGATTTGGGACATATCTTTCCTCAAAAGAATATAATGAACACAAAACATCATAGGAGATGGAATAGAAAGGCAAGAGAAGGACTATCCACCTGTAAACAAAGGAGAAACTGTGAAAGGGTGGAAAAGACATTAAAAGTCAATAAATAAATCAGAAAAAAAAAAGCAGTCGAAATACGAGGGAGCATATACTTTACCAACTGTTACAGTTTTGAAAAGACACACTGAGGCTGAAAGACTCAGAGAGACACAGCTCCCAAAAAACTAAGTAGGAAATACAGTTTCTAGTTTAAATTTTACTTTGTAGTTCACAGGTAGCAAGGGGATGTTTGAGGATTTATACTCTATGCAGTGGGGCTCAGAGCACCCGTACAGTTGAATACAAGACATTTAATGAAAATGTCTTAAATTATTTTATCATGGCGGTGGAAGAGTTAACCTGCACTTTATATCAAGACACAATATAAACCCATCACTAAAGGACTGCACTTCCAAAACGCACGGAGCCACTTCTGGGGCGAAGGGGAGCCAAAGGGGAGCCCCCTTGGAAAAGGGGGCTAATGCATTAAATGGAATTTGGGAGACAGACGCTCGGTTGATTAACTCCCAGTGACCGCAGAAAGCAAACAAGGTTTGCATGAAAGGATAAGCTCAACTCCTATTTGATTCCTCTCTACTCGGCGCTCCAAGGCAAAAATAACAACTTTAATCCTCTATGTTAACTGATAAGAAGCAAGAAAAATATTGGGAAGACTAAGGTTAATCAAATGACTCAGGATCTGCTGAGAAGAGACGGTCAGCCCAAAGACAGCATAATGAGAATTGCACTACAATTCCCTAGACCTGGGCTTGAGTCCTAGACACACTACCTTTTTCAGCAGTCAAGCCCTGTATTGCAATCACTGCTCTAAGTTCCACAAATACGAGACGTTATGGGCCCTGTGCAACCTTCCGGCACTGAAACCATGCTTCCGAGTAACTAGAAACCTCCAAGTACCGAGCCCGACCGCCCGCACGTGCAGTTCGGGTCAGGGGGCACGGGGGTCAGATTCAACTCCTCCCCGCCCGGAGTCTCACCGCCCGCACTCGGGGCTGTGGTGAGGGGGTCCTTGCTCCCTTCATCGGGAGGACAATCCAGGTACAGTACCTGCCTCCCCGGCCAGCTCCAGAAGGATGGGACCCCAGCGAGCGGCCCGCGACCCCGAGCCGCTGTAGCGGCAGCGACCCCCAGCAGCCTCATGACAACTCCGCACAGGCTCCGAGGTCCCGCGGCCCCAGGTCCCCTCTCCTGTCAGCGCTTTAGCCTGGAGCGCTCAAAGTCACGCCGCAAGGTGCGCTGGGGACATTTCCGGGGCGAAGGTCGCAAGAGAGGCGAGAGGAAGGAAGGGGAGGAGCGCTGGCCCTCGGAGGCGGGGAAGAGGAGAGGCCAGGCCCTCCGCCGCTCTGGCGTCCTCTACCGATAGGGAGGAGAAAGTGCAGGCACTTTCCGAAGCGCGGCATCGCGGGCTCCCAGGAAAAAGCCACTTTTCTAGTAGTCGCATTGCCTATGCAGCAATTGGAGAGATTCTTATTAAGTGAGATGCATATGTTTTATCTGTGCTATTACAAATGTGAAAAATTGGCCTCTAGGACATGCTCTAAAAAGAACATGGAAAAGTAGTGAACTATCTATAACGTGCTTTTTAAAAATGTCCTAATGTTGACATTGTTCGATGTTAAACATTATCTTCCCAGTCCCTATGCCCTGCGTTCATGCCACTTCCACTTGAATCTCTTAGAGGTAACTCGACTTTTGTGTGTCCAAAACGGAGTTTCTGATCTTCCTCCCCAAATCACTTCATTAATGATTTGATTCTCCACATATATATACCTTGCAGCACTGCCTTCAACAGGAGACCGGACCTCGCCGCTCTCCACTACATCGCCGCAGTTTACGAGCTCCCTGCGGAACTACCGTCATCATCTTCAGGTGACCCCTCTCTGCTGTCCTGCTGTTTTGCAGATTGCCGTAATGACTTCCTAAAGGTCACCAGCTCTTGCTCCGCTGCTACGTACACGGTTCTCAGCACAACCGCGCCACGTCCTTTCTGCTGAAAACAGCCATCCAGTGAATTCACTGTTAACTCTATGTTAGTGTATATTTGAACTTTCCATAACTAAAACTTAAAAACCAAACTGTGAAATACTTTCCCCCACCCCATCTAGAATGGAAACTGTAAGGCCAGCTGGAGGAGTGGTTCTTTGCAACACCACTTTTGTTTGAGCCACATCGGTTTCTGTTGATGTCCACAAAGTCAGGCTTTGCCCTTCCCAGATGCCAGGACTTGCCTCAGTTCCTCTCTTTCTTCTCAAATACTATCCATCAATGAGGTCCCTAACTAACCCTTCAAAAACAGCAAGCTCCTCCTTTTCTATCTTCTCACCAGCTTCATTTTCCCTTAGAGCATTTTCTTGCATGTATTTAGACATCGTACCTATTGTCTGACTTCCCCAATGAGATTGTAAGTTTCACGAGGAAGGTAATTTTGTTTTGTTAATTGCTGTATTTTTTTTAATGTGGTAGATGTTCATAAATATTTACTTAAAAAATGAGTGAGATAAAATAAATAGAAATCAGTAAATTATAGGTTTAGGCTCAATGATGAATTTTGAATTTACTTTTTTTATATTATCCAAGTATTAATTTGCAAAAAAGGACTTATAAACTGCTTTGATGAATTAATGCACTGATGTTGAGTTTGTTTCATTTCACTAGTTCAAAAAACTAGTCTTCATAAATGTAAGTTTTTATATATACATTATGTAAATAGACAAGATTAAGACTTTTAATTTATAGTAATAATTATACTTATATAATTATAACAAAATGGCATGTCTATACATTGAATTGACCATTTCCTTAAGTGAAAGTTAATATGCATTGTCTTGTATGTATATGTACTTTCTATAATGTACATTACATTCTATACTATCTTATTTATATTAATCACTGCTTTTGGAACAGTATAATCCAAAAAGTGGTGATTTCATAATTCCCTGCCCCAGCTAATGAAGGTTGAAGTTGAGCTGTGAGGGGAAGCTAAAAAGGACTTGGAACAGGACACAGAAGACTTGGAGGAAGCAGACAGACAAGTGAAGAAAAAGCCACGGGTAGGTCTTGGCCTTGGACTTGGACCAGAGACTTGGTAACTTGAAAGGAGACACTGGGAAGAAACTTGAGTAAGAGACCCAGGGAGTGGCTGACAATGGCAGCCTTTTGACTTGATTTGCATTTTCATTTTGCTCCCTTCCTTCCACACTTGCCTGGCCTCTTCTGCCCCTTTTCTTTTTTTAAATTTTTTTAAAAGATATATTTATTTAGGCATACAAGCACTGGGGTACAGACCAGAGTTGCAGGAGATGAAAGGATCCACCAGAGACAGAATGGGGCACAGATTAACTGAAACACACTGCTGAGGGGAGCAGCAGGCTAGGCAGGAAAGGTCTGCTGCTCCATGTGGGTCACCTGCCTGACAGCAGCGATGGAACTTATGCGGCAGTGGCTTTGGTTTGCTTCATTGTGCTTTGCTTAACCCATTGTGCCACCAGGGAGGCCCCTCTGCCCCTTCTCTATGGTTTGCTGCCAGAAGGTGCCTTAGGCTTGTGGCAAGCTTTCGGGTCTCAATGGCCCTGCATTGGGTCCACACTGTTTGGCCATTTACCTACTAGCTCAGTAACTTGAAGTCATTGGAAAATTATATTCTTTCACTTCTATTGCACACTGACGTTCTTTTCTATCAAAGGTTTTATGCCCTAAGAGTATATGGTGAATGGCAGAACCCACTTAGTGAATGAAGGTTTGAGGAGATCTCAGGGTGCCCCTCAGTCTACTTGCTAACACTTGAACAAAAATAGTCAACTTTTTACTCCAGAGAGAAAACTGGAAGTCAAAAACCCAGAACTGTGTAGCTATATGTCCATGTTATAGATTACCTCCATGATTTTAAAGTTTCAAAAACACACATATAATGTCCCTCAAGGTGTTTGCACATTTGTTAATTCAGTCACTTTTTAACGTATAAGAATAAAGACAAATTGAGACTAACAAAGTTTTACTTAGAAATTTTCAAGTACCTGTGGACTAAACATTTTCTAGAATACTGAAAAGTTCACTAGAATCTAAAAATTATAATTTTGGCTAATACATTTAACCCTACCCTATTATACTTAATTTATAAGATAAATGACATCTGTATTACAATTTTATATAAACACGATTTTGTATTTTGTAGTTTTACACTATTTGTGGACTCAATAACTTATTTGACCTATAAGATCAATATAGGAAACTTAGAAATTTTAAATCAGAAGTTTTATATTAACTAATTAAATCTGGAATAGATGATTTTAAATATTCATTGTTTTGCATAAAACCATCCACTTAGCAGAAAGTTCATAAATTTCTTTTAAAATGTACTTTAAAAAATGTACTTTGTAAACCTTATATTTGTAAACATTAGTTCATATTTAAAGGTTCCTCTTTGATCATGAAATTTCTTTTACCATAACCATGGAAACTATTTAAATTCACTTATTTTTTTTTTTTTGGTTCACATTTTTTAAGCAAAAGAAACAGTTTGTTGGCATTTATCTTTTAGACACTTTGTACTGTGTATTTGGACTGGATAGTCCTAGATTGCACATAACAGAATGATTTTTTTTACATTTTTTTCTTTTAATTTTTTCAGATGGGAGGAAAATATATGAAGGGCAACAGGAAAAAGTATAAGCTAGAGGGAGGGAATTTTACATCACTCAAATTAAAATGTTTTTAAATTTGAGTTTCAGAAAAAAATTGGTTCTATTAAAATATTTTAGTTTGAGCAAAAATTGGAATCAGGCAGCACCAAACCAGAAGTGATTTTGAGTGCTCCACCAGCAAAAGCTAGGGTGCTTTTGCAGAGAAGAGAACATGGCAAGTACATCACCTATGATGCACTTAAGTGGTTGCCTTGTTTGGTAAAGTCTAGTTGGCTGTGATTTGTTGTTTTTAGGTTTTTCTTTCTTAACTCTAAAGTATTTTAGACTTAGGCTTTACATTTCTTATGTAGGCTCAGTCTAATGGCCTCCTAGTTTAATTAATACAAATACGAAATTATCTCTGTCAAAGGCTACGTACCTTCCTTCTTCAAGGAAGAAGAGGAGAAAAGGCAAATGTAAAAAATCCTGAAGTGTAGAAATAAAAGACAGGCAGTCTTCTACATAAAATGGTATCTTTTAGGCAGTAGCACAAAGATTCTCCTCCTGCGGCTTTGTTTTGTGGTGTTCTTCTATGGCATCCCCTTAAGTCTTTGTTCATGCCAAAATTCTCCAGAATGGTCACAAAAACTCTTCACTACAATTATGCCAGTAGGTAATACAAGTCTACTAGCTCACAAAGCCATGAAAAAGTTGCCTGATGTTCTAGCAAATATTATATTAAGTCTTTCTGTTCAGGCTTTAATACTAATGTCAAATCACTTGACTACTGAGCTGAGAATCAAGTAGTTAGAAGTTAGATTGATAGATCTTTGCCAAACCGAACATCTCATATGCACAAAAGACTGAAAATTTTCACAGACAATAATACAAGATGGTGGGGAAGCTAACAAGATGGGAGATGGTGTCTGAAAGTCAAATTCACCAGAGGACACCAAAGTCTGATTGGCATTCCCGATTCCCAGAGACATTAATAAGCATTACACTGGGGCAAAGAGATCACAAGAATCCAGATCTATTGAAAAACCCACACAATCAGGGATAGAGCCTAAAGAGATCTCAGTGTGGGGCCTCCCTGGTGGCACAGTGGGTTAAGCAACACACTATGAAGCAAACCGCAGCCACTGCAGCACGAGTTCGATCCCTGCTGCCGGCCAGGGAGGGGACCCACATGGCGCGGCAGACCTCTCCTGCTGTGCCCGCTGCTCCCCTCAGCAGTGTACTTCTGTTGATCTTACTGTTCTGCTCCCGCTCTCTGTGGTGAATCCTCTCACCCCCCCACACCTCTGGCCTGTACCCCAGTGCTTGTACGCATAAATAAATAAATCTTTAAAAAAAAAAAAAGAGATCTCAGTGTACCTTATAACCAGATTGAAGGTAGTAATTGCTGCAGTGCGGGTTTAAGTCACACCACACTTCAGTAGAATCTAAAAGTTGTCTTAACTCGATTAAAGACCACTGTCTTAGTCCAGTCAGGCTGCTATAACAAAAATAATATAGACTTGACAGTTTATAAACTGTAGAGGTTTATCTCACATAGTTCTGGAGTTCAAGAGATTTGGAGTCTGGTGAGTCCCTACTTCCTAGTGCATAGAGTGAGAACTTCTGTCTTCACAAAGCAGGAAGAATGAAGGAGCTCTTTGGGGTCTCTTTTGTTAACACCACTAACCTTACTCATGAAGGCTCTACCCTCATGACATAATCACTTCCCATGGGCTTATCTCTAAATGTCATCACATTACAACAAGTTATACCACCATCTGATTTCAGTGTGTTCCTGCCACTACCTGATGACAGTAAAGGACAATAAAGTCATGGAGGTGGAATAATAAAAAACTATCACTGAGACTGCAAGTACCAGGGAAATTTCAAAAGTGGCAAGGAGCCTAAGTGTGCAACCTGGCCTAATCATCATCAAATTGTTTATAATCTTGCATTTTCAAGACCCAGGGTTACAGAGAAGTCAAATGGCTTTCCTTAAAGAGAAAAATAATAGGTGAACCACAAACTACAGAGAACCTTCTTTTGTATACTGATAAAGCTGACTTTAGCATGATGTTAAAAATTAATCTAAAAAAAGTCACAACCAGCATCATCATTTGAACATAAAGAATTGGCACTTAATTTCTATTTGTCTCACATTTTATAAATGTCCCTGTAAGATTCACAGAGGCATAAGAAAAAATATATTCAATTTTTATTTGGTTTCTACATTAAAGATATTTGGAAGAAAAAGTTTCTGAATTCTCTATGATATATAGGTATTATAGTTTGAAGTACATTGATGATCAATGTGTTTTCATATTAGAATATAATGATTCAAGTTATCAGTGTAATGATCTAGGCAAAAGGTAACTAGCATCTACTCTTTCAAGATTTTTCTCTTTCTTTCAAGTTTTTCTCTATCAATTGAATTTATACAAAGATATTATTTAAAGTTTATGCCTTTTGGCAATTTCCTGCTATGTTATCAGTATACTAAAAGGTATGCATAAGAGCAAAATTTAACCTCTTTCATGCACACTCAATTACTTTCACTTATAAAAATGAACTCACACATATGCATCTCATTTACTATGCTCCATTCAGTTTCCATGCCTAATAAAGGCTAGTAAAATAACAGGCTATGATACAGAATATTAGAAGATAAGCACAATCATATAATCCTGCTTCCAAAGTTAAAGGAGAAAAATACTTAGAGTGATACTGAATTTTCTTTTCTTCCCCCACCCCTTAACAGAAACACTTATTAAAGAACAAAGACTTTAACTCAAGAGTTGAAATTTTATATTTTCATAAACTTCAAACCTCTTCTATTAAAACAGAACAATGCTTGAACTCTAAAATAAAAATGCTATGGCTGATTTTTAAATGATGTAATTACAAAAGGGAACAAGCGCATTATTAAGGACCTTGCTCAAACACACACATCACCTGTCTAAGAAATTTTGAGACAATCAATCATTCAGGTTATAGAATACCAAAGGTATTTTCTAAATGTCACAGAATGGTTGAACAGAGTTCACTCCAACTTTGGAATGTTAACCTTGGAGTAGATTAAGCGGTTTGTGAGAAAGGAGAGCAGAAAAATACTACCTTAAAAAGCTAAAGAAAGGTCAATATAAAGTCTGGTGAGTGTTAAGAATGTGATATGGAATAAAAAGAATACACTGTATAGAGAAACTATAAGAAGAAAACTCATGCATGCTAGTAATTTAAAATATCTCTGAAAATAATAATCTCTGATTATTCATGTTTTTTTAATCAAAATAACTAACTTCTCATCAAACAGTGCCATTTTAATTTTGCTTTATTTTATTTAAATTTTGCTTTATTTTATTTCAATCTAGCAGGCTACATAGTGCACTATAAAACCAAAATAAATTATTTAGATCTTTATCATCAACCTAGTACAGTTGAAGGAAAATCAAACTATTTTTTCAACATATTACCTTCCTATAACTAGTTATAAATGACAGAACTAGTTTTACATTCAATATTAAATATAAGAGAATATATATTTAACAGAAAATTGGTAAATTAAATCAGTAAAAATTAGTATGTTTAGTTTTATATAATGTTTAAAAATTTATTTGCACTGTTTTGAAACAGGGTTTTATTATTAAAGCAAGGACAATATAAAGCTAGCACTTCCAAGAACATTCAGATTGCAGAAGAAAGTTGCTAATAAGTACAGTATTGATTTAACAAGAGATTGGTCTTATGTATATTACCCAGCACCATTACTTTCTCTTTTAAAACAACCAAAATTAAATAAATCAAATGCAAGGCCATTTATTTTTTGTTGATTTTCACAGGTGATCCTTTGATGTTGAGTTTGTCCACAAAAGCATTTGATTTCCCCTTTTCGATGGCTGGATTTTGATGAGATTTCTCCCTGGGAAATATACATTTGAACATTAATATCATTTAGAATATGATTAGCAGTTTAAGATTTTATTTTTTTATTTATTTATGCATACAAGAGCTGGGGTACAGGCCAGAGTCCAGGGAGGTGAGAGAATTCACCAGAGTAGGGAACAGAACAGGCAGACTGACTGAAACACACTGCTGAGGGGAGTAGGGGGCGAGGCAGGAGAGGTCTGCTGCACCATGTGGGTTCCCTCCCTGGCCCGCAGCAGGGATTGAACTCATGCTGCAGTGGCTGCTGCAGTGGCTGTGGTTTGCTTCATAGTGCGTTGCTTAACCCACTGCGCCACCAGGGAGGCCCGATGGTTAGCAGTTTATAAATCAATACAAACACGTAAAAATCACTGTAATTTAAGGAAATTTTTATCCTAAAAGTCCCTTACTAGCTTTGAAAAATATTATGCAGTCTCTTTCACTTAAAATTTCAAAGAGCAGCAAATTGTCTTCCTGAGATAGATTTTACTGTTAACATTTTAGCCATGTAGTCCAACATGGTAACCACTAGTCACATTATTTATATTTAAATTAATTAAAAATTAAAAATTTAGTTCTTCAGCTATAATGACCACATTTCAAGAATGAGTTAATAGTTATTGCAGCTACAGATTACCATATGGAACAGTGCAGATATATATTTTCATCCCTGCAGAAAATCATTTCATAATGTTTTATTCTCAGTGCTAGTTAAGAGAAGATGTCCCTCTTAGGACCATAGGTTTATGAAGTTCTAGGATGCTTTCTCCAACTGGAACTGGACTTCATATTTAAACTTAGCAATGTTAAGTTTTCATCAAACTTTTCAAAGTGAGACAAAAATTGACAAAAAGTAATATGGGACCAAGTTTTCAAGTAAATCTATAGAAAATATAGGGCTCTAAATTCTAAACAAGCATTTTAAAAGAAAACGTGCTAGCATATGAAAGTCTGTATAAGCCTTCTGATTTACTTGATACCCACTTGTCGACCGCTGGTTCTGTGAAGCCTTCCACCTTCTGCAGCAATTCTCCACTCTTATAGCCTAGAATAGATTTCTGTTTTAAAGCCTGGTGAGGCCTTTCTCTCTGGGTGTAATTTTAATAGGCATTAGGAATTGATTTAAATTTTTTCCCAGAGAATTAAATTAAATTGTAACTTTATTAAATGTACTAATTATGTAAAAATCTCTATAATCTTTAAGTTGTGGTTTTAACATATTTATTTTTCACAGCTATTTTAAGGAAGCTATTTCAAATTTCACAGATAATTCCAAGGAAGTCTAAGGTTTTGTAAAATTCTTCCAAAATATCTAGTATATATATTTATATATATGTATTAAAAATGCCTAAAAATTAATTTACCATTAAATGCTGAATTTTAACTTCTTTGGGAAGTTTTGGTAAGCCTTTCAAATACAACTTCTTTCCCCTTATTGGTGTATTTCTTGACACCAATAAATTTACCTGGTATTAAGTGATGACCTTCTGCTATAACCAGATCAGAATCTGTTCCAAGAATAACTACATTATAGACTATGACTTTTACTTAGGAAGATTTGGCCCCTATTTTCTATAGTGTAATTTGCTTACTGAGTCACTAATCATGCAATCCTACACTATTACTGGTTTTTATATACAAATTTAAACTTGTGTGGACTATTCAGATATAATGTAAAATTTCATCTTTCACAAAAGATGATTATTGCTACAAACAACTTGGATGTTAAGACTCTCAGGAACAGAGGTAAAATTAGATAACTTTCTTTCTAATTCTTTTAACAATTATTTTATAAATAACTTTTACCTTCTTTTAAGTTCTCGGGAACCAGAATTCCCATGGCCAACACTTCGCAATCTATTATTTTCTAGATAGTGCCGGTGTCCTCCATGTTGGTACTTCAAAATCTCACTTTGCCACTCATCATCAAAAGCATGAGCATCACCTAGACAGCAAAATGAAAGGGAACAATCATTATTAAATAATCAAATGTCAGTAACTGCCTTGCTCCCTACTCAAGTCATTCTCACTGGTGTTTCCATCAACCCAACCTTAGACTGAAAGCTGTTGCCAACACAAAGGTCTTTGACACAGGGTAATACTATCTTGTCTATCTGTTCCTCTTCTACTTTCTGATAATTTGATAATTGATGATCTGGGTTTTTACATACCTGCCTGGATAGCATATTAATCTACTCGATGGACCTTTTGACCCAACTGTACTGATTTGTATTTTTTCATCCCAGGTCATCTCATAGTCATCATTGCTGTTCTTCTTTATTGAATACTCATTCCTTCAGTGGCTAGAACTTCTATTTACCTCACTATCTTCCTATGAACTTGGCTGCACAAACTTCTGTGGTCAGTATCCTAAGTGGTTACTCATCTTAATTGTCAGTTTATGTTATAAAGCAGGTTAATTTAACTTCCATAATAGCAACAATAAATAAATGACAATATTCTTTCAGATTCCTTATAATAATAATGTGTTCCTTGACCTTCTTGAACAGAAGTACTCCAAATATGTTTAAATTAACAAAATTACAAAGGTTGAAATTAAAGGTTAAAATGTTTT
The DNA here is from genome assembly GCA_019455555.1 of Galemys pyrenaicus. Classification (NCBI taxonomy): domain Eukaryota; kingdom Metazoa; phylum Chordata; class Mammalia; order Eulipotyphla; family Talpidae; genus Galemys; species Galemys pyrenaicus. The sequence goes on from JAGFMF010011796.1 coordinate 9,514,793, forward strand.
GTGACAGGGGCCTCTCTGGTGGCGCAGCAAGTTGAGCACCACACTGTGAAGCATCCGCTGCATGACAGCGTGAGTTCGATCCCTAGCTAGGGAGGGGACCCATATGGTGCAGCAGATCTCTCCTGCCTTGCCCACTGCTCCCCTCAGCAGTGTATTTCAGTCCATCTGCCTGTTCTTCTCCTTGCTCTGTCTCTGGTGAATCCTCTCACCTCCTGTGCCTCTGACCTATACCCCAGCTCTTGCATGATAAATAAAATATTTTTAAAAAGGTTTTATGACCTATATCTTCATATATAAGAATGATTTCATCAGACTCTTGCCTTAATAGAATTTCTTTTTCTAAAATAATATAATAATTTAAATACTTTTCAAAGAAAATAGTAAGTGAATATTACCTAAAATCTCTAAGAAGAGTTAGAATACTGGAAAGGTTTAAATGCATGGAAGATGAATATAAAAATCTAGAAAATGGAAATATTTACTAGATATATACATATTATTTAACAATACCAGAAATTAAAAATTTTACCTACATAAAAGCCTAATTGAATACCAATACAGGATGATTTATTTATGTATTTTTAAAAGATTTATTTATGCATACAAGAACTGGGGTACAGGCCAGAGGTGTGGGGAGGTAAGAGGATTCACAGAGACAAAGTGGGGAACAGAAGAGGCAGACTGACTGAAACACATTGCTGAGGGGAACAACAAGAAAGGCAGATGAGGTCTGCTGCACCATGTGGGTCAGCTCCCTGTCCAGGGATCGAAATCATACTGTGGTGGCTGTGGATGTTTCATAGTGCCAGTGCTTAACCCCTTACGCCACTGGGGGGAGGCTCATATACAGGATGATTTAAGTAAATGATAATATACTCATGATAAAACTTTTAAGTAACCATTTAGAATGGTTTTGAAGACAACATACTAGGGGACTGTTCACTATTAAAATGGTGATTCAAAATAAGCGTGATATAAACTATATGGTAAAATACAAATTGAAAAAAATTATATACATCTAAAGCTATTAGAAATACAATAAAACACTAAAAGCAGTTACTATTTGGGTTGGAATTTTGGATAATTTAAAATTTCTCCTTTATATTTTTCAAATATACTTCTTTAATAATAAAAAATATTTAAAAAATTCTCTTCACCTGGGCCTCCCTGGTGGGGCAGTGGGTTAAGCAACGCACTATGAGGCAAACCGCAGCCACTACAGCACAAGTTCGATCCCTGCTGCCGGCCAGTGGGGGGACCCACATGGTGCAGCAGATCTCTCCTGCTGTGCCTGCTGCTCCCCTCAGCAGTGTACTTCAGTTGCTCTGCCTGTTCTGCTCCTGGCTCTGTCTCTGGTGAATCCTCTCACCCCCCACACCTTTGGCCTATACTATACCCCAGTGCTTATATGCATAAATAAATAAATCTTTTTTTAAAAAAAAATTCTCTTCACCTACTAACAGTCTTAATAAATAATAATTCAAAAGGTTACATTTTCAAGTATAAAACAAAAAATGAAAACTAACATTAATAAAAATCGCTATTAAAAATCTATGAAATGACAAAACCAGAATTTTATTACTTTGATAAGGTATTTTCAACACATTATTCATAAACTACATCAAAATTTATGGATTGTTTTAATTTATTTTAATTTATTTATTTATGCATACAAGAACTGGGGTGTAGGTCAGAGGTGTGGAGGGTGAGAAGGTTTACCAGAGAGAGAGCAGGGAGCAAAACAGGTTGATCTACTGAAATACACTGCTGAGGAGGTGAGTGGGCCAGACAGGAGAGATCTGGGGATGGAATTCATGTCGCAGTGGCTGGCTATAGCTTGAAAGCACTAAGACTTTAACCCCTGAAGTCACCAGGGAGGCCCCTCTTGTGAATTGTTTTTATAAAAAATATTCATCAAACTCTACAATGTCTAGCTACTACTCTAACTTTAAGAGGAAAAAACTATTTTCTGTGATAACTTACTTTCATTCATATTAATGAATTCTTGATTGACCTCTTCGTCTCCAGTTTTGTTGTTCTTTGACTTTTTAATGACATGAGCACGGTCACGAAGATGATGACCAACAGCCATTTTTTCTAATCCACTGTCAGAATCTCTCAATGTTCTTCTTGTTTCCTTTATCTGTAAATACAAAGAAAATTTAAAAAATATTTAGTTATGATTTTAATAAATATAATGGATACAATCTAAACTCCTCAGGACCCAATTTTCTGTAAGAGGTAAGACCATAGATTTACTGCTTTTAAAACAACTAACAGACTGTATCAAAACTATACAGTAAAATAGTTCTCTGACATTTAATGGGCTGGTTAAAATTTTAAAGTATAGGGAAAACAGAACCAATATAATTTAACATTTACAAAACATAATGTAATATTGAGATGCAATATAAAACAATACTTTCTATAATGTGACACTACATAACAGGGGGTTCATGTTAACATTCCTACAAATAAGGTTAACTAATTATTCAGTAGTTGTGTTGTTGGGCTTGAAATCTCTCAACTCCCACCTATAAAACTCTATGGGTTATTAAAATATTTATGATAATCACAGGCTATTAACATGGTTTGCTCTGGATATCTACAATTACAGTCTGTTTACATTTAAAATGTATGTCCCTTACAGCACCTTAAAATTAAAATGTTTGAGATGAATTAGCCATGCTATGGCATCATTAAAAGGTGCCTCTTTATATGAACTAAAAAAATTAAATATTTACAACCCTTAGGCAAGTAGGCCTCAATATAGTTTTATTTTTACTATGAACTCTAACAGGAAGTAGAGGGATGGGAATTCTCATAACATAGTGCGAATCAACTGTTTCGACCCCTCTGTGACAGTAACTTGCTAATTTCTAGATGAAATGAAGGTTTGATATTTCCTACAACCTAACAATACCAATCCTAGGGCCCTTTGCACAAGGAGATATATAAAGATGAATAAGTGAAAAATTAAAATGCCTACATATATATCAATAAGAGGTTGAATATATTCATAGATTGAAAAATGATGGTATAGTCATATTCTGGATAATACACAGAACTTTAAAAACCAGAGCTGCACATATGAACTTGAATAAATCTTAGGAGCACATTACTGAGCAAAGTCAAGTTACAGAGGGACACATGTATAAAGTTGCAAAGGACCATTTATAAAAACTTTAGAAGATGTAAAATAATTATATTGTTTATTATGTATATATAAAGTATAAAATTATGTGAAAACATGATAAATTCCACCTACAGGAAAATGGTTCTTTTTGGGGTAGAAGGGAAAAGGGACCAAGGAGGAGTGCACAATTGCACGTATAATATTTTTTGCTTAAAAAGAAAAGAAAACAAAACAAAATCCAAAAAAGGACTATGGTGATGGTGCAGGGGTGAATTGGTGGTGGAAATTCTATGGGTACTACACCTGAAAAAGAAAGCAAACATTAGCATAAACAAATAAATTAATTAATTAAAAAGTAAAATAGAAGCCTCCTTGGTGGCACAAGGGGCTAAATTATGAAGCATCCTTAGCCACTGCAGCATGAGTTTGATCTCTGGCCAGGGAGCTGACCCACATAGTGTAGCAGATCTCTCCTGCCTCGCCCACTGCTCCCCTCAGCAGTGTATTTCAGTTAATCTGCTTGTTTTGCTCCCCATTCTGTCTCTGGTGAATCCTCTCAACCCCCACACCTTTGGTCTGTACCCCAATTCTTGAATACGTAAATAAATAAATCTTTAAAAAAAGAAAACAAATGATAATTTAAAGCAAATAGGGAAAATATTATGATTTGACTAAACTGAGTGGAAAGAACGAGTATATCCTTTCCATATACTTGAAATATTTCATGAGTTAAAAATTTCATTACTTCAAATATAAACTAAAAGTAGACATTTATTTCACAAAATAAATACTTCTTTTAGTGTCTTCTTACCTTGTCAACAGTTATAGGTAATAAATATCAGTAGATATTTATATGGAAAATACATTTAATAGTTAGCTATCAATGTGTTTCATAATGATGTCTTTCCTAACCGCACAGTACAAGATTAAATTGTAATAATTAAAATAACTAAAATGACATAGATGATTTATCATTCTACATCTTTATAAGGTCTTATGACTGCTTAGAAAATACTTACTCCTCCTGGAGCCCTACGGGTTTGAGTTGAGGCCTGGAAAACCTTTGGTGGTTCATCTCCTACTTTGGAATAAGTCATAACTGAAGAAGAACTAAATGAATGTCCATTTGGATCCACTGAAAGGTGACCCTAGAGGTAAATATAAATTGTAAATCCAGAGTTTAGTCATTATGAAGAATTACCGTCAAAGAATTACATTAGTTAGAAGGTCTACTGAGGATACTGTAACATCAGTATGTTGTATACAAATGGCACCCTCAGGGATGTCTTACCCTCTCTTCCATTTTAGGTACCAGTTCTCTTCCTGTAAGTGATTCACTCAGAGATCCTTAAGCCTTCAGAATCAAAGAGTTATTACTAAGATTTAAAAATAGATGTTGTGCCCCAAAGCCTAGTTAGTGGTTAACCTTTGTTTGCAATTCTGTCAACTCTGAGGGAATTAACCATAATACCAGGAAGTTTTATACCTCCTGTATGTACCAAATTCTCACATTAATAAAATAAGACCATACATGTGTACATTCTGGATGATCCTTACATTCCAAACTGGATGACTAAAATGAAAGGGGTCTATTAATCAAAGCAAGTTACTATGTTGTTATTAATGAGTAGAGAAGCAAGAGTATTAGAATTAGTTTATAAGAACTTAGACTTTACAGACCTAATTTAATGCCTAAATATAATTTCTGAAGTTTCTTTTAGATTTTTTCAAACTAAAACTACTCTATAACCTAAAAATCAATTTAAATAATAAAAAAATCTAAATTCATATAAAATATCTATTTATAATAGTGGCCTTCAGCAAAACAAATGTTTTTGAGGTTGAATTTTTTTTAAAATTAGTGTTATTTTTCAAACTTGTAGGTTGTGAAATCAATTTGGTGGGCTGTGCTCAGAATTGTAAGATGTGAATTTAGTAGAAAATATCAGCACTATTATAAATAGTATACCCATATTTTTCATGAAATTTTTCCTTCAGGTGTATCTATAAAACACACAAGTACCTATGTATTGGAGGTCATGACGTAAGATATATTTTCAACCACTATGGACCATGGTTGAAAGATTAAAAGTCACTATAATATAGGGTTACCAATAATTGAAAATAATGTTCTCATCAATTTATTGGTACTTACAAAGTTTCTTTGTAATTCCTGCATACTGTTTCGCATATTTAACATCATTCGGTCCATTGCCTGAAAAGGGCTGACATCTGTACGCTACAGGATATTAGGAAGTATGTTATTAACTATTAATATAATACAAAAGCAGCAAATCAATCTTCCCAAAATAGATGAATTTTTTTCCCTGATTTATGCAGAGGGATATGCAGTAATTGAGGAAGCAAAAATAATTTAAGAACTATACACTGAAAGTGATTTGTTAATGAAAAAATTGAAGCATACAATAAACCTCAAGAAGCCAACATATAAATGATGAGGAAATTATACTATAAATACATGCACACATGCATGTGTATATAGACAAACATACACGTGCACAAACATTTAAATATATTCACAAATAACATCATTCATCAACTTTCTCAAAACATAATTTGATTAATATTTATATACTCTGTGATCCATTCTGAGCTGGAACAGTTGTGGCATTGAAGTCTTCAAATTTTTCCTTCTTCCCTCTACCACAAATAAATAAATCTTGAGTATCAGCACCTCTACCAGTTCCATTTGGCTTATAGCAGCTACCTCTAGAGTAGTTATTCCTCTTTCTTGTCATAGTAGGATTCAAGTAATAGAGTGAAAAATTTCTATTCACTTTACTATTAAGACCAATTTGCTGCCTAGTACTGAGGGCTCAACAGAGCATACCCTTGAAGCATGGGGTATGCTCCTTTAAAGAAGTTATTAATTATGTTAGAATGATTTTTTTTTTTTTAGCCAAGAGTGATGATGACTCATGGGGAACATATAGGAATAATTGTATAGGCATATCTTGGAGATACTGCAGGTTCTGTTCTAGACCATTGTAATAAAGTAAATCACACAAAGTTTTTTAATTCTCAATGCATATAAAAATGATGTATACACTATACAATGTTATGAACAACAGCATTATGTCTCGAAAATGTACATACCTTAATTTAAAAATACTTTAATGCTAAAAAATGTTACCCATAGTTAGAGCCTTCAGCAAGCTATAATCTTAACATGGGTGGAAGCTCTTGCCTCGATACTGATGGCTGCTCACTGATCAGAGTGGTGGTTGCTGAACACTAGGATGCCTGTGGCAATTTCTTAAACTAAGACAACTATTAAGTTTACCACATCAATTGCTCATCCTTTAGTGAAAGATTTCTCTGTAGCAGGTAATGCTGTTTGATAGTATTTTACCCACAATAGAACTTCATTTGAAGCTGGAGTCAATTCTCTCAAATCTTGCTGCTGCTTTATCATTTAAATTTATGTAATATTCTAAGTTCTTTGTTATTTCAACGATGTTCCCAGCTTCTTTAACAGAAGTAGATTCCACTTCAAGAAATTGCTTTTTTTGTTCATCCTTAAGAATCAACTCTTCATCTGTTCAAGTTTTATCATAAGACTGCAGTAATTTGATCATATCATGAGGTTACAATTGTAGTTTTCTTGCTATTTCCATCAGATCTACAATTACTTCCTCCACAGAAGTCTTCAAAGTCATTCATGTGAGTTAGAATCAACTTCTTCCAAACTCCTGCTCACATTGATATTTGACTCCCTACCCCCCACCCATGAGTTATGAATGCTCCTAATGGTTTCTAGAATGGTGAATCCTTTCCAGAAGGTTTCAATCGAGTTTGCTCAGATCCAGCAGAGTAATCACTATGTATGGCAGCTACAATCTAATGAAACGTATTTCTCAAATCTGAATTCTTGATTCATGGGCTGCTGAACAGACATTTGACTAGCAGAAATGAAGACATTTATCTCCTTGTACTCTAACAGAGCTCTTAAGTGACCAGGTGCATTATCAAGGAACAGTAATATTTTGAAAGAAATCTTTTTATCAAGTAGTTGGTCTCAACAGTGGACTTAAACCGTGTTGTAAACAAATGTGCTGTTTACAAGGCTGTCATCAAGGCTTTGTTGTTACATTTAAATATTACAGGCAGAGGGGATTTCGCATAATTATTAAGGGCCCTAGGATTTTCAAAATGGAACATGAACACTGGCTTCAATTTAAAGTCAACAGTTACATTAGCAGAGTCAGCCTGTTCTTTGGAACTCTGAAGTCAGGCATTGACTTCTCCCTATCTGTGAAAGTCCCAGATGGCATCTTCATCCACATTGAAAATCTGTTAAGTGTAGCAGCATTCATTGCTGACCTTAGCTACTGATAAAAATTCTGGATAACTTGCTCTATCAGCACTTGCTGCTTTTCCTTGCACTTTCATATTATGGACGTGACTTCTTTCCTTTAACTTGATGAATCAACCTCTGTTAGCTTCAGATTTTCCTTCTGTAATTTCCTTACCCCTCTCAGCCTTCACAGAATTGGGGATAGTTAAGCCTTAGCTTAGATTAAGCTTTGGTTTAAGAGAATGTTGTGGTTAATCTCTTCTATACAAACCATTTGGGGACTTCTACTATCAATATGTCTGTTTCATTTTCGTATCAATTTTGTATTCATTTGGAGCAGCACTTTTACTTTCTTTCAAAAAGTTCTTTGCATTTACAACTTGACTAGTACAAAAGGTCTACTTTTTGGCCTGTCTTGACTTTTGGCATACCTTCCTTAACAAAACTTAATCACTAGCTTTTGATTTTGGTGAAAGGAGTGCATCTGTTCTTTCACTTAAACATTATAGCATATTGTAGGATTGTTAAGTGGTCAAATTTCAATATTGCTGTGTCTCAGGGAATAGAAAAACCGGAGGAGAGGGAGAGAGCTGGGGGAACAGCGAGTTCATAGTCAGAATACACACAATTATTAAGTTTGCTACCTTATATGGGCACAGTTTATGATGCCCTATAACAATTACAACAGTAACATCAAAGATCACTTATCAAAGACGACCATAAGTTTGAAATATATCAAGAATTACCAAAAAGTGACAGAGACATGAAGTGACCAAATACTGCTAGAAAAATGATACACATAGCTTTGTTCATTAAAGGGTTGACACTAACCTTCAATGTGTAAAAAACATAACATATGCAAGGCACAATAATGTAAAGCACAATAAAACAAGGTATGACCATATTCATTTTTTTTAAATCACAACTGAGGGGGGTGTACAAGCAGCATCTAGTAGGGTAGAGGCCAGGGATAACCATCCTATAAAACATAGGTCAGAACAAGAAATATCTGATCCAAAATATCTGGTCTAAAAAGTCAAAACTAAGAAACCCAAGAAAAATCTGCTATTGATTACAGGTTTTACCACCAAGACACTCACCAGAAAATAAAATTGAAACAAATTCTAGCGTGCCATCTAGTGCATTGTCTCCTATTATAAGATGGAGAATTGTTTGGTTCAAGGAATGTCTCTGCTGAATCAAGAGGCTTGAAACTTGTAAGCTCTTTTGATGTGCCAAGTTGAAATTAAATAAAGAATTATTGTAAATAAGGCCTATTTGTCCTTTTGCTTTGTAATACATTTTTATTGTTGGTAACAATGGGAAATAGATGGGAAAACCAAACTCATCTGTAGAACTTGCATCTAATAGTAGGAAACAACAAAGACACATTTAGGGGATGGATACCCAAAGGACTGAAGTAAATAAATTCACATTTCAGAGATTCAACACAATTCACAAAATATTCTAAATATTTTGTTCCACTACTAGATTGAGAATCAGGACTGTATAAAATACATTATTTACAAGAGATGGATAAGTTTTAGTCCAATAAGGAAGAGAAGGAGTGGGAGGAGAGAAAGATCAGTTGTTTGGGTATACTCTGCCCTCTTCTCAATTTACTGTCAAATCAGTCATCAAAAGTTGTATCTGTACTTGCTCTGGGGTGATCCAATACCTTGGAGTGACAAAAAGTAGGGATACAAACAAAAAGTTGAAAATACAGTGGGCTCTTAAAGGCCATTTACACTTTGTACATATATGCTTTTCTTTGACAAGAATGTTTTCTTCTGACTCAACAGAGTTTCTTATCATTCAAGTATCACCTTTTTAAAAAGTCCTTCCCTGATCATCTGTCTAAACTCATCTGTTTCACTGCCCACCTGTAACTATATATTATCCAGTATCATTTCCATCATGATAATTTGGGCTATCTGAAATTATTTTGTTTACTGTTTGTCTTCCTACTCTATAAAAATAATCTCTGTGAAAGCAATACTATCTTCTCCTATTTACCACTATATTCCCAATACTTGTAATTCCTGGCACATAAGAAGGTTCTAAAATTATCTGCTGAATGAAGAAATTATCTTTAGCTTGACCCAAACCTATATATCCAACTGTTTACCAAAGAAATCCACATGAAAAGTCCATAGTCTAAATACAAAATACCCAAAAGTGAAATGATCCTTTTGACCACTCCTGCCCTCACATCTGTAACTACAACCACACTCTGTTCCTTAGCCCAGTGGCATTCCTAAGTAATGGAAGTCTGAAATAGAAAAATTTAGTATGGAAGGTCTCAGAAGGAAGTAGAGATGGAAGTAGAGATGATTAATGAATCTTAAACTAAACCTGTTATGGAAGTCTTCAGGAATTTGAGGTGGGGCAGGAAAGCTTATCAGTTGGAGGTGAGACCATAGGAAAGTATCAATCATAGAAGACAACTTAACCACAAGTTGATAAATTCCACAGTAATTCCATCAAAGAACACTATAAAAGATTCCCTGATCTGGCAATACACAGCTTTCTGCCTACCTGTTGTCTATGCAGGTGTGTTTTCTTCCTTTCTCTCTTTTCCTTAATAAACTTGCTATGTACTGATGAATGGGAATATATGCTGAATTCTTTCACAGAGGGGCCCAAGAACCCGACACACTGAACCCCCTCATCTGAATCCCAACACATCTACCTAATTCATCAAACCAGAAAAATGGGTACAGTACTTTCCTTCTCTCTCTCTGCTGTTCCTTCAACCCAATCTAACACCATGTTCTATCTATTCACCTCTTTAACTCTCTCAAATGTGATTTCTCTTTATCAGCAAGGCATTACCCAAATAGAAATGACCACTAATACTTCTCAGAATACTTACACAGCCTCCCTCCACTGCAATCCCCCTTAATTTCTCCCCTGCAGGTACAATGCTTTTTCAAAAAAAGAACTTTATTCTATTATTTTGACAGAGCCATCACTGCTTCCCCTGCGCTGAAGATGATGTCCATATTCCCTACCAGTGTCTAAAGAAGTCCCTGATTACCTCACCTCTCCATCCTTCCCTAATTCAGGGTCCAGGGCAAAGTTACCCTAAATATTTTTTATCTGCTGATCTTCAGGTCTCTGCACATACTTTCTTCTGTGTTCACATGTTTCTTCTGTGTTCAACACCTCTGCCCTCCCTTCCCCCTTGACCTTCCTGGTAAACTCCTATAATCCATAGTGGTTCTGGAAGTCTTCTCTTATTGGCCTCACCCCACCACCTCAAAAGGCATGGGCTACATGTGCTTTTCTGTCTGTGGCTCCACAGCATGCCAAACTTCCCAATCACTTTACTGATAACTCAATGCTATGATTTTTGTCCCACCAAAAACTCTGGTCAGGGCAGAAAATACACATCAAACTTTAAGGGAGAAATGGTTAAAGTGTAGAGAAGAAAGTAAAAAGAAATTTTTCATGACAGTACAGATGTATCCACAGGAACAATCCCAAAGTTGTGTTATTCCTTAGTTTGCTTCGCAGAAAACAGAATCAAATCTCAAAGAAACAGGGAAGGGAAAATAGCTGGTTATAGAGTAGCTACTCTGGGACATAGAAAACAAAAAGCAGTATAAACAGACTGCAACAGGGGCTTAGAGTAAGCAACCAAGCTGAGCCTTAGCAAATGTGCTTGTATAACACTGCAATCCCCATTGAAAGGGTAGGTTCCAGGTTCCCTTCCCCATCTAAAGAAGGATAGAGCTGAACAGCAAGAGGAAGCCAAAAAAGACCTGGGAGAGAAAGCTGGGAGTAGAACACTTGGAGGAGGCATGTGAAATAGAGAGGCATATGAAGAAGCAGCCACACTTGCTTCTTGGCCTTGGACTTACACCAGGGACTCAGGGGACACGGAAGGAGACACTTGGAAGAAACTTGGGTGAGAGACCCATGGGGAGGCTCACAATGGCAGCCTTTATCTTGACTTGTGTTTTGATTGTGTTCTTTTCCTTCTAGACTTGCCTGGGCCCTTCTATCCCTTTCCTATGGTTCCCTTCCAGAAGGTACCTTAAGCCTTGTGGCAAGCTATCAGACTTCAGTGGCCCTGTTTTGGGCCCACACTGTTTGAATGGCCATTTATGCACAAGGAGGTGGGTACCCATATCCATTGGGAAACTATATTCTTTCTCTTCCCTCTATTGCACACTAATACTATTATTAAAGTTCTTCTCTATTGGTGGTCTTACTAAGAGTACATTTTGTCATTATGCAGTAGATAGTAGAACCTACTTAGCTCATGCATGTTTTGGGGTCATGGAGTGCCTGTCATCTGCCGACTAACACTTGTCTATCTAAAGGTTGGTGTTTTTTGACCTTTTGGAAAGCCATCATAAATATGTGGATGTCTCCAATTTTCAAACATAACTATGGAGTCTCTTTTGTAAATCAAGTAAATTTTCACCTACTAAAATGTACTTTTTCATTTTGAAGACTGATTTTATGTATGTTTATATGACTTACTTCAGAAAACACATGCCTAAACATCTAAAATATACTTAACACAAAAAACACAGATTTTCAATATAAATGTTAAAAAGCCATTATAAAAGTGATAATGCATGCCAATTCAGTTTGCTCAAGTTAATGAAAAATGAATGTCATAAAATATTGCTAAAATAGCTTGATACGAACCATGCCACCAAAACTGCCAAAAGGCACAAGAGAATTCATTACCTAGGAAAAAAATCCAAGTAATTTTAGTTATGATATTTATTATATAATCCCCCAAAAAGAAATGCACTGCATAATCACATAATTCAGAGTTAACAAAATTATAAAACCTATAAATAAAAAAGAACTCAACATGTATTTTTAAAATTATCTGCTTAATATTCATTGTTGAGCCTGGCAGGCAAACAGAGAAATCATATATCACTTTTAAATATGACAACTGTAGTATTTATTAAAGGCAGTTAAAAGAAAAAGTATTTGCTATAGATTAAGACACACTTCTCGACTTCAGCTCCCCTGTCCCTCCCTGGCCTGGTTCCATTGGCCTGGGAGTCCCACTTTATTTCTGTTTCTTCCCTTCTCAATAAACTTTTTCTTTTTCTAAACAAATAAAAAAAAAAGAGAGACACACTTCTCAAGGAAATGAAAATTCACACCAAAATTAATTACAACATAAGGTACAAATGTTTAAGATTAAATCATTTTGCATTTGCTCACTATTCCATATTTTTAAAAGATCAGTTAATCTTACCAGTAACCAATTAAAAATAAAAACTTATCTAATGATATTTCAAAAGAGTAGTAAAAGTCCTACAATCAAATGGACTAAAAAAGAAGGCGGGAACAGCTATACTCATATCAGATAACAGATTTCAAACTCAAAAAGGTTAAAAGAGACACAGACGGGCATTACATCATGATTAAGGGAACAGTAAATCACGAAGAGATAACACTCATCAACATATACGCACCCAATGAAGGAGCACCAAAATATATTCGACAACTACTAACATCTTTGAAAACTGACATAAAAGAAAAT
>JAGFMF010011796.1:9530959-9544415 GCA_019455555.1 Galemys pyrenaicus
CTGGTGAGATGGTGATGGGGAATACATGGGGATTACAATTAATGGCAAGTATATGTAAATTTTAAAATATTTTAATAAAAAAAATGAAAAAAAAACAAAAAAACATAGATACTACTTAAAGTAAATGATAAAAAAAAAAAAAACAAAACAAAAGAGTAGTAAAGATATTAGGCAAAAAACCTTAAATGTCTACCTCCCTAATAACTAATTTGTAGAACAAGAAATAGATACTTCAGAAAGGATCACACACAGATTTCAAGTTATCTAGTGTTTGACTAGCAAAAGAAGACTAAGTATAATAAATGGAATAATCAAAATTAATAGTTTGCAAGTTATATTTCCTAATAGGTACAGATGAATAAAAATAAATTTTTAGATACATATGTACAAATTTAAAACTTTCATTACTTGGAAGTTTCAAATGTTGAAAATAAATTTTGCATTTCTGGGTAAAATGTATATTAAAAAAGTCACAATCATTCAACAATAGATAATTTTCTCATGTATAGTTACACTGAAAAATAGAGAAAATGGTGTTTATATCATTTCAAAAGAGTACCTGTAGCCCTATGTTTATTGCAGCACATAATTGGTAAGACCTGGAAACAACCCAAATGCCCAAAAATAGATGACTAGATCAAGAAAATGTGTACATATATACAGTGGAATACTATTCAGCAATTAAAAAAGATAAACTAGAGATATTTGTAGAAACATGGATGGAGCTATAAGGAATTATACTCAGTGAAATAAGTCAAAAGGCAAGAGAAAAGTATCGGATGGTTTCACTAGTAGGAGGAATATAAAGAAATAAACAAACAAAAAACAGGGTTCAAGGAAATGAACAACAATCCAAAAAAAAAAAAAATACAACAAGAACCAAAAGAAAAAGACAATTCAAAGGCATCATGAGGGGGGAAGGGGAGGGATAAAGATGAAGACAGAAAGAGTACAAGGGACTGGGGCCACAGTGCAGTGGGGAAATGGAGGTAGGAAATCCATGGGGACTAAAATTGATATCAAATATTTATAAATAAACTTAATAAAAAAAGGAAAATGGTGTGCATATAAAAATGTATAATAAGGGCCTTCCTGCTGGCCCAGGGGTTAAGTCTTAGTGCTGTCACCACCAGGTCCTAAGTTCAATCCAGCTAACCAATATATGACATAGCAGACCTCTCCGATCTCATCTGCTGCTTCCCTTAACAGTATATTTCAGTAAATCTGCCTGTTCTGTTCCCCACTCTTTCTGTGGTGTATCTTCTCACTCCCCTCACCTCTGGCCTATACCCTAGTTCTTCTAAAAAAAAAATGTAATAAATTGGATCAGATAATATATTCTTAATGTATATCTAGTACAGTAATCACCAAAGTACATTGGATGCAAAAAATAAAATTCATCTTTAAATTTTGTTTTTTTACTGAAAGGAAAATCAGATTTCAAATGGACTCCAACACCAGTATCACTCAATCTAAATGTCAAATGGTTACATGTCATATCTTGAATTATAAATGGCCTAGTTAAATATATTCACGGATTAAATTACCTAGTTTTAAACAAAACTAATCCCTTCTCAAATGGACAACTGGCTTGCTGTTGAACTGAACAAAATGCTAATAATACACAAGAAAATGGCATCATTAATGCTTCTCCTAGTAGCTTTCCCTCATAATATACAAAGGTGACAAAGATGACATGTGTCCAAAAATGGGCTGAAAAGGAAAAAAATTCTATTTGAAATATAGATTTTTATGCATATGGGCTTAAAAGCATCAATATAATAATTAAAACACTTTTAAAAACTCTTTATGAATAAAAAATCTTTGTAAAACCTTTCACTTAAAGTTTACAGAGACTAGGACAACTATCACACTCAAAAAGCCAACAGTTTTCTTCGCTGTGCTCTTTTTCTAACTTAGCAGCAGCCTTTTCCATCTTTTGTAGTTAATTTCTGACTTTTGTTTCTACCTGCACAACTAGCTGCCTATAGTTAAAAAGCACTGGCTTAGAGACGTCAAGTTTGACTTGATGCCTTTTGTTCCTATTGTTTATATTTGTTTCTTTTCAGTTAACTAAGGAGCATAAAATGTCCCAATGTTCATGTAAAAGATTAAAATTTCAGGGCCTCCCCGGTGGTGCAGCAGGTTGAGCTCTATGCTGTGGGGCTTCCAAAGCACAGCAGTGTGAGTTCAATTCCCAGCCAAGGAGGGAACCTACAAGGCGCAGCAGACCTCTCCTGCCTCGCCCACTGCTCCCCTCAACAGTGAGTTTCAGTCCATTTTCCTGTTCTGCTCCCCACTCTATCTCTGGGGAATCCTTCACCCTTTGCCTCTGACCTGTACCCCAGCTCTTGTAAGCATTAATAAATAAAATCTTTAATAAATAAATAAATGACTAAAATTTCAGAATATCACTGATTTTTTGCTCTGATGATTTTTCTTTTGATCTTAATTTCAGACTTTTATGGAAATTGACAGCTCTAAAGTAAAAGTAAAATATAATGATAATATTCACTCACTGGAAGAAAACTGGAATGTGACTAATATATACATTCAAACAATATATTTATATTGATAAAAAAAAAGCACGTGAAAATTATTTTCATTTAAATGGGAAATATAATTTTATCCATCAAATTTCTTAGGAGTATTTGAAATATTTTGTTTTTATTCAAGATTATTGCACATGGATATAACTGCAGTAAATATGCTGTGGAATTATTATTAAGAGTGTTATCATGTTAGATTTGGGAGGGACTTTGAAGACAACTGGTGTGATCCTAGAAGCAATATAGAAATTTCCTCAATAGTACATCTGTCAGAAGTTCATCTAGCATGTGTTCAAACATTTGTCTTGATAGAAAATTTATAACTTTATAATTCTCTGTATTAGAAAATCTGCTGTTAAAAGGTTTCCTCATGTTAAGCCAATATATATCTTTACTTTCACAGAAAATACTTTCGCTCTGAAGATATTGTCACTTCAAAGCTAACACAGCACAACAAAATACTTACAACAGACACCCTTAGTATTTGAAAATTATGTGAAATTTTATTTTGATGTTGCAATATAAACAATTATTGTAATAGTTCATGTTAATATGATAATTACATCATGTTAACAATTTGAATGAATGATATTGCTGGTAAAAGAAATTGTGATACCTTTATAACTGAGATGCCTTTTATCAGAACAAATCAATTCCCAATTTTGACAAGACTGTGCAAAAAAATAAATAAATAAATAAGATTCATGAGGGAAAAACAAAGATTATTGCAAATGGAAAAAAATAAAATGCTTTTTTGGAAAATTCTGCAAGTTTCCTAATTGACCAATTCACTGTTCACTGAGTTCCAAACGTCTACATTTCAACTCTGAGACTGATGTTTATAGTACCTCTTGAGGGTTTGCTATTCTGGACCTGCCATTTCTGAAGTTGAAAAGTAATGGAAATAAAATAAGCAGAAAATAAAATAAAATATACACATATCCTGGTTTTTTTCTTTAGTTGATACGTATATGTAACAATTGTCTATCTTTGCTCTCAAGCAAATTTAGTAATAATATATTGCAGTTGTGTTAATCTAAATTAAAGGTTAATGTAGTCATGAAGATCAGTTTTTCTGGGTCCCATGGAGATATAAAAGCAAGACACTATAGCATTGGCTGCCATTTTAAAGTGAAAAAAAATATTTTATAGGAAAGAAAGAGTATTTCCTTGTCTGTTTTAATTTAAATCATGGGGAGGGGAAATTCTAAGATGAGACCAAATGATACAAACAAAAAATAATGCATTAATTTTAGCTAATAATACATAGCCCTATGGTCCTAAAAGTTCTGGCAGTGCAGTGGAATTCTATAAAACTAAGAACTCATTGTTAAAGGATCAATTTTCCAACAGTTCTTCTTTCATATATTTCTGTAATAGAAGTATTAGTCATCATTACAGGTATATTTTTCTGTAACACTTAAATTTCCTTCAAGGCCTTTCCACTATATTAAATATATTAAAATAAAGAACTTACAGCCAAGGAATTTTCACCATCATGATGTCCTCTATGATTATGAGCTCTTCCTCTACCATCAGAGATGCTGAGAAAATCTCTTCCAAAAGGTTCAGAAAAAGTTTTCATCATCTGTCTCATACTTTCTCGGTGTGCAATAAAAGAATCACTGTTGAAAATACATACAATCATGTAAGAGTAGTCAGAATTTAAATAATAGCATCTAATAATGCTACAAAGAATTATTTTGAGCTACTATGTTTGTTAAAGAAAGCAAAGAGCTTAGTGGAGTAAAATATATAAGAACTCACTATTCATAAATACAGTTTATAGATAATAGAATTATGTTACAAAAATCCACTATTCACAAATATAAAAACTCTTCTATTTGTTACACTATAATTTAATTGTATACAATAATAAATATACACTTTTATTTATCCCTTGCTATATTAAAAATGATAAAGTTATACATCTTAGTAGGTTAAAATAGTACTAAGGTACATAGGGAAAAAAGGAATCTGAAAAATATTGCAACTAGATAGAGACAACCTTGGGCTTTCAACGATATAAATTCTAGTGAGGATTAATAAAGAATGCTGACTTATTAATGTTTTTTACTTCTATTTGCATTTATTTTATGATAAATTTATTCCCAGGTCATATGTTTTTGCTTCTTCAAGAATATTTATTTCTTCTATAGCCTCCTCTTGTGGTGTGGGAACAATCTGCTCTTTTTCAATAAGAAACATCTCAGTGTGGCAGAGAGTTCATGAGACCATGAGCTTTTTTATTTCTGCAATACATTTTAGGGGTTTTACTCACCTAGATGTGCTCAGTGATCAGATCATCCAAACCCTGAAGTTTAACATTACTCTCTGCATTTTTAAACATGTGCAGTAAAAATTCAGTACCCGGGCCTCCCTGGTGGCGCAGTGGGTTGAGCGCCGCACTGTGAAGCATCCGCTACACAGAAGCGCGAGTTCGATCCCCAGCCAGGGAGGCGATCCACATGGTGCAGCAGACTACTCCTGAGCCTCCCCACTGCTACCCCTCAGCAGTGTATATCCGTTGATCTGCCTGTTCTGTTTCCCACTCCTTCTCTGGTGAATCCTGTCGCCTCCCACGACTCTGGCCTGTACCCCAGCTCTTGTATGCATAAATAAATTAATTTTAAAAATATTCAGCACTCTTTCCAGGCCACAGAAGCTGTGTCCATCCAGTGCCAGCCAGTGCCAGTCTGACCTAGGCATACCTGCTAACTCCGCCATTATAATGACAGAATGGCACACATTGCTTCCACAGAGTGACATCTTTCAGATACTTGGTGACTTTCGGATATGTGTACTTTGATGGCCAGGGCAGTTTCACACATGTTCTTAAATGAACACAAATATTTGAACCTCTTGATTTACATGACTTTGTAGGGTTTTCTGGGTCAACTAAGTAGTGTAACATTTCAGAGATCACCTAAGGCCACTTATGGGAAGACACTGACTTGTTTATTTTTAATTCCTATTTATGAAATACGAACATTGAGAACAGTATGTTGGGAACAATGTATAGATGCACCATTATTTTAACAGACAAATCTACAGATGTACCTCTGAGGCTAACTTTTGTTTCTAAGAATTCTATATGCGACAAATCAATATTTAGTAAAAATAGCTTCTAAGCCTTAAGATAGTGGTTCTCAAACTTTTTTTGAGATTACTGACCAACAAGAGAGCAGGTTAGAAATGCAATCAATTCCTGTGCTAACACCTTCCTAATCCCCAACTCCCCAACTGAACTCACTAACTCTGGATATGGTTTGTGGCCATGTATCCCTGGTGATCTTAAGCAGTCCACCACTAAACTTTGCAGAACACTGCTGCTTCTGGGGTTGATGATATCTAAATTATCTAGAATCCAAGACTCTCTTTCTGAACCCAAATTTCATTAGTTGTAAAATGAAGATAATGGCACATATATAAATTGTTTAGCTTATCATGTAATCTGAAAACACAAACCACAGTGTTTATCCCATTATAATATGTTGAGTGCTTTTATCTTATCTTCTCTTCCTAACAGATGTACACAGCCACTCCCAGTTATTCTGTTATTAAATATCTCTCATGGAAAAAAAAGAGATTTATTTTCTTTAATAACACAAAGTAATAATCATATTCCAAGCCCTTTTCTCTATGCTGCATAAATATCAATATTCTTAATCTGAGACTATCCCATTCATCTCAAGCCCCAGTGAAGATCCTAAATTTTTAATTGCCTTGTCATAATGGTTTCTCAACTTCATTTCAGTTGGAAAATCTTTGACCTACTGATTAGCTCACTCTAGAACTTAAGGTATATTGCTACTGAAACTCACTTCATCAGGGCATTCTGATTTTCCCCTAAAATCTACTGAAGGGTAATATCCTACCCTCCTTTTGGATTGCTCCACCTCAGTGTCATCCATCCACCTTTTTGTCACATTTCCCCCTTCTATTTCTAAAATATAATGTGATATCATTATGAGTAAGTTCAAATATTCTGTCTTCAGTGGTCACAAGCACGAAAAGTTTTCCTTTGAATTCTGCAACATTTACATACATAAACCTATTCTAAAGGAGCTCAGATTTATACAAGTAACATACCTGGCAGGTTAAAAAAATAAGTGTTTTTAGTTGACTGTTGGGTATTAATTAGAGAACTCTAAGTATACTAAATTCTCTTAGAAAATAGTAAAATGGGGCCTCCCTGGTGGCGCAGTGGGTTAAGTAACACACTAGGAAGTAACCCGCAGCCACTGCAACATGAGTTCGATCCCTGCTGCCGGCCAGGGAGGGGACCCACATGGAGCAGCAGACCTCTCCTGCCTCGCCCGCTGCTCTCCTCAGCAGTGTATTTCAGTCAGTCTGCCTGTTCTGCTCCCCACTCTGTCTCTGGTGAATCCTCTCACCACCCTGGACTCTGGCCTGTACCTCAGCTCTTGTATGAATAAATAAAGAAATCTTTAAAAAAAGAAAATAGTAAAATGAAGATATCAGAGCATTAGGTTTATTTGTTATTATATATACTTCATTTTAACACATCAAGAAACAAACAACACAATAAACATAGAAAACATAAATGTATAAAAAAATGCCTTTTTTCCCATGAATTCTTGTGGGATTTTTAGTTTTGGATTTTTGTTTTATTGATAGGAGTGATGGGCACAGAAAATTCACCAGACTACCACTTACAGATTTTTCTGTTAAAAATTTGATAATCACTATTCTAACAGAAGTATAAGCAACTAGCAATATGAGAAAGTTGTGACAAATTAAAAATTAATAAATGGCACACAATGAGCAGCTTACCAAAATTTTAGCATATTAGAGAGCAAAATTAAATCTATTTTATGCTTAAACAAGTAAAAATCTGAAGATCAAAAGTTATTTTACAATTAACAAATCACAATTTAGTGTATGTAACTCTACTTCTTTTTATAGGAACAAAATTTCTAGTTCTAAAGCCATCAATGAGTTGTCTAAGAAGCAATTTCTAATTCTTACCTAAACTAGATTCCAAAGTATTTCATATCTAGATGATGCTCAGTGCCAACTAGATTTTCGAAGCAACCAGATATTGTTAGATGTGAATACAGTATCGTGGTTATGTAAGGTATTCCTATTTTCTGGATATGTATTTTGAAATACCTAGGGTTGAGAGGATTAAAAAATCTAGAATTTGTAGCAACATTAGATATGGATAAAGCAGATGTAAATTTTGAAATTATGGGTGATGGTAAACAGTATTTTTATACTTTTTATATGTTTGGAATGTTTCATTAAAAAAAATCTTTAAAGATTAAAAAATGAAAAGTGTTATGTGAAATGAAAGGATTCCAAACCACCTGATACTTTTAAATGGATGATTCAAAAAGAGTCATTTTGCTTAGAGTTGTATAGTCACTGGACATTGAGATTTTAGAATATGAGTACAAGTGTGGAACCTAAAATGTTAATTTTTATTAAGCAGTTATTTAAGAAAACAATATTACATATGTGGATGAGATTCAGCTGCAATGAAGAAAGATACTTTAGGGAGTACTAGATTTTGTTCTGTGTTTAAGTATTAAACAGCTATTATTTTCCTATAGAAACATAAATTTTTTTTTAAGTTTTATTTATTTATGCACACAAGCACTGGGGTACAGGCCAGAGTGTGGGGGGTGAGAGGATTCACCACAGACAGAGTGGGGAGCAGAACAGTAAGATCAACAGAAGTACACTGCTGAGGGGAGCAGCGGGCACAGCAGGAGAGGTCTGCCGCACCATGTGGGTCCCCTCCTTGGCCGGCAGCAGGGATCGAACTCGTGCTGCAGTGGCTGAGGTTTGCTTCATAGTGTGTTACTTAACCCACTGCGCCACCAGGGAGGCCCCGAGAAACATAAAATTTAATGAGATTTATTTTTCTGATTGTAGTATAATTGGGTTAAAAATTCAGAATAAATGTGCCTCATTTTAAATGTTGCCCAGGTTTCTCTTTACTTAAATAGAAGTAGGTATATTTCTATGTACAGTAAATTCTTGAAAACATCTTTTTTTGACTGACATGAACAAGGGGATGCCTGTTGGAAAATACATTAAGACAAAAGTGGGCCTACAGTCTGGCTTCAGCACCTGTCTGAATGAAGAAAACTGGCTGGACCCTGAAATGAGTTCAACTAATGTCAACAGAGAACAGCAGCTGCTTGGAGATAAGACTTTTTCTATTGTCCAAAACTTGAATTCCTTTTCATGAAAGCCAAAAATCTTTTGTAGTAGATCAAGGATTTCTTAATATTTTTTAAAATTTGTTTTCTCAGGTGAGAAATTAATAGCTTTTATATTTTGCTATTCATATTATTCTTTTTTTGAAATTAAAGTTTCATTCTTTCAGGAAAATAAGTTGGAAATATAATGATGCTTTATAAAGTTCATATCCTATAAAGTCATGATTTCACATATATAATCTAAAATATATATTTTTAAAAATTAGTAGCTTATTATGCAAGAATAGATGGTCATGGCAAAGCATACAGGCAGGACATAAGATCTCTTCTATTCTTATGTTACCTCATAAGCTAGTGGGGAAGAAAAGTTCTGTTGTTAAAGAGACCTGGTCTAACTATACCTAGTAAAAAGAGAAATATTCATAGAATCCTGTCTGCTGGTCCTATGAAGTGCAAGAATAGCAATGCTATTTTTGGATGCCAAGGAATTACTATTATCCCCAAAGCCAGTGTCAAGTAATTGTCAAGTGTTTTCCATAATTCACTTTTTCCTATGAGTTACCTGGATAAAAGGTCACATGTCCTAGTAGTAAGGCCGGGCTCAAGATATTCATATAAAGTTATTCAATGCATGTAATATCATTTATAATGACAAACAAATTTGAAAACAACCCAAATATCTGTCAGATGACTCAACAGAATCAACTACTTGCACATGCGCAAAATGGAGTACTTTCAAGCTGGAAGGAACAATGGAGCCATCTCTATGTATTGGTATGGAGTGAGATCCAGAATATACTGCCAAGTAAAGACAATGACATGATGGTCTAAATAGTATGCCAACTTCCGAGGTCAGACACACCTCCCGCACACATGCACATACACATCTGTGTCTGATGTGTATATAGAAAATTCAGTACTAATCTAAAATATTAACCTGAAATGTGGATAAAATTTATATAAAAATAGTTTTTGTAGATCCAAAGGATATAACATTTTGCAGACATTAAATTCATTCATTAAAGAGTAATACTAAGAAAATATTTACAGTATATGTTGAGCAAAAACCAGTATATTTATAAGCATAAAGTTTTGGCGAAAACTCATATATGGAAGATGGAAGAAAACAAAATACACCAAAATGATGTTAAGTAGCTGAAATCATGGATTTTGTAATTTTCTTTACCAAACCTTCTATCGGGGGTCACCCTGGTGGTACAAGGATGAGGACCCACACTGTGCAGGCGACCTCTGCTGCCTTGCCTGCTGCTCCCCTCAGCAGTGTGTTTCAGTCAGTCTGCCTGTTCTGCTCCCAGCTCTGTCTCTGGTGAATCTTCTCACCCTTGCCTCTGGCTGGTAACCCAACTTTTTCTTTTTCTATTCCATATTATTTACCTGCCAGTACAGCACAAGCTAGGGAAAATAAACTGTTGCTCCCTTTTACCACACACACAAATACACAACTCAACTCTTAAGATTGATACTGGGTCACCAGGGGAATATTTTAACAAGAAACATAATTGCTAAGGGCTGGTAATATTTCATTTCAGAATAAATTCCTGTTTTTAAGACTATCTTTTCCAGAGTTGTAATTTTATTTGGCTTGTATAAGAGCATAGATATTTGTGTTTCTACGTAAAAGCATTACATTATTCTTTATTACATAAGGGTCTCAAATAGTTGACAGAATAGTCCCATTCATGGAGGAAAATTCTTTCCTTCACTATACATAGTAATAGCAAAAGCTTAGTCAACTGATTGTTACAGCTCTTTTGATCATAAAAAAATGTTCCCTACTTTCAATGAGGTAGACACATCCACAAAGAAAATAATAGGTGATCCATCCAAGTTTTGACACTGGAAGTAATATTCATAAGAGAATCTTGAGGGCAGGGACCAAGACTTCTACAGATTTATTAGGACTGACTATAAATCTTCCCATACTATAAGTACTTGCATAAATACTTATAAAATTTCATTGTTCAAAATGCATGGATACTTACAAAGTTTACTGACAGAATTAAGAATTATCTACGGGTAGGTGCTATCAAATGGCATTCCTTGATCCAGCAACTGTTGTTTCTTGGCTCCTAACTCAATGGTTTGTACCAAATGAACAAAAGACTGACCCAAATGAACACTTTACCTTAGAAATTCTTGCAGTTCAAAACTTAGGTGCTTCATTCTATCAAATATGATAAAAAATCTTTGCGTGAAATATGCAAAGGTAATTTAAAAATTTTATATATAAATATTTCTGAAAACAGTCATTTTTAGGTACTAAAAATGGGGATTTTTTTAAAGGATTTATTTATGCATACAAGAGCTGGGATATAGGTCAGAGGTTTGGGGGTGAGAGGATTCATCAGAGACAGAGTGGGGAACAGAACAGGAAGATCTACTGAAACACAGCGCCGAGGAAAGCAGTGGGCCAAACAGGAGAGGTCTGCCATGCCATGTGGGTAGTCTACCGAGCCGGAGGCAGCAA
This sequence comes from Galemys pyrenaicus, assembly GCA_019455555.1. Taxonomy (NCBI): domain Eukaryota; kingdom Metazoa; phylum Chordata; class Mammalia; order Eulipotyphla; family Talpidae; genus Galemys; species Galemys pyrenaicus. Next base: position 9,542,191 of record JAGFMF010011796.1, read on the forward strand.
TCAAACTCATGCTGCAGTGGCTGCTATCTGCTTCATAGTGTTGCTTAACTCATTGCACCACCAAGGAGGCCCCTATTTGGGAGTCTTAATATAAAATGGTATTTTGAAAATCAGACCCTTAAATTTTAACTGAGTGTGCTCATGATAATTTTTAAATTATTAAAATGAGAGATAGCTGAAAATTATCTTCTTGATAAAGGCCCTACTCTCAGACTACATGTCTGAAAACAAATACATAAGTAACCTTGAATATTGTTCACAAAAGCTTATCTAGTAAGGTGATAGTATTTCCTATTACAATATTCTCAGTCAAGAAAATATTAGTCCATGTATGACTTGTACAAGGTATACATTCAATTTCAACTCAGTTAGAGAATAGGTCAAAACAGTTATCTTCTAACTACCTCTAATGTGCAAATAAATAAAATTTTTAAAACACTTAAAAATATAAATTTTAACTCCTATTGAAAGCAAGGAGATGGAAAATTAACATCTTCTGAATATATATAGAGGATCATCAATTCAAAGAGTTGGGTGCTTAAGAAAAAGGTAATAATTTGTGATTTTAAAAAAAACTGACAGATTTGTCAACATGCCTTGAGTCTTTAATGTCTAATAATTGTTAGTGGTAACAAAGTCATTCTTTTAGACTTGCATGAATAGAATTTTATTTCTGTAGCTCAGAAGATTTATAGTTCATGTTTCTGTACAAAGTAGAATGTTCTATATTGTACTAGACATGTGTAAACTTTCATACTGAATTATGGTTTTTAGGGGTATAAGATAGATGTCCAAACCATTTAACTTCAAATTAATTTTCCTGTCCATGAGCACACATTGTTATTCCTTCTTAAGTAAATATATATGAGAGGGGAAAGTAGTATTGAGAAAAAAATTGCATACTAGGAAATGACAGATTTTAGCCTTTGTTCTTTTAACCAAATTAGAAATACTATTACTTAAGAAGGATACATGAAGGTATACTATGAAACAAATTTTACTGAAATAATTTCAGATCTGAAACAACACGACTGTGAAACAATGAGATTTTTAAAGTTCCATCATGTAATAAAACACCAAACTTTAAAATATCACTTTGAAAGTGTCCATTTGACTTTCTGATGGAACATTTAATGAATTATTATAAGAAGATAAACATTGAAGATATTTTTGAATTCAAAACTACAGACTTTAGGTTTTTTTATCCTCATTTTTAAGCACTTAACAATTTGACCATGGCATTATATCAGTATCAAATTATTTTACAATTTTAACTTTATTTCCGAGAAGTTTATTTTTTTGCATGCCCACTTCTGAATGATTAGGAGAGTCTAGTTATACTTATGTCCTTTATTGAAATAATGAATCATTTAGAAAATCATAGTGTTCCTACTAGAAATTGTCAACTCGACAAAGCGATCTGTTGAAGGAAAATAGTATCTTTCAGCAAGCAACTAAATACCATATTAACTACAAGACAGTGACTCATGGACATCAAATTATCAATAAACAATATTTATTCAATACTTTTTATATGTCAGAAATTAAATCACCAGGGAACCCAAACACATAGCACACAGTGTTAAGAGGGATAATGATTTTTAAATGGTGGGCACAGATCCCTTCTTTGTTCCTTAAAGTAGCAGATGACTTTGATAAGGAGTCTGTCACCTTTATGAATCCCTTGTGTTTGACTTACATTAAGTAAAGAATGTTCATTTAGTTTGGGGTTGGAGTTAGAGGTGAGTCAAATTACAGATAATTTGAAATAAATATAAATTCACACCTTTCTCTCTTACCTCCCCAAAATATGTCTAATTTTTATGTAGTTGGATGTGGAACAAAGAAATTATAAACATGAATCAGTTTTATAAAGTTAATTATAATAGTCTTATCTTAAATTTTTATGATATGGCTGCTGGCACTTGAAGGTTACTGAGTGTGATTACTGAAAAGACTAACATGTAACTGATTGTCTTTTCCATCTAGAAGCACCAGGGGGAAAATGTTCTTTTGACATATGCCTACTACTTGTGTCCTGTTACTATTTCTGACTCTGATTCCTGGGTTCATTACCTTTGCTCAGAAAGAGAAACCCAAGAGTTTAAATTACACTTTTGCTACACATTTTATTATTTTTTTTAAAGATTTATTTATTTATGCATACAAGCACTGGGGTACAGGCCAGAGGTGTGGGGGGGTGAGAGGATTCACCACAGACAGAG